>JACCHW010000065.1:600000-1167149 GCA_018907185.1 Platyscapa corneri | reverse complement strand
AATAAATAGGATCCACTTTAATTTAATCTAATTTTTTTACAAACTTTCACTAAAAGACGATATCTTGAACAGTACTTAAAATATACAATTTAGAAGATATAAATGAAAAAAAAAGTTAATCTTATAATCATTTGTTATATAATTATAAATTTAATTCTAAACTTTAAAGAAAGGAAAAATTTCGCCCCTTACCCTTCTTACCCCTCCCTTTTTGTGTTTTTGGTTCCTGCGATCATTACTTCTCCTCCTCGCCTTTCTCTCTGTTCGTCTTTCCCTCTACCCCCGTCTCCCTGTTCTTTTTTTGCACCTCCTTCCCCCGGTTTTCCCCCTCTCCTTTTCACCACCTTCGCTGAGTCCTACCGGTCTCCTTTGGGGTCACCCACCCCTTTGGTTGGGTTTTTTTTTTTCCCCCTCTCGCGTGCGCCACCGGCCCAGACTCTTTTTTTTATTCCCTTCTTCTTCGCCTCGGCTACCTTCTTCCATGCAGTCTCCCCCTTCCCCTCGCCCACCTCGCTGTGCGCTTCCACCTCCGTCCTACAACTTTAGTGTTTTCCTTCTCCGGTTCGGCGCTTCCCTCCTTTCCCCCGTTTTCCCCCCCCCCCCGCCCCTGCCCCCCATGATGTGACACTCTCCGGCTTGGTTCCCTCTTGCGTTTGCTCTCCCTAGTCCTTTTCCCTCGCGTACCCTTCTCCTTCACCGCTTTTTTTTCCCCCCCCCCTTCTACTCCCTGCATTCCCCCTGCACCTGTATCCGTTTTGCCTCCCCTTCTCGCTGCCTGCCCGCCCTCTGCCATACAGACTCCCCCAGCTTCTTTACCTATTTTACCCCATTCTCCGGCGCCTTTGTTCTTCTTCCCACGCCTTGCTTGTTGCTCCTTCACCCCTTCGTCTTTTGCTCCCCTCATTTCCCCCCCCATCCTTCCCCCCCTGGTTGCCTCGCGTTGCCCATTTTTCCTCCCCAACCGGTCCTCCACCCTGCTGGATTTGGCTTCTCCCCGCACTCCTTTGTCCTGCCCGTCCTTGTATTCTCTTCTTTTGTCGCCACCCTCTTCTTAACTACATTTCCTGTTCCGCCCTCATTTTTCCCTTTCTCTTCCTCGTCCTCCTCGTTCCGTTCGCTTTCCCTGCTTGCCCCTCTCCTCCCCTTGGGGTTCCTCTTGCCGTCTGTCTCCCGGCTCCTTTTGCCCCGTGGCTTCACTCCGCCGCGGTGTCTTGTTTGACCCCCCGCTATCCTCCCTCTCCTTTGTTTTGCTGCTCAGTTCCCTCGTTCGCCCCCTCGTTGACTTCCCACTCCCCCTCTTTTGGTCCCCCCTGCGTCCTTCTGCACTTTCACCCATTTGCCCTCTTTCGGTCTTTTCCTTCCACCCTCGTCCCCTCTCCTGTCTGTTCTTGTTTTGCTTCTCCCTCCCCCCCCTTTCCTGCCACTGCGTGCTCCCAGTTTTCCTGTTGCCTTTCTACTGCCTTCTCCCTTACCACACCCGTTTGTCGTGGCCGCGTTTGCCCCCTCTGCTTACACTTCTTTGCGCGGCTCTCTCTCTCACCGTCCTCTCCGTTTCTTGTCTACCTTTCGTGTTCGCCCCCTCTTGTTTTTGTGGTCTTACGTTTTTCTTCCTTTCCCCCCCCTTGTCACCTGCTTCCATGTTGCTTTCCACTGTGCACCCCTGTCTTCGTTTTCTCTAGCCAACTTCGCTGTCTGTTTCTTGTCGCTTCCTTTACGTACATTTCTCCCTCTCCCGTCGTCTCTTTCTCTAGTGTATCGTTTTAATGATTTTTAATTGTTAAAATGTCATGTACACAAATTTGATATTATGAAAACGAAATCATTAATAAAGTATAATGTAAATTAGCATATTATTATGAAATTTATATTGATAAAATTACATATACTTATAATTATTATTGTTTTATTAAACTATGATAAAAATTTATATGAAAAAGACTGTAGGAAAAATTAGCTATAATATCTTTGCTAAATTATATTTAATTAAATATAATAGCTTATATAATTCAATAAATCAATTAAAGCAACATCAACAAATTTTTCCTAGAAAAATTTATAAAGTTACTATAAAAATTATAAAAAAATATAAGTAAAAATTAAATAATTTTTTTTTTTAATTCATGATAAAATCTCGTAACTGTTTCTGTATCTGTCGATTATTAGCAGAATATATTTACTTACACATACATTTATACATAGTGTATCTCGCGTGCCTCCAGTCTAACGTATTATTGCAGAAATACACACAAAAATACAAAAAGAGAAGGGGAGGGTCGAGAGAGGAAGGGAGACGAAGCCATGTGTAGGGAGAGTAGATATATATATATATATATATGATAAGTCGCGCACTTGGTTATTATGCATGTAGCTGATATGGTCCGAAGGTAATATGTACTATTGTTATGATTGCGCGCGAATATACATACACCTGCGTAAGTTGCGCGCGGGAGGGAATTGAAATGTAACTCTTTGACGCACCGTAATGCCTCTTCAGTTCTTTTGCGGAGTCCGAAGCATCAAAGCATTATTACCGTCATTCGGATCTCTTTTTTAGTTTTGTTGCGTTCACGCCTGTATTTATCAATCGACAGAGGGTCAATTTTCCGCACCAGATGCGGGACTTCAAGACTATCTGCTGAATTGCATTTATTGCTGCAGTAATTGAGAGTTACTTGCATAGCCGGAAAACGAGGATTACGCGAGAATTATTTTTCCGAAAGACGAACGAAGAGTTTCTTCCTTCGCTTTTATGTGGGACGAGGACTGTTATGTCGCGGGAAGGCAAAGAAGACCAGATTCGTACAATGAAGATGGATCACAATATTCTTGTTTGGAAGAAAGCTGTCTTTCATTATGATATAAGCTTAAATTCATAAAGTTGTTGAATTGTGTAGCAGTATTATTATTCGTACTCTAAGTACAAAAATAGTATACGAAAGCGTCATTGAATAAAAAATTTTTGTTCTAAATAATGCAAACTAGAAGCTAAACACAATTGCTTATTTTTACTGTTTATTAATAATCCTAGAAATAAAAGGCTGAAGCTGTTAAATGCTGAAATTTTTATTTTCTTACCTTACTACTGTTTGCATGTTTCGATATAATGAATCTGTTATATAAAAAAGTGTATACCGTATTATAACGGGAAGTTGAGAATAAAAATTAACAAAAAAATAATAAAGAAGACATACCACGTAAATTGCACATTTTAAATAATCGTTTATTGCATCTTGAACTTATAATTATAATTTAAAAATCTAATTTATCCACTGATGAACCTTTTAAATTGAATTCAATAAAAATTCGTAAAATTTGTACATAATAATAATTGTGAGTGTTTCTTTAATAATGAGAATGGATTTATTAGCCTGTGCTCTCATTTTCCCCACAAGAAAACTAAACGACGAATCACTAACGCTTATCTACCACTTGACGATCAGGGACTCGCAATGATTACCTGAGTATGCACATTGATAACGAAAACAAGTACCCAGACCGAAAACTCACAAAAATCAGGTTAGTTCTGACACTGTATGTCCCAAGAAAACTAGTAGTGTGACTTTAGTAATGTGAAAGCTTTTCAGATTAAAGTGCAAATTTGGTCTCAACAATACAAATTGACATTCGTCTAGAAACTGCCGTGTTATCTTTTTTGATTTTAGTATTTTTTATTTTTAACATCCTTAATTCGCTTATATTTTGTATGAAAATGAGGACAAGAAGAAATTTATTATTTAGTTAGTTATTAGTTGACTAGTTAAAGGATGACCTAGATGTTATCTTTACATTTAATTTCTCGACTGTTGATATTAAAATAGAAAGCGATTTCTTTTACACATTAAATAATCGGAATAACTAGGAGAAGAGAAATACTTTGATAATTGCATATAAAAAACGTAACTATTACAATAACAATATTTATATATATAAAATAATTTTATATAATCAATGAAATGTACGTGTTCCTGATTTAAATTGAAAAAAATATTTTAATTGCAAATATTAATAACAAAACTTGGGAGTAGATGAACGAAAATATGAAATAAACTGCAGCTTGAAAATAATTGATATAAAAAAGCAGAGGCTTATCTACTTTAATCGAAAATCAGAAAAGTTATTTAATATCTAAAGTAGTAAGGATGTCGAATAATAACTACATAGAAGTCCTGCATAGAAAGGGGACACAGGATGTTGTTTCCTCTCAGCTAGATATCGATCCTAGGAAATTGAACCCAAAGACGATGTCAGTCGATGAACTACCATCTCCATCCCAACCTACCAAATTAACAAAATCTACTCAGATCGATGGATCATTATGGAGGTTACCTTATCCAGGATATCAGGTGAGAATCCATTGGTTTAGTCACTTATTGATGTATATTTATGACGACGATTTTTTGAGATTTACAAGAAATAATTTACAAAAAAAAACTGGTTTTACTAAATACGTTTTCTAATAAAATGAACAATAAAATATAATTCTTGATAAATTCACTCTTTTCATTTGTTCAATATTAGACATTGAATTTATTGTACGTTACAACTTAAATTGTTGTCAATTCAACATATTTAATATTTATTACTTGCAAAGAACTTTTATTTACATTTCATACTTTCGATGCATATCATTCAAATTTTTAATATTTAGAATCAGTTATTAAGTATACCATTTAAATTCTTTATAAAATAAAAAAAATGTATTAACAATTTTAATTGTGAATGATAGCTAATTAACTCTTAAATGATCATTAGAACAAATGTTTTTCATAATTTGATTTATAAACGAAGTGTGATGTAAATAGAAAAAAAAGTTCTATTTTCCGCAAAAAAGAGAAAAAGAAAGAGAAAAAAGAGAAGAGAGATGACAACGAAAAAGGGGAAAGTCTATTTTGTTTCAAGTTTTAGCATGAGTTATCTTGCAATAAGCTACAGATAACGTTTCTGTAAATACAATAAATATTATATCAAATATCATTATGTCATTAGATAATTTTAACCAACAAATTATAAAAATTAGATGTCAGTAAATTTTCATAATATTTGCAGTAAATAAATATATAAACGAAAGAAACATAATGTCATTACATTAGCTTACTTTAAAGACTAAATATAGGTAATGACTCAGATCTAAACTATTTTTCATTATAATTAATTATATAAATAAAATTTAATTAATTATTACATATAAAATTATAATATATAATAAAAAAATTTTTAAATATTTTATTAAAATAAAGTACAGTTTTTTACAAATTCAAATAAAGCAAATAAAAATTTTTTATTACATTATTTTAAACATATCCACATAACTAACTAACACAAAAACTACTAAATATAAAAATTAACTAACTGATTAATTAATTTAAACTGTATGAGTTCTAAATAACATTTAATTAATTAAATGTTAATATTAATATCATTTTTTTTGGTATTAAACACAATAAATAATTTTTTAAACAAATTATAGTTAAAATTTTTAGGAACGAATCAATTAAAATTTTTTTTATTGATTCTTAATGTTGTGATGAAATGTACAGTTTTTTTATAAATTTGAACTAAATTATAAATATAAAATTTATAATCCAATAAATGATTAACAGAATGAAGAAAGATATTAAAAATAAAAGTTTTATTAGGGGTATATAAATTTTATGACTACGTACGGACAGCCGATAATAAGAGTTACGTTTTTAATGGAAGATTTTATGTTTATATTCGTTAATTACGAAGTAATTAAAATGAACTACTATATTTATCAATAAATACTTATTACTTAAAGTAAAATAAAATTAAAAAAAAAATATATTATTTCTCTCAATATATTAAATTATCTACAATAATACCTACTTAATTTTCGATTACATATTCATGTTTTAAATAATAATAAAATTTTAGTATTTCAACAGTTATTATATTTATTTTTAATTCATAAATATACCTAATAAATTTAAAAAGCGTTTTCAATACATGCACTAAAATTTATATTTGAGGACAGTAAGCGATTTAATCAACAATTGTATTATAAAGTATAAATAAGTTTTAAAAATATAATACATCATTAATGCTACATATATTTAAGAATAATTTAAAAATTTTTTATAAATATTTGTATGCTAAAAAATTAATTTACAAATTTCATATACTTTAAAACATTTTAATAATACAATAATCATATTAGAATAAATTCAACATTTCACAATTAAAGATTTTATTAATTTTCTTTCAAATGAAACATTTAAAAACATTTTTTGTAGACGTGAGACGTGTGGAAATTTTAATAATTCAAAACAATATATTTTGTTACGTATATTAACTAATGTATATTAAGTATGTATTAAGTATGTATTAAGTATGTATATTAACTAAATGTTATAATGTAATAGAAATAAATATATTGGTAATTTTTTCGAATACAATATTTTTAAATTAAAATTAAAAAAAAATAAATAAAATATAGTTTTAATGTCGCTATAAAAAAAAATAGATTCTGATAAAATTCTATGTTATTCATCGTGTACTTTTAAAATTTTGAAATAAAATATAAAAAATTTAAAGTTATTAAAATTTCAGTAATGTATATTCTAATCATATGATCTTTTGATCATATATTTTATTAAAATTTAATCATTCATTTTATCGATTAATAAAATATAAATTTTAAGGTTAAATAAATAAAAAATTGGAATTTATATTATTAAAATTTAAAAATAAACATAATGATTTAATTTTAGCTCCCCTAATTTTACAACTATTTTAATAGTCTAATTGAGAAAGTAATTGTGAAACTAGTATATATTTCACTATTGGTAAGTTTTTATGTACTTGTCTATATGCATATTTAGACAATATACAAATATATTTCTTAAATTACAGTAATATATACAGATATTTTACTATATTTCTAATGCTATAAAATTAGAAGTAACTATAAGCGTGAAAAATTTAGTAAAATTTTCAATCAAATTTAATTTCTTATTTTTCATGGCATTAATTAAAAAGAATAATGAATAATAAAATATTTAATAGTTTTATGAACGTTCATTTATTCAACTGATTTATTAAAAGTGTCATTGAACTGATCATGGAAAGAAAAAACATGATAATGAAAACAGTAAATAAAATCAAAAGTTTTTTAATACTCATTATGTAATGATAAAAATATTGAATAATAGAATCGATTGATCACGAATAAAAGGAATTGTACTGGAAAGTTTATAAACATTTCGATTCTTGATATTTTTAATTTTTTTTATTAAAATATTGATTTTGATATATAAAAATAAATATATAATTAATAATTTTTTCAATAAATAATACATTCTTTAAAATAAATTCTAATCTAAACTTTATTACTAATTAATTTTATTAATAACCATAGAAATGTTAGGTATAAATAAAATATAAGTAAAAGAATATTTAATATAGTATATATAATTATATATATAGTAAACATAGTTTTTTTAATTATATTTATATAATTATATTAATAATGTTTGATCAAAGAGTTTTTTTCAAAAAAATTTTTTAATTTTACAATTAATAAATATTTAATATTCCGAAAAAATATTAGGATACATATTTGTAATGTTTTAAATATTATTTTTAATATATATATTGTTTTAAATATATATATTAATAAATATATTAAATATATATTTATTTCATATATATATATATATATAATAATTAATTATGTGTTTTATTTATTATTTAATTAGTATTTGAATTATATTGTTTAACGCTATTATATTATAAATGAATTTTTTTTTAATATTAAATTAAGTTTTATCTAAATTTTTAACATATTTTCAGCTACAGTATGAGCCAAACATATAATTATAAATTTTATAGATAAACATAAAAATGAATTATTTATATGCAATATTATATTTTTAATTGAAAATTTAATAATTTGGTAATTAAATTATGTAAAGTTTTTTCTATTCATTTATTCATTCATGCAGTACAAAATTTATGTTACATTTAAAACTATTTAACAGAATAAAAAATTTTAAATTCAATATTAAATATTAAAAGAATAAATCCGATAATGATTTAAAATTATTTTAAAGTTTGAAAATGAATTTTTATGAAGTACTAAAAGTTGTGGATTAGTATTTGATAAAATGGATTTTATTTTTGACGATATAATCCATGACTAATCGTATATTTATCGATCTATCATGATAATAACTTAATATTTACGTTTAATACTTAATATTTAATTTTTAAAAAAATTATCTTTTGCTATCTAATGAAATTTTTTATCGTTATTTAACTTATTTACTATTACTTTTATAAATTTAATTATTTCAATTAATTTTTTTCACTACTCCTTTTATAAAAATAATAAATGATACATTAATCGCAAATAATAGGTATGAAAATAATAAAAATAATAAATATAAAATATATCAAATTTGTATAAATAGTTGTTAAAGATTTTATGTATATGCGTATATTTGAAATAACAGAATTTTATAGTATGTAACTTACATATGCGAATATAATAGAATTCGGTTTTAAAATTTCATTCAATTTGCATTAAATATTATTTTAAATTATTATTAAAGGTAGATTCAAACATAACTAATTTTATCTCGAGGACCAGTCAGGAAAATGCTGACCCACTGATACTTCACATAAAAAAAATGATCTAGAGTTTAATTAAAATTTAATATCTACTTTACACTTCTAACTCTAATAAGTAAAATTATTGAATCATTAATATTGTAATTAAAAGGAGAAAAAATTATGCATAAATTTTATTCAAATTTTTGATTTTCAACAGGCAAGGTTATTAAAATAAATTTCATAATTTTATTTCAACATTATGAATATTCGTTTTATCTTAAAGTATAATTTAAATATTTATGAAATTTAGTCTTTTTTAATTATGATATACTATTTGAAAAATATAATATTTAAATAAATTTAATAAAATTTTCAGTAAATACGATATTTTATTAAGTAACGTTTGATTGGCTAACACAATAAGTTTTTACGAATTTAAAAAAGTATTATTTTACCGTAAAATATAAATTTTTAAAGTGTTATAAATATTTTTTAAAAACGTTTTTTTCTTATATTTATATCTTCTAAAAAAAACTTTAAATGATTAACTCATTATAAATTACATTCTTTATTTTACAGAATTAATAACCTTTTTTATTGTTTGCAGTATATAAAATACTGTCAACAAATAAAACATTTTTTAATTTATATATTAACAAAATTGTCAACAACCGAACTATTAAAAAAAATATGAGAAAATGTTTTATTAAATTATATTTTTAAAAAAATTATTTCTCCTTTGTAAAATGTTTATAATAATTTTTTAATTTATGTTACGAATAAATACAAAAAATTTATAATAAGGTAACTTGTGTATTTTAAGTTACTGAATAATATGTATGAAACCCATTTTACCTTTAAATCGAAAAATTTTTATGTATGTATCAAATATCAATTTAAAATAAAAAAAAGTTATTATGTCGATAATAGCTAAAATTCTTTTAAAACCTCTACAATATTAGAATTTAATTTATATTGTATTTGTAATAAAGAAAATTATTGAAAAATAAAATTCGATTTAATACGAATATATTGATTTACAATTATTAAGATCCTATTGTAAGATAAACTAATTCTAATAGAAAAAAAATCCGATTTCACATTAATTTTTTTATAAATTTTTATTTTTAAATATAATATAATAATATAAATCAATAAATCATTAATTTAATTTACAAGTTAGGTAAATTACAATTAAAATCTAAAATTAATTTAGTAAAGATATTGAATAAATCTATTTAAAATTACTATACTCTAAAACTTCTATATAAAGTAAATCTCTTTATATAATCACTAATATACGAACATATTTTTAGACAGTAAAACTTTTCCACAGAATAATATTCGATAATAACGATAATGAAATACAGCAATATATTTATAGTTACTTAGATTACTCATTTTATATTGTTTTTTCTTGCAACAATTTTATAGCTCATTAGAATATTAATTTTATATAAATATTTTATGCATAATTATGGTATGATAAAGTAAGTAAAATACTAAAACTAAATACTACTACTATTATTAGTATTATTATTATCATTATCATTATCGTTATCGTTATTATTATTTGTTGTTGTTGTTGTTGTTGTTGTTGTTATTGGTGTTGTCATTATTGTTATTGTTATTATTATTGTTATTATTCCAAACAAAAGCGTAATAGTATGAAATAAAAGAAAATAATCAGAAACTTATGTTCCTTAAGTCATGCATATAATATATTCGTCACTTATTATTTACTATTTTAACTTAAAATTACTGTATGATTTTTAATAATTAAGCAGTAATCTATTAACTAATTTTTATTTCATTAGTATTGTCATTGATAAGGTAATAATTTGTTAAGATCTGATAATTAAAAACGTAGCCCTTAAATTATTATTTTTTAATTAATTAAAAATTTAAATAAAAATTAACTTAAAAATTAATTGATAACAATCTATTTAATTTGTTCTTTAAAGAAATAGATATGAAAAGAATATTCTTAGATATTTTAATTTATATATTGACAATAAATTTGAAGGCACAAAAGTCATTTCCTTTTTTTTAATACGTTTAAAAAAAGATTTTGTAAAAATTCCCCCCTTTTAAAAAATTTTTTTTACAAGCAAAGTAAAATACAAAATGCAATAAAATTATTTTATAGAATTAAGAAAAATTCTGAATTTACAATAAATCTAAACAAACAAGATCTTCTTGTTGTAATGTTAGAGTAAAATAATGTGATAAAAAAATATTGCACGAGAGATGAATGGATTTATTTATAATATAAAAAATAGGTTGATTTTAAAAGAAAAATATTTTATTTATTTGAGTATTTTTACTAGTTATTACATTCCTTTCCTTACTTGCCTTACTATCAATTATTTTTATGTCCCACTCATATTTGAATAAATCTCACAAGATTTGCACGTCCTCCCTAAATAGCTAATAAATAAAATTTTACAATATCGGTAATATTACACAAGGTTTTTTATGAAGCACTCAAATAAAATAATTATCTTTATAATACAGAGAATGAGACCAACATCCCTAGGACAACTCTCACGTCACCATCAATTCAACGAATTTGGATACCCCAATCATATTCCCACATATGCATTTTCAACGACTCAGAGTGAAATGTCGTTATCCTCAAGGAATCGATTGAATGGTAACAATCGCCATACGACTGTCGACATGATGAAGATATTACCTGGTCAAGTTTCCGGCGTCATTTCTCCACCACCGTGCAGTTGTTGTTGCATGTGTCCTGGTGGACAACAGATGCAAAATTCCAACACTGGTGTGACTGAAAATCAAGACGGCGCCGAGGGCTTGTCTTGGAGGAGGCTTCACATGTGCAGAGCCAAGCTCAAGGCTACCGCAACGACCTCGGAGCTACTCAGCGGGTTTGCTATGGTAAAATTGATATTTCGGGAAGAGATAAATTTTGTAGCTAACTTTACCGTCATAGTAATTTTGCTTATATTGCAAAAGCAAAAATATATTTTTTTAATTCAGAGACTTGATTTATCTACGATTAAAATTTAAATTAGCTGTGCTTACGAGGTATCTTTTTTAAAAGTTTTAATTTATATTATATTGTTTTATGAATGAAAATTTAATTAATATTAATTTCAGTTTATATTTGCAACTTAAGTATTTTGCTAAGGTTTGAAAAAAATCTCAGTTTATACTGTTGGTATTTTTATAGTGTAAAAAATATACTGTTTACAGTTTCCCATAGATTTCAAAAAATATTTTTCTACACATTGAAATATAAATGTGAATTAATAAATACTTAAAAATAATAAAATATATCCAATTTTTATTAATTTATTATGGATAAACGTGTAATAAATAAAAAATTTTTTTATTATATATTTTCATTAGTTTCAATAGAATTGTTTTAAACTAAATATATAATGGAGATCGTGCAAATTTAATAATATAAAATATAAAATCATTAGGCTAAGCATACACTTTTGAAAATTTTTAATCCTTTATAAACAACTAATATATTAATATTTTAGAAAAATTTATGAATCAGCCTTTTGTCCTTTTTGCAATGTACGTACCGAATTTACAAAGTAAATTATTGAACATTTTTATACAAAAAAAATTCTTCAATTTTAATTAATTTTTCGTTAAAATTTCGACTAACATTAATGCAATAGGTATATTATACAGGTAACAGTTGAATTAATAAAATATTTTTTATGACATTGCATGATTTTGGTAATAATCTTATTTATATTTGTTATAAAGTTTGTTATTCTTAGTTAATTCTATAACTTATGTTTTTTTAACAGTTATTTCTGAAAAAAATTGTTCTTCGAATCAGATTTATAAGTATAATATTAAATCGCATAATATATGAGAAGTATGAATAATTTTACAACGATAACTATCACTTGTATTAAAAATCAGAATTTCATAGTTTTATTATTTTAAATATAACTCATTTTTCTTTAATCTTTTGAGAATACTAAAATTTTACTTCTATAAATTAGTCTTATCAAAATGTATATACAATACTTAGAATGTTTATCTTTAACAAAAGAGGATTTTTGAATCATTAGGAAAATGTTAAATAAGTTCCATAACAAAGTATAACAAAGATTTAATGCAGCTGAAGAGAATATATAATTCACTTATTATGCAAAGTGTTTAAACCGTTGAGACTAATAAATATTTCTAACTTGACTTTATGCATCATGATTACCCAACGTTCCTGAAATCATTAAGGCATTGCCTATGACAATTCCACGGCCAATCTTTCATATCATCACATCTTGAATCATGTAAAGTACACATGAAAGTGCTTCGTAAATAAAAATTACGCGAGCATTTGTGGAAAATGATTCATTATAATGTAATTTTTATGAAAAAACTTAATTTTTTTACCATTGTATGAGGTAATAAGATGCTTACTATATAATTCTAAACTTATTGGCTTTAATTCCCCATTAAAATTTTGAAAAAATCATTGAAACAATTTTATTTAAAAATTATATCGTATTTCAAATTCATAATATTTTATAAAATACATGAATAGACAATTTACAATAAAAATAAATGTATTTTATAAATTTATACGTATTTTTCCACGTAAAAGCTTGTAGTATTTTAGGTCGTAATCTTAAGTCTATCAAAGAAATATTTAAAAATGAAAAATTATATTTTCAATACTATATTTTTCTACATATTTTATTCATTCAATCATTAATATTTTTACTCTATATCTATAAAAAAATGTTTGTACTTAGATTTATCGTTAATTAAAAAAAATATTTTTTCAATTAACCATAATTTAAAACTTACTGATTGCTTTCGAACATAATAGCAATCTCATTAAAAATACTATATTCACAAATTTTTTACAATAAAAATAAGTATTTTCATACTTAATGAATAATTAAACGTTTATCTTAAGATATTATAATACTTCATATTATAATATATAAGTTATGCAATATATTATGCACTAAACAATTCTTTATTCATATTTTATTAATTCAAAGTTTATTAAAAAATAATTCAATTACTTTTACATAATACATTAAATATCTTTATTATAATAAAAATATATTATATTTAGTAAAATTAATTATTTTAACTTCAATTTTGTTAGCATATATATAGTTTCCATCTAATTTATTTCTTATCCATAAGATAAATTAATGCCTTTATTTTCAGAAATATATGATAAATATACAGTAAATTCACAAAATCATTTTGTATTTAGAGGTAATTAAATTAATATAATACATTTATTTCAACTACGAGTTTTTTGGATTTAAATAATATTCATTATCTTTAAAACTTAATACCTTTTAATACTCATATTAAAAACTTTTTGTGCGTAATGCAATACGTACACAGTATATTGTTCAGAAAAACTTTTAAAATTGTCTTCTCAAGAGTAATAATTTCAATAGAAATTGAAGATATGATTTTACAAAGCAATCAATTATGATTCCTACTATGAAACAGTAATACAAATTTTTAAATTAAATCTTTCAGTCATCTAAAATTAAAAGCCAATAGTTAACAGCAAACATTTTCGTCCTCAAGGTGGCGATGGTCGAACTGCAAATAAATGAGCCAACGGCGGTCCCGGAGTGGTTGTTTGTGATGTTCGCTGTTTGCACAACGGTCCTTGTGTCCGTCCACATATTCGCCCTGATGATCAGCACGTACCTGCTGCCGAACGTCGAGGCAATAAGTAAGCTCCAGGTCGCCCGACTTGTAACCGAGTCACCACACGAGCGTATGCGTGGCTTCATCGAGCTAGCATGGGCCTTCTCGACGGTTCTTGGGCTGTTCCTTTTCTTAGTCGAAGTCGCAATACTTTGTTGGGTCAAATTCTGGGACTACTCCTTTACCGCTGCCACAGCGAGTACCGTCATCGTTATACCTGTCCTTGTCGTCTTCATTGCTTTCGCGGTACATTTCTATCACTCGCTTGTCGTCTACAAGTGCGAGACTTCAGTTTCGGATATGAAAGAATTAGAAACTATAAAGAGAAACCTAGACAACGCCTCAATAGGGCACAGTCGAGTTTGAGGATCCAGTATCCATGGATACTTTTACACTGCGCAATCAAATCACGAGATTTTTAAGGTTTTCACTAAAGCCTAGTAATCTCGACTTATGGTCAGCAGGGCTTATTTTGTTCAATGGTGAAGCTTTGGTTTCTTTTTAATATTTGAAAAGTAGAAGAAACGCGAAAGTACAAGAACGTAGAAGAGTTATCAATAAATAAATAAATAAATAAAAGTGTTATCAAGTAAAAGTGTATATGACGGTTCACAAACGAATTATTTACAAGCAGTTTATTTTCTGAAATTTTGCATTTCTAAAAAGAATAAAATAATGTATTTCTCACTTATAGATTCACCTGCAACTTAAATTCTATGAGAAAACTTGTTTATCATACATTAAAAGTGTTGAAAGTTATCAGTTTTAGTTTTAATTTGACAGTTGCAACATATTTTTTAATAATATTTTAAGATTATTTAGAAGAAAAACGTAATTATTATATTAAATAAAAGTAAAAGGAATTATCATTATAATATTATATAAAATGAATTCAACTAATTTAGAGTATTAATTATTTTTATTCGATTTTTAAATTTAATTTTTATTCTACATCAATTCTATTGTATTTAATATGTATACGTATACATTAAAAGAAAGTCGAACTGGAAAACATTAATAATTTTAGGTAATATCAGACTAAGTGTTATATCATTATAAAAATTATATGGAAACCGAGTGTATATAAATTTATTAAAATTAATCATATTTGAACATTATTTTGTATAATATACAGATAATATTTTTTCAAATGAAATATTTAAGTAAAATCTTAATAATTTTTGAAAATATAAGAATCTAGTATACCGTCCTATTGTTACCAATCATTTTTATTACTTACTGGTGCTATATAAGTATGAGAATATATGAAGAATAATAAAAACTAGAAGAATAGCATTTTAAGTATATACAATAAAAGTTAAATATACTTTGAACAAACTTTTAAAATATGAATGAATTAAAACTAGTTAATCGTTATTTTTCTTTCTGCAATCGGTCACTAAAGTTTTCGATTTTTTCAAAAATTTTTTGAAGGTTTTAGAAGCTTCAAGATCGAAAAAACTATATTTTAAAACTTGCAGTACTATAATTTATAGTGTGTAGTAATATAATAAATTTCTTCTTTATTTTTGAATGAAATGAAATTATATTTTTCTAACATTCAAAAATCAATAGTAGATGATTCTTAAAGATTTCTAACTACAGTTGAAATGATATAATGTATTGTTTCGTAAGTCTTCTTATGTGTAACAATGAGTTTCCTTTTTCTTTAATTGCAATATTTCAATTAAGTGACGTAAATTTTTATAATTCATGCTGTATTTCTATTTTACTACAAACTTAACTTTTTAATTAAAGAAGTTTATAAATATTATAATAAATGCAAATGATAATATGCTTCATATAATACGAGATAGTAAATTGTTCTTCTATTTTTTTCTTAAAATAATTATTAAACTTATTATAATTAAAAACTGTGCAATATTATATTACACTTATAGTGACTGTTTTTTAATTATAGACTTTGGAGGAAACAACAACTATACATTAAATAAATCTAAAAATTAATAAGATATTTAAAAATATATTATTGTAAAAATTTATAAAATATATTAAGTTTAATATTGACATTAAATTACTCAAGAATTTTACGAGCTCATTAAATCATTTGTATTTAAAAATTATTTTTATTCTAGTACAAATAATTTTTCATGTTTCTAAGAAAAATCAAGACACCCACAAGATCTTTGCGGAAGGAATTTTTATACGAAAACGAATGTGTATTATATAAAAAATTATTTTAATATTTTCGAATATTTTAATATAAGTAAATAAATACTAGAAGCTATAAGAGTTATTAAGAATGGTTATTAAATGACGCATTTATTAAATACTTATAATTTACATTTATACAAAAAGTAGTAAATACTTATTAATACATATTTTTTTTAAATATTAGTAGTACAAAATAGATAAACTTTTATAAAATATACTAATTATTAAATTAAAATAATGATTGATTATTAAAATATCGAATAAAGAAAATTCTCCTGAACGTAATAGTTACTTTAAATCAACACATATGTTTAAATAAATTATTTATAAATCATAAAGTACATTTGCATTTCTTGGTCTCAATTATGTTTCTATGCTAATAATTGGAACAATATGATATTTTTTGGATTCAATTTATTAAAAACTTGAATCTACTAACTAAAAAAAATTAAATATATGTGCTAACATTAGTACTATAATATTATCATGTTTTGTCACGTAATACATATTCGAAATATAATAATAAAATTTAATAAAAATGTATTTAAATATATTATTTATTTAGTTCATTATTTAATACCTTACTGAGAAAACTGATGCAACATTCAAACTATGTTTTGTTTTAAATATACAAACGTAAGTATTGATTACTTTATTTGGATGAACATAGCAATTGCAGAAGTGACATGTCTGTTTAATATCAAATTAATTTAAAATTAAATATAATTCAAGATGAGTTCTTTATAGAATATTATAAAGAACGAACAATATTATAGTACATATATTAATATTGAAACAAAAGAATTATAATAAAATAGAAAAATATTAGAATAAGTAGATTTGTTATTCGCAAATTATTATAAAAAATACTATATCTTTTTAAATTTATAAATTATTTGTATTCAATTATCTGAGTATCTAATTATTTCAATCATGTTACACATCTAAATAATATCTTAAGTATCTTAAAAAAAAGGTAAAAAATAATAGATAAAAGTTTAAATTTATGTAAAAATTAAAAGAAATTGAATATATTATTAAACATTAATCTATGTTTTGGTGTTTAATTGATATACAAGATATTAAATCTAAATCAATTTTTGAGATAAAATTATCTATCTTTGATAATGATATTCTATTAATAAAATCTTATATGTAAAAACAAAAACACTATATTTTAAAATTTTTAAATATTTTAGAATATTTTATATTATTCTAAGAAATTCATATTAATTTGAAGTTTTTCTAATTTTTTATGTTAATAATAAAAATAAATGGATTTTTTTATACTTGTAGTAAAAATTTGAATACATTTTCAATAAAATCTCCTTTATAATTTTTTTTTGAAGCAAATAATATAAACTATTTGAAATAGTTGAGCAGGTAAATACAAATATAAAGTGTATTGATTTTTATCTGAGTAAATTATATTTTAAGTTATGTATTTT
The DNA here is from genome assembly GCA_018907185.1 of Platyscapa corneri. Lineage (NCBI taxonomy): Eukaryota > Metazoa > Arthropoda > Insecta > Hymenoptera > Agaonidae > Platyscapa > Platyscapa corneri. The sequence goes on along the minus strand of JACCHW010000065.1, from coordinate 1,149,264 downwards.
AAATGTTTTTACTTATAATTTATAATGGAATAAGTAAGTAAAATACCAAGTGCAATGCGTACATGATAGAGAAACATTACAATAACTTTTTAAATTAAAAATTTTATTTTTATATTATAAAATTTCAAAAACTATAATATTCAACAAATAAATACGTATTAAAAAAAATATTACCAAATAAAAAATTAATCACCTAAATATTACGGTTGTAACATATTATTTTGTATAAACATTCGAATCACGTAAATTTAAACAAAATACAAAGACAACAATATATTGTTAAAATAAATAATATTAAAAGAAATTGATGGATTGTTGGTATAAAATCAAATTTTTGGAGGAAAATAAATTATTCCATTTGCATTTGAAACACGCCCCACCGATCCAAATGTTTGCCAGTGGGAACGAGTTAGTTATTATTAATACCTTTTTATTACATAAAAAAATGTACAGGGCTGTACACATGCAAGTCCATAATTGCAGCGATACAAGCAAAGTGCTCTTACATTAATTATAATATTAGTTTTTTTAATAATTAATTGTATCCTCGATTTTTAAGATGCAATATTTTATTTTCTTGATCAAACCTGTTCTTATCAAGTTTTTATTCTTTTTTTATCACAGGTCGCAGCTGTAACATGCACGGTCTTTAAGTAAGTTAGATTTTCTCGGATTTTTATTTTTTTATTTTAGTTTATGGAAACAAAAACTTAATGAATTCAGGAAACACAGATTTATAGAAAATATGGATTTCCTGTAAGGAGAAACTTGATTGAGCTGAAATAAAAAAATAGCTAAATTTTATACATTAGTAACTCAAATTTAAATAATTTACGCTTAGTTTAAAAGTTACAATACAGTTTTAATACTGTTAATTTTTTGCATAATAAAAAATAATTTATCACTCACCAAATATAAAAAAATGTTATCATTATAATTAACAACGCTTTTTCATAATTTGCGACTAGATTATCCAATACATAAAAACAATTATTGCTTTTGAAATCTATTTTTTACATATAGCCGGATTATAAATTTAAATCATGTATATTAATCTTAATTAGTTTAGATGTCCGTGTATTGTAAACAATAACAATAATGAGATATAGGTTTCAAATATCATATTATTGATATAAAACTATGAAAAATTATTTATATAAAAAATTAAAATAAAGATTAAAGAAACAAAAAGATATGAAAAAAATAATCGATAATTAAATATTTTAAAACTTACAAAAATTAATAATTAAAAATATTCCAAATTATTAAAATAATTATTAAAATGGTTAACAAATTTATAACTAGAGATAAAACTACTGTGTTCTGTATCTATAATTTTCAATGCATGTAACAATGTATACAATAAAAAATTAAAATATAGATACTTAAAATAATAGTTAAAAATTCAATATCACTGTTGAAAAATTAATAATTTAATTATTATTTTTAATTTTTTAATAATAATAAACGAATAATGTTAGCAAAGAAAATACGTTCAAATATTTGAATTTTTGTAGTATAAAAATAAAAATATGTATTTAGTGATGCAGTCTGAAATTTATAAAATTTCGATGAATAGTATTAAATATTATCAAATTCATTTGAAAGCAATTCTTAAAATAAGATGTTTACATAATATCTTCAGTAAAAAATATTTGGCAGTTCCAGTTTCCCGTGAACAATACAACGCAGATGAAAATATTAATATTAATGATTTCAATATTATATAACCTTCTTAAATAAACAGAGTTGAAAAATCTCACTACTTTAGTAAAAATTGTTATTTAGCTATAATCTTATTTCGCTCTTTGTTTTAATTTTCGAACTTAAAAAATAAGAAAGAACACAAGAGATTTCATCGCTATATTTCTTTCGGTAAAGACTCTTTTTACTAAGGGCAGCTCTTTGTACAAAAGCATCTATTATTTATATATTATCCACGCGATGAACAGATAATATTTACAACTTAGCAAAGTAAATTATATACTCTATACGATGAAATGTGCCATGGTCATACATCCAATTATACATGATAATGCTATATACGCATAAGTATGTGTGATTGCTGTTTATTTATATATAACCATCTCATTAGTTAACTGCTTATAGCGTATCTAACGGTAGAACAATCAAATGACAAAAGTAAACTTATCCGTTAGTTTTGGAAAAACACGCACTGAAATGCCAACATAACAAATACTTTTTTCATATTTTTGAGGTACAATAAAACTTTTTTTGAAAAAATAAACGTAATGAAAGCAAGACGTACGTATTATAAAAGAATTAATCGAAACAAGTTAAAATAGTTGTAATATAATTCTATCTGTTGTGAACGGAAAACAATAAAAAAAGAAGAATTTGCACGGCCTTAGCGCAAAAAAACAATGTTTTATAATACTGCTCTACAGTTAGATATACCAGCATTATTTTTGTATTTTATTTCTGTTTCTAATCTTACAACCGTTGACACATTGTTACGAATGTTTCACGAATCAAAATGTTTACAATCAAATTTTCAAGTTACAAACAAATATTTATGTAAAAAGTAGAATAAAAAGTTAATGCATATTATATGCTTATATATACACATGTATGGATATGAACATTTTTAAAAATAGAAATATTTTTTATCATGGAATTGTTATTTTTTGCTGGAATGCAGTTTAATTTTATATTAATTTTACTTTCTTTAATTTGTAATTTTTTTACCGATACATATTGAAATTTTTTTTAATGTACATTTTTTAAACTATTAAGTTTTAATAGTGATATAAAAAAAATATTTATTGAACTTTATGATAAGTACTCATGTATACTGTTCCCAATCTGTCATGAAAAATGTTTTGCATAAAATATAAATAGTATTTAGCACCTTTAATTATATAATTTAAAAGTAACACATAAAATTATTTCATTTTTACATACCTGGCACTTTTTATGTTAAATTATAATTTCATTTTTCAAACATAATTTTAAAATAAATGTTAATTTTATTATAAATAAAAACAATTATCTATAAAAAGGTGGTTACAAAATTATTAAAAATGCTTTATACTGCATTATATCTTATATTTGAAAATTAAAGTAAGACAATTTATATTCTATTTAAATTTTTAATCGGTAAAATAATTACACTTAAAAACATTTTGAATTTAAAAACTTTTAAGAAATTAGTATTTTTTATTTTGTTTTTATAAGTATTTTAAAAAATGTTTATCATTTTAAATGATTCGATTTAAACATTTGCATATCACTATAAACAAAAAGCAAACAACAAACGTTTATGGTGAATTTCATTTAGTCATAGAGTAAACATGGAAAGTCTCGAGACTTTTTATCCATTGTTTAATTTTTTGAAACGATTTTACGCATTTAATTAATAAGTGCCTTATTTTTTATATTTCATTTAATTATATTCTTACAACAATCTATATGGTACAGTAATATATAAAATGATATTCGAATCACTCCGAAACAATTATAGGCTAAATCTTTTATACAAACGCATGTTTTCATCCACTAAAAAACGGAAACGCATTATTAGACTTTAGATTGCAATTATTAATAAAAAGAATTGCAACGAATTCGGCTAAGTAAAAAATTAATTTCTTTTTAAGCTGTTGGCGTTCCTACAATTATTAATTTCAGATCCAGGCACTCTTTATTCTTTTGAAATAAACATTTTTTTAACGTTTATAATACCATAAATCTAATGAATCCAATCTTCGATTTCACATTTTACATACTCATATTTTATAAACAATTTATTATTTAATAATGAATTAAGGGAAAGATTTTGAAATGAAGATTAGAAACAATTTTTCTATAAAATAAGCAATGTCTATTTCAAAAAAATAAAGATACCTAAGCCCGATTTGTTCATTTTTTATCTTTAATTTGTTCATTCAGTCTTACTCTTTAATAAAATACAAAGTCTTAAGGATGGCCCATCCATTATAGGAGCTCGAAAAATCTTGTCTTTCGATGCTCGCTTATATTTTGTCTTTGTGGCCGATTACAAAATTAAAGTGATTTTTTTATTTTTCGTCCTACTTTCTCAGTTTCGCAGGCAAATAGATATCGTTAGCGTAGAATATTTTTACGCATTTCTGAGCTTTTTTACGGTATGATTTTTCGCTTATGCTTTCAAAATTAAAATTAACATCACAATGGGAAAGTAATAATTCGTTCGCTTGGCTTTTAAGAATAATTATGTATTCTTATAGCGTATATTCGGGACATTTATCGTAGTAAAAACAGACCATTTTATTCTAATCATATTTTTACAAAATCTAATCAGAGATAACAGACAAAAACCTTCCTAAATCACTATTTAAACCTCATATTATTTTCAAACAAACACTCAATAAACCTCCTTAGAGAAAGCCGTATGAACAATGGGAAATTAATAAAATAAACCTGTAGGTTCTTCACTAAAATATCCCTTAAACATTGATAAGAGAAAGGTTAAAATTTCAAGAATACCTAGTAAGTCCCTCCCCCAATGATATTAAATACATACAAAACCATAGACGTTTGCTATGCAAGTATTCAGCAATAGAGTGGTTGATCACAAAAGTACACTTCCCAGTAAAGATGTTATTGACGTTATAGATATCTAATGATACAGTACAGCAAGGAAGTACATGAGTATTATTTTATAGATTGGTCCGAAACGAAAATAAATTGGAAAATCTAAAGAGAAGGCAAATTATAATTCGGAATACAGTCATCTCAATCGAACCATCTAGAAAGGATCAAACTCTCATACAAACATTAATGTCAGATCTTGTGATCCCATATGAGAGAGTGCCATATGTATTGGGCAGATACAACAATTATTACAAAAGATGAATACATAAATAAGAATACGTTTAACTACATGGACCCCAGAAAAAAAGTTTTATCAATATTACCTGGAAGTATTAAGAGGTTTGTACAGTTAAAATATTATCTCATGTGCAACAATTCTGTACTTAAAAATATCAAATTAAACACTATGGACAAAGCCATTGATCTAGTTAAAAATCTAATAATCATAGCATCAGTCTCTAAAAAAATTTTCTCAGTAAGGAAGACAACCCTGGAAAAGTTTTATACAATTTTTACAAAGAACACATTCGCGAAAACCCAATTGTCCACTATATTAAATCTTCAGATAAGGTAAACTAATGATATTATCTGATCGAAGGTTTTTCTTCATCTCAAAATAAAAATGAAACTAGAAGGGATGATTTGAGAACTTCTTCCATGCCCGTACAAGTAACAATCCAGCGTGAATATAATAAAAAAGGACTTAAAAATACCATGTGAGAACAAAGGTTGAAAATTTTTCTTATTCTGATATACGAGATATTTCCACACATAGCGAACCACATCAGGAAACATAAATTGCAATTTTGCCACAATGCAGCAACTAAAATCTGCATTGGCAGAAATATCAGTTTATTGTCAATGGAGAATGATTAAAAGTTTATCAAAGAATATAAGAGAAGAAAAGCAAGAATTTAAAACTCTGGTCTTTAAAAATTGCCATCAAATGCTAAACTGTAAGGCTGAAGACTTAGAGAGAGCTACATATCAAATAACTTCTAAGGATGCCTGAAACTTGAAATCATATCCGAATATGATATTTTTTAATTGGTTGGCATTAGAGAGACGTATACTAATAGCAAGATAATATCATTTTATACAAATCAAGTAATGCCTCTCTCTGAGATCACAGATGGAGTGTAATCCCTTTCACTGGATTTTATGAATCAAAGCTCTGTTTTCATAGACATCAAAAGAATGATAAAAAGAAAACTCGCATGTTTAATTTACAATCACCGAACTTTGTAAAAAAAACTAAACGAATACAATTATTCATGGGAAAATTTGACCATCCTGGGATATATGAATGTGACGAATGAACTAATTCTGTCTTTTATGTGTAGACAACTATGCAAGAACCAAGTGTGTTAAGTTGCAATTTATATTATTTATTTCCTTATTTCACACTAGTGACATGATTAGACATTTATTTTTGAGTTTAATATTGGCAGATTAGATTTGAATTTTAGAGCATGCCATAGATTTTTGTTGTACAATATGAAAGTAAGCTCTTATATGATATTTGGAAGATTGCTTATAAAGTCACCTATTACTGATTGTTAGAATTACAATTGTTTGTTCTTTGGTTTCCTGATAATGAGGGGTTCTTAAACAGGGCTTGTAGAGAAATCCATATGTTGTCTAGAGGAACAGAAACTCAATATCTCATGGTACACAATACATTTTTATAAAAAAAAATTCCTATATAGCTGAGAGAGATGAATCTATAAGTTATTGAAAGCAACAAACTGACAATAAATAAATAACTGATAAAAATAAATTGACAAAAGAAATGATTCCTTCATTTGCTAGCAACATAAAAATATATTATGTAGGAGATACTAAAGATAAACAGGAGCCATATACAAAACGATCCAGACAAGAAGAACAGGTGAATCAAGAACTTGATTTTAATAACAACTATGATGATGATATCAAAATGTGAATAATAAGGCTTTTTTCTGTTACTCTATTAGATTATACCGTATATTCTTATATCATTCCAATGATAAAATAATCCTCGCTACGTATGAGTTACGTATTATTTACAGTATATTTTCTTTTTGTTTATAAATAAAAAATAAAAATAAAAAAATGTTCTTTGAAAAATTTTTATACACATAATAAAACGATTAGTAGAAAAATGAAACGTAGACTTTAATATAGAAGAGAATAAAAGAACTCGGACATATTAATTTTAATCTAAACTTAACAAAAATTTAAATACCAACATTATATTATTGAATAACCTGTGAAAAAAATTATCTATAATCATGTATGAATTTGCAATAAAAGAAATTCAATTAAAGTAAATTGATTTACCTAATAACGTGCTCATTTCATGTTAAATGATTATGTGCCTTTATCTATACCACAGACATAAAATTCATACGTGATTATACATAATTATTATATCATTATGTATACTATACATGTTATAATATCTTTTCACGGGTTTATTTAAATCTCCCTATGAGTGCATCGCAATTCGCTACCTCTGTAAATGAGGTGTAATCTTATATTTTTATTTCATTTGTCTTAAATTACGTCACTGAAGAATTTACAGATAAGAAATTATACGATTTGAATATTGATGAGAGCATTAATAATATTACTTAAATTTGTTCATTTGATTTCTTTATACATAAATAAAATATATAGTAAAGTGGAATATTTTAACAAAAAATATTATTAAAAAATATTTATATCAAAATTAATTGATGCCTTATTTTACAAAAAGCATTCAGTGTCGTAAAAAAAACACAAATTACTCTAAATTTGAAAAATATTTTTACATATGTTTTTGACACATTCATTACTACTTCACCTTCTTGCTAAATAATCTATATTTGGAAGATAACCAAGGTAACTAGATCATGTATAAACAGTGGGAAATATAATTTCACTTATACCACAAAGTATATTAATATATTAACAAGTATATCAATCAAAAAGTATATTAATGATGTTTATATTGATTTTTAAAGCGAATGAATTCGCTCAAATTATGTATAAATTTAAGACCATAAAAACCTATTTATAAAGTTAAAGATTAAAAGTTTTTGATTAATCAAATGTTGGTATATAAACATTTATTTTATACAATCAATTTTCTATTTACTAATAGTTATACATTATTTGGATTCCAATAAAACAATACTTCATTTTCTTAAACATTATAAATGTTATCGGTTTGTTTATTTCCATATATTTAAATAATTATCTAATTTTTTCATTAAACATTTAAGGCATTTTATGTTATTAATTATCCATACATATCTACAAGTTTCTACGTAAAAAAAGGTTCCATGTCTAAGTTACCTTATAATCTTCCAATACTAAAATAAGTATCTTCGTTAAGAAATGTCTACAAAATTACGCATACAGTTTATTCGCTTGATTTCCTTGTGGTTAATGCATTAATTGCTATTCATTAATGCGTTAGTTATAAAATAAAAAATAGGAAATGAACAGTGGTGTACGTATTTAACAAAAAGAACTGTATGTTAATGTATTTATCATCATACCTTTTTAGATTTTCGAACGAATGCTTACTTATATAAAATGTAACAATATGTACCGGCGTAAGCCAGTTGATTACGATGCAGTAGTTGTAACTTAGCGAAGAAGTCTGTTGTAGATAGCTGTCAAACTTCCATGTGCTTTGATTGTTGCTGCACTATAAATGGTTCGCTCCACATGCGACGTAAGTCTCCCTGTAAAAATTAAATGGTACAAACTTATTTCACTTATAAAAATTCAATTATTACAATTGTAATTATAATGGATTTAAGTTCATTATAAAAACTATTTTTTTAAGCTTTAAATTTTATTAATGAATGAATGAATGAATGAGTGAATGAATGAATGGATGGATGAATAAATGAATGAATAAATGAATGAATTAATAATCAATTAGTATCAATATCTATATGCAATACAAATAGAAAAAAATGCTGTCGAATATATTAGTCGAGTTTGTAGAATCATTCCAGAATTAGTATCGCATATTGAAAAAATATAAATCAATTTTTTTATGCAAAAATATATCAACTTTTAAATATTAAAATTTATCCTATTTAATTCAGTATACACATTATTTTATTTTGTAAATTCATCTTAATATTTTTATATATTTTTTGATACTGACTATGATATTTATAACCGATATTCATAATGATGGAATTCAATATCATTTTTCATAATTTGTAGATAAACATCAATACATTACTACATTAAGATATTATAATTTAATTATAAATTATAATTTAATATTAATTATAAATTTGAAAATGAAAATACGTAAAAAAATAATTTTTCAGCTTTAAAAATTTGAATAATTACCAATAAACTTATTGCAACTTGCAACAAAATGACATGTTGATGTTCACTTACGTATACTGAATAAATAACGGTTGTATAAGTTTTCATTGCAATTTCTTAAGCTTCATCAAATTAAAAAACATGATTTACTTTTATCTGTGATAAGTAAAACGTGATAACAAAAAGTTTTAAATATAAGTAATTTATTTTAAAATAAAGAAATAAGGTATTAAAAGAAATTACATTGTGCATAAACCGTAGGTATTCTATAAAGAATTGTGTATCGTTATTATTAAAAAAAAAATTATTGAAATTGTAGTCGAATTTTAGATTGACATATTTTAACTTGTAAATAAAATAAGTATTTTAATCTTAACGAATAATACTGTAAGTCTTGTATTGTAAATAATAAAACAAATCGAAATGAAAGCGTGAAAACCGCAAACGAACCTTGAGATAAGCCATGGTGAGTAGAGGCAGGAGTGTGAAGGGAACGAGGTAGAGCAGGGCTGGTTGTGCGGCCTTGAAGACCTCAGAGCTGACGGTGGCAGTGAGTAATCCAAGAAAGTAGCCGATGAGAGAACAATGGAAGTAGGTGATGCGGTTGAGGTGTCGGGGCGGCGGGACACCGGTCTCGCAACCGCCTGGCAGTGGTTGAGACTTTTTATAGGCGTCATAGCGCAGCACGAAGCAGAGCAACAGCCCGGGCATGACAACATCACCAAGCCCGAGCATGGAAAAGTGGCCGGCGCGATGCATCGACGGAAAAACAAGTTTACCAGGTAGCGAGAGCTTGGGAGCCTCGCGTGCCACGCTACCACCGAGATGCAGCCTCCGGGCGACAAGACCTACCGGGTTGTCGGCTGGTCGTGTCGCCACCTGAAATTTTGTATTCACTTTTTTATTTATCAAGAATTTTTTACTTTTTATTGAAGTTATGGAGTGGCGCACGTTCAATTAAAAATGAAATATTTAACGGAAGGTTGTCTTCTATCAATTTACTTCAATGACATCATTTGAAGTAAGATACCTATTGTTTTTCATAGCATCATTACGTCTTGCTACTGCAATCAAGTTGTCTATATTGTAATTAAAGTGGAATATCATTAATTTATTATCTTACTACGTTTATTTACTTCCAACTACAATTATTATAAACAAATAATAGGATATGGATAAATTTTACTGCGATTGTCGTTTAAGAGAACTTAATATCATATTATATTTAAAATTTAGAATAATATTCAAGTTTATTTAAATTTGAAATAAATTAAAATAACTGAAAAAGCCAAAAATAGATTTTTAATACAAAATTGTATGGCACAGTAAAAGACATTTATATTTTCACGTAAAAAAACGATTAGTCAAAAAATTCGTCCTTATACTACAATTAATACTTAATTTGTATTTTTAATTATCAAAACATTCCTTTTTTGTTTTCAACATGATAAATTGTCACGAATACTTTTATGTTGGCGATCTTGACATAATCCACTTTTTAGTAGATGTAGGCCATGAATGGTAAAATGGAATGCTTAAGGCTGATTATGTTTCATACTAATAATAGATAAATACATTTACAACAAACGTAATAGGAACAATTTTTTTATTTTAATATTGCAGTATCATTGAAGGACATTGCATATTGTTTTAAAATAGCTTGTTTAATTAAAATTATACTAAGTATAAACCTTAAAAATTTCAATACTTACATAGTTCAATTTTTGTTTCTAACATTATAGTGTACTTTTTAAAGAACAATCAAACATCTGCATTGGTTTAAACATTTTAAATTTTGTTCTATAATGTTTGTTCATGAAACTTCAAAACTTTCATCTTTCAATGCTTTCATGTACTTAATGTTTTTTAAAAAAATATTAAATCTATAACCTTTACTTATATATTAAAAATTCTTGTTTCATCTATTGGAAAATTTCTAAATTATTAAAACATTGAAAATTAATCTCGAATATAAGAATACAAAAGAAAGTATTTATGTTACTTCTTTTAAATATGTTTTTAATATTCGTTCGGTATAAAATATTACATTTTCATTTTAAACTAATATAGAATTTTTAGTACTTATGGTACTGAAAAATTTCAAAATCTAGTCTAATTTAAACGGACATGAAAAAAATTGAAATATAAAATATGTCTCTTTTATGTGAAAAAAGAGTGGATTTACCTTGACCATGACATTTGTGCTGAATATGTAAGATGAGAAGAAAACCCAGAAGACATCGTATATGAGAAGTCCTGTGAGCAACAGGGTGGACACCTTGAGACTAGGTAGCCGCACAAAGGCTATGAAGGCAACGCACAGACCCATACCCATAGCATCCATGAGTAGCCAGTGGCCGGTGAGTACCCAAATGCAAACTATGCTCACGCTCAGGGAGAACGAAAGCAGCTCGGCGCCCGTGAACCTGCCACATACGCCAAACGATATCTTGTTACCGTCCGAGCATGGCCGTATAATATACTGACACATGGGCAGCAAGAGAAATGCTAGTGCTACCGTCGCCATGACTAGAAAAAATCAAAATGTTTTAAATAATATGTCTATATACGCACGTTTAAAAGTTTATTACAGTGAAAAGTCAAACTTTCCGAGTCAACATCCCAAATAGAAGTTTTGTTCAAATTAGAGAATAATGAAAATAGAACCTGAGAATTTTTATTTTGATTATTATTATCATTTTTATTATTCCAATAATTAACTACCATATATTTGAATATTCTAAAACTTTATAAATAACTTTTTAATTATTTCTAAAAAATTACTTTTCTAATTCAAATATTCAATAAAATTTGTATTTAAGTAAAAATTGAATTTTTATTAATTTACGTGTCTTCGTAAAAATCTTATATCATGAAATTAAAAATTTTTTTTCAGTATTCTAAAAAATAGAATTATTGAGTCATTTTATCTTTATCTTACAAAATAAAATATATTCTTTTAATTTAACAATAATAATTTCTTATTTGATTTTTATTTAAATAGAGTCAGTTAAATGTTTAATAATAGAAAGATATTTATTTATATTTTTTAATGCAGTCATTATAGTACATTTGCTCGTATTTTTATTACGTTGTAAATATTTTTCGAATGAGTACAATTATATTATTATAAAATATATTGTTTTTTTTTTTGTAAAAAATAGTCAAAATAACTAAATTATTCCATTTAGAATATAAATTATTCTAGTTAGAAACTCCTTAAAAGAGTTCTTTAAAAAATTAATTATTTAATAAAAATTACATTAGAAAATTAATTTGGTAGAAAATTTTATGCCTTATATTTATGTTATTGATATTTTCTATTGAACTTCTTACACTTTTAAACAGTAAATTGAATAACCTAGATAATAATTCTTTACAAATTGTTTATAATTTTCAAAAGGTTAAATAGTTGGTTTTTTTCATAGAGTATTTATAATTTTTACTTATTTAAATTTGACTAATTAAATAAATCAATTAAAGAATATTACTATTCTTTTTTAAATATTTTTCAATTGTTATAATAGAACAGAATTACATTATAATAATACAAAATTTGATGTATTTCTTTACATTGAATACATTATTACATTTTTTTTTTTAAATTGATAACCAATTTCTGAAGACTAAATATATTTATGTAGTTTGCATTTGAAAATGAACAATAATAGATAAAATTTCTTACTTTAAAAATACTTGAACATTTATATTTATGTAAGAAAACTGAAAATTTTAAGAAGTTCATAAATTTACTGACATAATGATAATATATATTAATTAATATCTTAATATACGCAAATTTTTCCAAATAATGATTTTTTTTAATAAAGTCTTCAAAATATATTATTAAATATTTTATGTATGATATTAATAAATATTAATAAAATATTAATAAAAATACATACTTGCTGTACAAATAGCAAACAACATCTGCATGCTGTCAAAGAAGAAAAACATGACGAGTAGAGATATGGAAGCACCAAGAGGTAGACAAAGAACATGCATTGTATCTAAAGTCAGAATTCCTTTTCCCGTAGGATTTTCTGAAGTTGCTGTAGCGCTATTACTCGTTACGCCTGTGAGAAGATTTGCGCGCTCTTTTTCCTTTTCCCTTTCTCTTGCTTCCTGTTCCATATTTAATGATCGAAAGCTGCCGTAGACGATTAGCAGAATCGATATTAAATAGGTAGATACCTTAGATGAATCCATTATAGTGTAGGCCCTGAAGATGAATTTTTAGTACAGTCAAACGACAGAATTTTAAGATTTAAACAATATTAAAAGTGTATTTTTTATTGTTCGTATTATTTTGGTAACTTTTTTTAAACTATAGATTTATATAATTTTTTTTATCATTCTTTTTAGTGACCAGCATTTATAAAAAAATAATACAAATTTTTTTAACAAAGTGTAGGCTGATTTTTCAGAAAAAACTTAATTATTTTTATTTTTTATTTATTAATATTTTCATTTTTGTGAAACTAAAAAATTACTGTCAAAATTAAAGTTTTGTAATTTTTAACAATAAAATAATTTTCCTTTTAAATTAATAAACAAATCAGTGACGTAAATATTTTTAAAGCCTTTAATTTATATTTTTTTAAATTATAGTCAATAGAAAGTTAATTATACTTAATAATTATAATAATTAATATTAATATAAAACAACTTCACATGTTTATATTTAAATGATTTTTAAGTTTCTGTAATATAAGTGAAATTATTTTTAATAAATGTTTATGAATATATTAAACGTAATTACTATTGGCTAATTATCGATTTAAGTAAATAAAGTAGAGGAACTTAAATAAGAATATTAAAAAATTATATTTCCATTTGGATGAAATAAGTTATAGACTAAAATAATATTGATGTAGTATTTTATTATAGTAAACAATTACAATATTGGTAAATGAAACTTTAAAATATTTTTTAATTATTCTTAAAAGTTTTGAATATAAATTTATGTCTATATGTGTATATGTTTAAAAAACAAAAAATTTTTAATATTAAAAGTAATTTTAATAACTCACCATTGATAATCCACCTGATTGTTGGCCATGATTAAGAAATCGTATGGCCCTACCAGGTGTCGTTATACAGTACGTAACATCTAGATGCTCTGAACTAAATTTTTTTTTATGTTTGTAGCTACATTTGAGATCATCTGCATTTACATCTGTAATTGAATAAGTAAATATAAATTACATAATAATACAAATATTTATTTTGATAATTATATATTTACTTTATAATTCTATAGATCTAATATTTCACCTTTTGTGATAAAATGCAGCATATCAGCAGAATGTTAAGGCCTCTTCCAAGCTCAATCACCACCTGTAAACATTTGAAATAGTTAATATTACAACTTTTATAAAACTAAATTTTTTATATCAAAAGTTTTTTAAAAATTATGAAAAAAAAAATATTATTTTCCTTTAGTATAAATTTATTAAGTTTGTATTGAAATATACATCTAACCAAATTAAATAAAAAAATTAACTTTATGCTCAGTACAAAATTTAAAATTATGTATTCAATTATTTTATATTTATATCAATCTTTTAACTGTTAATTGAATTTGAATATAAATAGATATGAATTTATCAAATTATGAAAATAAATACTTAATTTTTTTATTAATAAAAATATATTATGTTTTATATTTCCAATTAAGATAAGACTTACTAAAACTTTAAATTTAAAGTATCAATAATGATTAAATTTCCAAAAATAAATATTTTGAGAATTTTCAAGTAGTTAGATATTTAAAACAGTTTAGATTTTTCTTCTAATTATTAAGAGATATTCAAGATTTTTAAAAACATTAGTATTTACATATGTTAATGAAATTTGCTTGTGTTTATCTGAATTTTATCGTTTATGTCTATATAAATATTCTTATTTATTTTATTTTAATATTAATAATTATAATCTATAACTATTTCTATTATGTAAAATGTATATTTTTATAGTAAAAAAAATAATGAACAATTTTTTCTGCTAGAGGTCAGTTTATATTTTAGTTTCTTTACAAATTATTGTTGAAGGTGACTTATTTTCTAATGCTGTTTTATATTTTATTTATATTTTCATGTATAAGCAACATATCAAATAAAAAAAAAAATTTTTGCAAAATAATATTATTTTCTACATTAACTTCAAACTTTTAAAGTATATTCAATGATTTGAAAAATGTTGATGTTTTTAAAAATAAAAAATGTTATATTACATAATTATTTATAAATGTAAATTTTAGACAAAAAATAATTTGAACACTACATTGATATAATTTATTTCATTAAAATTATCAACAAATTATAAAATTAATAATCTATTTAAATATTTTAAAAAATGTACACTTGCAATTCATTGTACACTATTACAATACATATATATTTGTAAAAGTAATTTTAATTATTAATTTTCACAAAGTTTGTTGAAATATATTGTTATTAACACATCTTATTTATAATAAAAAAATTTAATTTCTACTGCTGTGATAAAACATTGAAATATCAATAACTTTCTTATTTCAATTAAAATAGATAAAAAAATTAATCTATTTATATTGTCATATCTGCATAAATACATTTATATAAATGAGAGAAATATTAACTTTATTTTTTATTAATTATTTGTTTTATTTTTCCAATTAGATACATAAAACAATCATGTTTTTAATATAATAATTACTTTCTTCAAAATTAAGAATAAAAGACTCTGTAAAAACGATTAATTTTCATATAACTTCAACTCTATAAAATCTATTTTCTTTGCATATTTACTTGTAAGAAAGATCGTTTATGCATCCACATTAATTTTTTGGCATCTTAATATTTATAACCTATTTAAGAAACATTCTTATATCTTGCATTAAATGCATCATAAAAATGTGAAATCGTGATTCGATATTTTTACGATAAACTTTATTGTAGTTTTTTTATAATTGCAAAAACAAAGATAACATTAAACTTTAAAGTAATAACTATTAAAAACGAAGAAATTTTAAAGAAAGACTAAAATGTAATCTAAATCATTGCGGTTTTTAAGTTAAAGGATAAATTTGTTAATAAAAATAGAAAGTACCAGTGGAGTTGAATTTACAATCTGTTTAGCCGAGTTTCCTAGGTAAAAAACGGTCACTTCAACTTCAAGTTTTTCGCCTATGAAATCCATGCCCTGAAAGGCGGAAAAAAATCTGAGACCGATCAGTAGAAAAAGCCCGTAGATCGTAAAAAGAAAATTATTCTGAATTCACTAATAGCGTACAGTAGATACTGTACTACCGCACGTATGTATTCGGAACAACCTTCCCACACTCTTGTATACACAAGAACACGCGCACATACACTAGTGTTCGTACGCATACATACTTTCACCGCACCTTACTTCCAGCGGGATAGCTAAAGGAAAACCGAATAAAATTAAGAGAACAGCACGGCTTGATAAATTTTGGAAATGTCGACAAGGTCGAAAAATGCATAAAAGCCTTCCCCGAGGATAAAAGTTGCCGCGACAGCTCAGAGAGAACCGCGGCCATGGTGGGGCTCCATTTTGGTAAACATTGTGGTCACGTGACGAAAGACTCTTTTCTTCTCTCTCCTGCCTCCTCTTCTCCCCCTTGAACAGCGATAACATACACCTAAATCTCTCATAGGGTCCACGCAACATGCATACGAACGCTCGAACTCGATCACCTCGCGCGAAACGACGAACGGGAGCGACGATGCAGGTCTACCTCGTAGTGCATCACAGCCTAGAGCGCCGGAGCTTAGCGGGAAGCAGAGAAAAGGCGGGCATAAAGACAAAGAAACGCCTTGTAGTCGTAATCGTTACCTGGGCGATTCGAAGCACTGGCACCTTGTCACCTTTCTCATCTCGTTTGCTTTCCGTGCGCGCACACACGCAGAGTGCGCAAAACGGAATGTGCACTACTTAATTTCAACGAGGAAAGCCGTGATTAGCCGTCCTCCAGCCGTGCGCTAAGCTTTAAAGATCCCCGCTCTTCTGAGAGCGAACGACAACACCACCAGCGGACGTATTATATAGCAAAAAAACCGGCCTGGCGGACAACTACGTGCGGGAGTCGCGCCGCGGCGACACGAGTAACGTGTGCTGCTCCGAGCACCAGCTGCCGCTCCTGTGCGCGAGGTCCGTTCCTTTATTTATCCGCGAGCGCGATACCAGACTTAGAGGCTCACTCTCAACCTGAGCCTTGGCCCCCGCGCGTGTATCGGGACGACCGTAGGGAGGGATTTTCTACATTTAGGATACGCGCGCACGCGCTTCGAGCAGGAATCGTGGCGGCAACTGGCGATAGGCCAGGCCAGGCTCATTCTACGCGCTACACCCGCGCACTAGGCACGTCAACTCAATGTAGAATCTCAGACGATTTCTTACTCGTGCTCTACACCTTTCTCCTTGCGCCTGGGCTCTCGTCCGTGCGCACCTCCACATGCGCGCAACTACACTACTCAGAATGGAAAAATCGTATGCTCAGTCGTGATTCAGCTTATATAATAACGTACGATTTCAGAATTTTCAATTTAAAAAACGAACGTCTTCGGTAAAAGGCTACCTGTTTACTAGCTACGAAATCATGGAATTAAAAAATCTTCCTTCATCTGCCACTTGCCAGCACAATAATTATTAAGACCTGTAACGTACTTTCTGGTACAGTTTGATGCTAGATGTGATTTACGAGAAAATACTTTTTAAGAAATAACGTAAAAAGATAACTCAATTTCGAGTAAAACTACAGTTGCGTGTGTAGAAGCATAGCACTACTTCTGGAATATTAATAAAATTTATAATTTGAGAATTTTATATTCGTCTGAAAGCGCATCTTAATAATAGTACGGAATCAACAGTTAGAGCCAAAACTTTATTACGGACAGTAAAAAAATAAAAATATCTTTTTCTTGCTTTTCTCGCTCGAGCTTCAGAATGTTTAAGGAGATTTCAATTTTACGTCTCTATTTTGCAATTTGATACTTGTTGCACAATAATTATAATAATTCTGTATGAAACCAAATGTACTTTTTTTTATAATATTTTATATGTTTAATGCTAAGCTATTTGTTAAAACGGTTTTTCGCAATTCTTCAGAAATCGTGATTCGCATACTTTTATAAATATAAATCAGTAGCTCGCTTAAAATTTTTTTAAAAATAGATATAATTTTCTCTGCAAATATTTCATTATTTAAATTAGTAACTATATTCGATGTTTAAAAAACGTTTGTACATTTGATAGAATTTTTTATACGGTACAATATGTTAACGAAAGATCAAAACTATTTTTATATTTTTCATAAAATTCAAGTTGATGTATATGTGACTTCTGTAACACTTCTGTAGAAAATTGTCCAACAAAAATCATAAATACAAATTTTTCAGATCTTTGTAGATATAAGTTACATGTAAAACATGTCTCGAATAAACAACTGCTGATTTCAGCATTGATTAGAATCTTAAACAAAGATGTTTCTGTTTACGACTTTTAAATGGTATGTGTAGACATAATAACAATTTACAAGATTTGAATTTTAAAAATTAAAAAATTTCCATTTTTATTTAATTACATGAATAATTTATTTGCAAGGAATATCTAATTTCATATTAAATTTCGTTAAAATTCTATAATTATAATTAACAAATAATTTTCCCGGCTTATAATTGAATGAATTAATTTTTTTTTTTATGTACGAATACAATGTAACAGAATTTAAATATGAATATTCACTCGTTATTTTAACATTAAAGATAAATTATCATTTAAAATTCTTTTATATTTTTTTTCATAATTTCCAATTAATACATTTTAAGTTATCACTTATTGAAGTACTTAAGAATTCGTTTCACAATCAGACTTATAATTTTCTTATTAGTCAGATAAAATTTGAAATAAGGTATTTATAAGTACTTCGTAAAATTTAATAAGTCTATAATTTCAAAATTAAAAGTACTCATTATTATTAATTTTTAAAAATCTATACTGTAAGTATATAGCTATCAACTAAATTAAAATATTCGTTGCACTAATTAATTTCTTTTTTAACTTACAAAATGTTTCATAAAAAATTCTAAAAAATTCTGTTTCATATTAAATACTAATAATTTTAAAAAAAGTATGTAATGTAATATGAATGAACAATCAATGACTTATAAATAAACTTTTGTGAAGATTACCATTGTATTACTAACCAGTATTACTAAAAAAATTTGTGTAACGGATGTGGGTTTTGAATTTTAATAAAACTGCAAGAGAAAATTTGATATGTTAATAGACGCTAGTTTTTTAATTTATCTTAAAATTTTCTTAAAAATATAAAAGTGTGAAATGAAAAATTTTATATCATATATAATAACGTACTTAAATAATTGAATTTCTTCAAATTATCGGCAATCTCTTAATTAATCTAATAATAATCTTAATAATCTGTATTATATTTAATGTTATCTATTAATTTAATTTATACTTAAAATTTTTGAATACATTTAAAAAAAGAAAACTTATAAATTTTAAGTTATAAATAAATTTATAAGTTCTTAATGTTTAAATTTTTTAATTTTATCCACCGTTCTTTAAAAGTTTATATAAATTTTTGACCAATATTATATAACTCATTTTACATATTCCACAATCTATGTCATAATTTTTCTGATCACATCTTAAATGATGAAATATAAAAGTTTATATAAAAAAAGATTCCTGAAGAAATTTTTTTTACACGGGAACAGACACATTTTAATATAAAAAATATTTAATAACAACTCTACTTGATAATTTGATCTGCAAATATTTTTTAAATATACTCATCATAAAGTTATTAAAATAATAAATAAATTATATATGTAACACAGTATTTACAATGGTAAATCAATCATATAAAATGAATTTTACAAAGTTTTATTTAAAAAATGTATATGATAAATTTTTATTAAGCAATAAAATGAAAGAAAAAATTTTCGGAGATATTTTAATAAATATATGTCTATTGCACAACAATTTATCATAATAATAAAGCAAATATATTTTCTCGATAATAAAATAAGTAAAACATGCATATTCCGTTTTAAGATCAACACGTATAGATAATGTATTTCTTATTTTTATTTTTCCAACAAGTCATTATTGTATTACTTATAATAATACAAATAAACTCTAAGCACATTTTACACTATTCCTGAAACCAACCGCGAAGCAAGTATTTCAATATTCACTAAATCAAACTTTTAAAATTGTATTTTATTTAAGAAATTTTGTTTAATATTTTAAATAAAATAAAAATTTTTAAATAATATAAGTTTTTCATTGTATAAAATAACATAGATTTATTAATTATATAAATAATTAAAAAAAAATATTGGCGAGTAAAAATTTACTCCTTATACAAATATTTTTTTGTAATCAATTTAGTATAAATACTAAACTACATATAGTCTTGCCATTATTTAACTTTAGATAGTACGGTATGCTCAAAACCATCTACGTAACTCTTTCTCTTATTCACTTATATTTTTCTTTTTTCTCTCTGCAAATTCGTCGTCGCTCCTTCCGTCTGTCTTTTATCTCTCATCGGTTTAATTGGCCGACCGCACGTCTCTTCTCGTATAACGGGTGTTTCGAATTTTTTTCATGGGATTTTGCATCCGTAAATTATTTTTTTGCAAGTGTTAAATACGTTGTTACACTTGATTTTAAATAATTTTTATACAACTTTTAAGAAACGAATAAAAATGAAATTTTATATAAAATTAAAAATTATGTAATCTTACATTGATTTCCTTAAAATATAAATATAACTAAAAAATTTAATTACCTAATTTATTTTTTATCTAAATATTTTTTAATTTCTTAAAAAAAAGTATTAAAAATTAAAAAAGCATTTCAACTATAAATAAACATAAATAAAAAATTCTTAAAATAAGAAAATTTTTCAAATCATTTTAATATTTTTTGATAAAGTTATTAATTTATTATACAAAAAAATTTTAAATAGTTATATGCAAAACCTTTTTTAATAACCTAATGTTTAATAGTTATAACAAAATACTTATTGTGCATGTATTAAATAGTGTTCATATAATGAATATTTACTTTTTATAATTAATGATCCCATATTTTTTTATATATTCTACGATATATATTTTTTAAAAACTTCTAAAATCAACTTTAATTATTAGTGAAATATTTTTAACTAATTAAAAATTACTTAAATTATTAACGATTCAGATAAAAATTTTAATAATTTTATGAGTTTTTATTTCTTAAACCCTACAAGATACATTGTTGATTGTATTTAAAAAATTGAATAAGTTATCGTTAAAAAAGTTTTATGAAAAATTACATCTAAAAATTTCCTTTTACACATTTTAACTCATTTAATATATCTATATTTAAAACATTAATTTTAATACGAAAAAGCAAATATAAGTGTAACTGCATCAATTTATTTTGGAAAAGTTTTAATTTTTATTTATCCTTTAGTTAGTATTTCAATATATTATAATATTGCACAAAGTAATTTTAATCGTATAATAAATTGAATTAATTGATACTTGTTTTAATATATTAAATTATTAGTCATTTAAATTAGAAATTTTTAATAAAAACGTTGAATCATTCATTTTTCTAATTATTATGAAATAACATTCTTTGTGAAGTAATACAAAATCATAAAATTGTTTTTAAACTATTACATAATTTATTTTTTGTGATAATTTATATTACAATTTTTTAACAATATATACAATTTATATACAATGTGCAATAAATGATATCATTGAAATTTTAAAAACTTTGTGATAATAATTATAAAATATTTTTAATTGATAAGATTTAAAGGACTAAATAATAAAATTTAGATTTAACCAATGATATCATTTTTCTTAATTATCATTAAAAATTGTTTTAAAGTTATATCCAATGAAATATTTTAAATAATTATTATCTATAAATTGTATAATATATTAACAAACATAATATAATGTATAACAACTTAATTAATAGATCCAGAATATACATTAATAATTGCAATGTTTGAGTAATTTAGTTATCATTAATAACAAAACAAGTCGTAAATACAAAAATTGTTATTATAAAAACTGTATATTAAATAAATATAAGTATTACACTTTTAATATTATTATTCATAATTTTTTTATTCAGAAATGTTATAAATTACACAAATTATGCTTTATTATCATTATTATTGATAAATAATTCAGAAAGTAAAAACGAATTTTTTAAATTCATTTTTAAATATTTGTATTTTAACGTTGTATTATTGGTCAACCTGGTGACGCTTTTCAATTTTTACGGTAGATCATGGGGACTAAAAATATAGTGTGTCTATCTTAAAGGCAATGTAAACAGTTAAAGGATACGTCCGTTGGCTATATTGATAATATATATCACATACGCACATTCAGACTCAAGATTGACATGAGAAAAGTAGGGTTAGAGTTTAATATTAATGTGAACATTGTTATATTATTTCTTTAATTTTGTTTACCGTTGTGTACTTTTTCGTTTTTACGTGAACTGAAAATATAGTTAAACTATCGGTAAAAATTTAAGGTAAGTTTACAAAGTATAATAACAAAGGATTGATTTTATCTAGAGTGGTAAATCACTTTAATTCCTGTAATTATTTTTAAAAATATCTACAAATCAATAATTTACATTATTTATTAATGTATTTACCATTTTCTTTTGAAACAATTAGATGTTAATTACATATTAGTATTTAGATCGCGCCTTAAAAAAAAAACTATAATTATTAAAATTGTAGATTGGTGTTCTAAATCAATACAATTATTACTATTTAGAACGGAAAATATGTCTTATATTTATAAAAAGAATGTTTGGAAGGTTGTATATTTATATTTTATTTAGGTTATTTCACTTTTAGGATTAAAATGGCTCTTCGAACATATGGAGATAAGCCTATAAGTTTTCAAGTAGAAGAAAATGGGGAATACTATTGTATTGGCTCTGAAGTGGGCAATTATTTACGCCTTTTTCGAGGCTCACTATATAAGCGCTATCCTGGCATGTTCAGGAGATCTATTACAAATGACGAAAGAAAAAAACTTGTTGAATTAGGCCTCAGTCAGCATGTTTTAGCTTCCAGTGTATCACTTCTTAGAGCAAGTGAAGTTGAAGATATTATTGAAGGAAATGATGATAAGTATAAAGCTGTATCTGTACATTCAACTGAACCTCCAGCTCCAAGAGAAGGAAAAACAAAAAAGTCAATGTCATGGGTACCAAGTTTACCAAACAGTTCTCATTTAGATGCAGTCCCACAAGCAACTCCTATTAACAGAAATAGGGTACATAATAAAAAAGTTCGGACATTCCCACTATGGTAAAGTATTGTGTATTAAATTAATCTATATAATAATTTTTAAATTAAAATTTTTATAAAATCTAATTCTTTTATTTTTATGTTCATAGTTATGATGATACAGATCCATCAGCAAATTTAGAAAATGCCTCACAACAAGAAGTGCTTGTTCCAATTCGTTTAGATATGGAAATAGAAGGTCAAAAATTAAGAGATACTTTCACCTGGAATAAAAATGGTATATTTTAAGTAGTACTAATTCAAACTTTTTTTTTATTTTTTATCAATAAAATTTATAACTAAAGTTACAATTACAATTTTAGAAAGTCTTATAACACCAGAACAATTTGCTGAAGTATTATGTGATGATTTAGATCTCAATCCATTGACATTTGTTCCTGCTATAGCTCAAGCAATACGGCAGCAAATTGAAGCTTTTCCACAAGAAGCAATTTTAGAGGATCAGTGCGATCAACGTGTTATTATAAAATTAAATATTCATGTGGGTAACACATCACTAGTTGATCAAGTTGAATGGGATATGTCAGAAAAAGAAAATAATCCTGAAAAGTTCGCGATGAAACTTTGTGCTGAACTTGGTCTTGGTGGAGAATTTGTTACTGCTATCGCTTATAGGTATATTCAAAAACAATATTTTAAATTTTTGAATATTTTTTTATTTGCTTATACAATTAAAAATCACTTAAAATGTATCTGATATTTTATAAATATTGATAAATAAACCATTATTTAATGATTTATTTCAATTTTTTCTTTATTTTTTAAATAACATTTAAATTTTTACCTATTTGTGCTTTATATTTATTGAGTTTACAAATTGTTTTAATATATAATATATACATAAATGATTTTGTTTATATAAGATAAATACATTAAAAATTCATAAATTTGGTATATAACCATTTTGCTTAAATAGAATAACACGATTAATTTATTTTCTGTATAATGTGTATTTATAAATGTAGTGTAAGAGGTCAATTATCTTGGCATCAACGAACTTATGCATTTTCGGAAGCTCCACTACCTACAGTTGAAGTACCTTTTAGACCACCTTCAGAGGCTGATATGTGGGCTCCTTTCCTAGAAACATTAACAGATGCAGAAATGGAGAAGAAAATTCGGGATCAAGATAGAAATACTCGGTAAGATTATTAATCTAAAATTCTATTTGTTATTTATGTAAAGGTATCGGTAATTATATAAACAATATTTTCTTAAATATTAAATAACATTGATATATGAAATAATAATTTAAAAATATTTCTTTTAAGTATACATATTTATCAATAGATAGAAAGCAGAATCTACAAAAAGTGATTAATAATTTTTTCCCTAATAAGAAATTTCTTTCTGAAAAAATTTAATTTAAGTTTTATTTTTAGTTAAAATTCATAATTCAAAGAATATATACTTCAATTATATAATCAATATAATGATTCTTATATAAATGAATTAATTATTCTAAATCAAGAATAATTTAGTTTTATGTAAAAAAGGATATTTATTATTCTAGAGGAGCAATAACTTCTATTAAATTTAATACGTTTAAAGATAAATTAACATAACACTATTATGATAATTATTCTTATTATAATCGCATTCTTGTGAATTTACAACTGAAACCACATTTTAATTTATTTCAGACGAATGCGACGGTTGGCAAATACTACACCAGGCTGGTAAAATATATATAATTATACTTTTGTAAAACTTGCATCACCAGGGTTAATTAACGAATGATTTATCATTTAAGTTAACAAACTGCGCATTGTATGTTTAAAAAAAGCAGCGTTTATAATATGAAAATCATTTAATACGACTGTACTTGAATAGGTTTTAAACAATGACAATTTAGTACTATAGTAATATATCTAATAAAAAGAAGAGTCAATCTTTTCAGTCATTTGTTTTTTTGCGTATTTAAGCATGTTCATCAAATTGAAGTAAGTATATTATTCCTCATCTAAAGAGAAATAATTTTCATAAGTGTATAGAGATATCATATGATTATAAAAGATTTTCTTTTGTTAGGTTAATACTTAATAAGTTGACCGTATGTAAAAAATTGATTACCTGTTAAAAAAAGAACAAAATAATTTTTTTTACCTATATTCCTTTTATAAATGCATTTGTTTTTATATGTGCTTTACATCAAATTTAAAATTTTTGAAAATTTATAAAAGAAGTCTAAGACATACGAAAATAAATTTTTATATCTATCTTTAAAGTAAAAAAAATTAATACAATTGCAGATTAAATATAAGTAAATAAATTATAATAAAAGTCATATTATAATTAAAACATAACTATCATAAAAAGCTGTGTTACAAATTATTTGATAATATTTTCCTCTATATCATACAATAAGTTCTTCTATAATAATACATTACATTATAAAGTTAATTATTAAAAGACATTAGATACTACCAATTGTATAAAATAAGTTCTTTAAAAGTTTATTATATATTTTATTATTAATCAAAATTTTGAAAAACCGATAATTATTATAGAAAACAACATCAAGATTTATAAAAATTACAAAAAACTTATAATAAAAATACGGTATGTTGTATTTAAAGATAAAACTGATAACAACTTAATAATAATAAATTGATTATTATACTATTTTGTAACTTTCTTTTCAACTTTCTTCTCGTTATTTTTTTTATTTTTTTTAAAATGATTTTACTGATTTTCTGAGTGTAATTTTTAAAAATGAAAACGACAAAGAAAAAAGAATAAAAGACATTCACAAAGCTGGTAACTTTTATGTGCAAATACTATTTCTATAAATATTTTAATTTTTTTTTAAGTAGTATGTAACTTTAGCTTTGATATAACAATAGTTTATCCCTTTGATGAAGATGTCAAAATTGATCTATACAAATTTTTATTTATTTAATTTTACAGCCTTTATGTAGTAATTAATAATAAATTTAGTAAAATAAAATTTTATAGAAAACTTTTTCTTCTACAGTATCGGTGTGTATTATTTATATATATATATAATGTAAACGATTACTCTATAAAGTAGAGTATCTATTAATTGCAAATAATATAATTCATCGAATTACTAAATATTTCGCTTCTAATAACTTTTTTTAAAAACATTTTACATTTATAAAATTAGAAATTATTTTGAAAAATTATTAATTCAAGATTATTTGATTAAAACAACAGATATTAATATATATTGACTGGTTATTTTAAAATATCGAAGTTTAATTATTTTCCAGCTATATTATGAAAATATTAAAAATAACGAGTCTAATAAAAATATTAGAAAAAAATGCAAAAAAAAATAATCAAAACGAATATAAATGCTTATTAATATATGATTAATTTAATTTTATATACTTTTATATATTTATTTATATGTATGTATATATTCAGAAAGGAAATTAATGTATTAAACGCTCGTGTTTAAAATTAAAATTATCTATTTAACAAATAAACAGATTATAAAATAAATTTACATACAGAATGTTTCACGATTAAATTAACTATTTGGCCAACTGCAGATTTATTCATAGTTTTATTACTTAAGTTTTAAATAATGTATGTTCTGAAATTTTATAATTAAATATCAATGATTAAAACAGCAATTATGTCTTTATAATTTCTTGTTAAAAAATTTTTTAAAATAATGAAAGAAACTATCTTAATTATTATATAATTAATGATCTATTGAAAAAGAACTTTTAATTCTTTATTTTTCTATATTTTTATACCCATTAAATATTAAATTTATTTAATATTTATATGTAAGAATACATAAAAATTTAAAATCTCATTAACATTTGTAAAATATGTAAGGAATATATTATTATTAAAACTTTTTATGCCCAATTACTTTTATATATTAGACGGTTACTACAAACAAATGGCCTTTATTTTTGAAAAAGATAATTATGAACTATATACGTAAAAATGCTAATATATAAAATAATGGATACAAAATATATTATATGTAAAACATAAATTCAAGTTATATATCGGGTACTGTAGATACATTTCTTATATTATACAGATAAATTATTATTAATGTTAATATGTTAACGCTTAATTACTAAATTTTTGACTGAACGTATTAACAATTCAAACGTAAAATGTATTTAATTTAAAAAAAGAAATAAAGATTGCTTTTATTATAAAATTTATTATCCTAGTTTGGAAAACTTTTGAAGTTATTTATTTCAGATTAATTGATTTCATTATGTTCCAATTTAAATTACCATTATTTTATCATAAGCGTAGAATAAAATTTATATGACATGATTATATTTACAATACGCTTATAATTTTTGATAGCATAATATGTATATTTAATTACGACGTGTGTTGATATACAATGCACTATACGAATATATCCATTACTGCTGATAAATCAGTAAGAGTATCCAGCCATACTATAAGTCAGTGCAAAATAGATCTGTTGTCATCAATCGATGTTTCAGTATCGTATTATTTTTAATTTGTAGTAAGAAGTTAAAAAATACGTTTAAAAATGAAAATTATTATATCTATTTATTATATTTATTATATATATTATCAATAACTATATAATATATAAAAAAAGTTACGAGTCGTTGTAAAATTTGAAAAACGTATTTGATTTTACCTATTACGCTCTGTTTATATGTAACATTTGAAGAATTCAAATAATTAAGGATGAAATGTCAACAAACATACCTGATCGTTTAACATAATAAATACATGGTCAAATATAAAGATGGTGTAAATATATATATATATAAGTGTAAATAAAAATTTACATGTTATATTAGATAGCTTTTCAATTTTTAATTTATGATGTATAAATATCATAAAAAATCTCAATATTAAATTTTTCCAAGTTTCTACAATACTAGAGAAATTCTAGTTTTTAAATGACCTTTACTATTTATTGCTATAACCTTCGTAAATGATTATCTAATCACAGTTTTATATATATTTCTTCTGAAAGATATAAAAATTATATTACTTAAGTTTAAAGTAAATAATTATAATTTCGACGTTGTATAAAATCTAATTTTAAGTTTAGTTTTTACGCGCCAAAATACAAAATTTACAAGTGAAGGTAAGGTCGGAATGCGCATGCTTAAATTGGTTACACAAGGTGTCGCCACTTTACAACATTATGATAACTAGTTATCACAAACCAACTTATGGATAATTGACGGCCGGTGCCGTAGGAGGGGTGCAAGTAAGAGCTTGTAAACCTATGAACAAAAGTGACCTCTCCTCGTTGTTACTACTTGACCGTCGCTGACTTTACGATTCATCGGCTCCGCAAATCACATAAAACCATTAAGTGCAGTAGATGAACGCGTCGGGTCACGTAACATTTGCGTGTGCATGACGAGACATCAAACATCACAGACAAGTAAAGAGCAACAAACGCTCACCTGACATCATCGGATGAACGGGCGATTTAAACATTTTGGACATAAATTTAGTGGCCCAGTGTGTAGGCGTTTTGCGAAAAGCCGGGTACATTTGTACGGAGAACGCGAGTGTACAAGCACTGGCCAAATAACTGTATTCCATCGGGACGAAAAAACTTGACGGAACAGAACGATGGACGTGGCGTGGTTACTGAGGCACATGGTGCACTCGAGATGTAAAAACGTGGAGCCTTTCCCCGAGAGACCATGGATGCGCGAAAAAGGTCTGGCGTCAGCAACTGCGAGTAATATCGGTGTCAAAGGCATCATCGCCGGTGAGTCTTCGCTGTCGTCTGTTATAAAATGTCATTAGTCATTGAAGTTTTTTTTGCATATACGTCGTCTGCTGAATTTAATGACGTTTTTTTAAGAATAGTTTGAGTAGTGGCTGTATTATATTATAACGCTCGTCTTTTGTATATATGTATATATATATATATATATTAAATAAATATATTAAATATATATATATATATATATATATTTAAATATATGTAATATGAGCATTGAAAATCTGGGAAATTTTAAATAAATAGTTTTATATTATATTATTTTATATAATATGATATTTCTATAATTATTTTGACAAAACCTTTTTGTCATTTTAATACACGACCTTTAAATAAAAAAGGATACATCACAATATATATATTCTCGATGTCATTCTCATTATATTCGTAAGTCTGGTTTCATTCATTCTCCTAATGTTGATTTGTGAGACTTGCGCGTATATTTACATCATTGTTGGCATACTTAAGATAATGTATTTTGAGTGTATAATTTCTATTCGAAGGTGATTTTTTATGTACATCAATATACGAACAGTTTTGGTTAAAAATTGAAAACTGAAAAATGATTTAGCGTTTGTTAAGTTTATTAGTTTATCATTATTTGTTTGAATGCATACATTATATATTTTTGGCTTATTTTATCGAAATATTAAAATATAATAAATGCCTGTCATAGACATCGAAAAGTGATCTAAACAATTTGATCAAAGGATTCGAACAAAAATAGAGTTAGGATAATATTAAACATATATAATATGAAATATATAATAATAATAAATACAAATACTAAATCTTAAACGAAAAAGAAGAAAATATAATGGTATATAAGTCTTGTTTAATTATTAAAATATAAACTTTTTATATGTTTATTTATATAATTCATATGGAATAATTTATTTCAATAACTCTTGATTATGATTTAATTTTATAAAAAGAATATTTAACGTAACATCTCTAAGATTTCAAATGAACTTGATGTATAAATATTATACTATAAGTAAAATTATACTAAGTATCTTTTCTGAAACCTATAGTTTTAACTTAAGACTAGATTAATCTTTGTAGATTACATATTTACTCATCAAATACTGATGATAGTCAACAAAAAATTGCATTATCTAGAATGATACTCATGTGCTTTATTAATGGATCAACTTACTTTTATGATATTGTATGACAAGCCGTATTTTTTTTTAAATTGTATATGTTATTTTATAATAACTGGTAGTAAGAATCATCTTTATTTATTTTAATATAATAATAATTATAATAATAAATTCTAAAAACTTTAATTCATTTATTTTTTAATTTTATTTATTATTAATATTCGTTTTTTCGGAATGATTATAACTCTCATTTTGCATAATATTATTTATCAATAAATAAATAATATTCATATTCATACTAATACAATTTTAATTATGCCACATTTCAAATGCATAGAATTATTTGTTATGCTTGATTTCTGTAATATATTTTTCTAAACTGCAATTTATTCTTATAATCTTATCCTGGCATCATCATTCATTTTTTGGTTTACTTATCGTACAAATATTAGTAAACATATAATTTCACTCGGATTTCTTTAAAAATTTTAAAAGATGATTATCATTTATATCTTATTAACTTTTTTATTCATTTTAATTATAACCGTAAGAATAATTTTCAAATTACCATAATACTAAAATTAAAATATAATAAATGCAATTTATTCAATTATTCAAATATATTTCTTGAATAGAGTCACTTAATACTCAATGAATCAAAAAATACAAAATATAAAAATATATTTTATGTATTAAGTAACATGTGAATAAATAACATCATCAATATAAATATTTGCTTTGAAATTATCAATATTAATTTAATTAGTTTATATACTTTTAACAAAAATAAAATTATTAAAAAATCTATACAATGTATTTTTCAAAAATTTTTATTTTTAACTATATTCAATATCAGGTGAATTAAATTTGTTAAGATAACGCTATACCGTATATTAATATCAGAAGAGTGAATAATTTCGTAATTAGTAAATTGCACCATAAAAATGAATGTTAAATCTCTAATAAGATTTATTTAAATATTTGTAGAATATAGATAATAAAATATTACACTGCATATTTAAATTGTTAAAAATTTCTTAACATAAAATAGTATCAAAATTTACATTAATCGATTACTTCAAATTAAATTAGAAAATATTGCATTCCATGGGTTATTTTTGGGTGACGCTAAATATAGTTCGAGCGTAAGTTATTTATTGAATCCACATGCACGAATTCAAATAGCTGTCTCTCATTGATCAAAAATTCTCTTGAGTTCAATTTAAATAATATTACAGTAATAATTACATGTAAAATATAGATATTTTCTCAAAAAAGGAATTGACTCTCTAATGTATACAGAAATTTAAAACATTTTTTATCGATAAAATTATTTAATTTTAATATTATTTTTTTGTATATATTTATTATTAATCGGTAAAATTAGTAAATTTTAGCAATATATTCATACAATTTAATCTTCCATAAATTTTATGGTTTTAAATAAGAACTAACATTATATATGTCAAGTATGAAATTAGAGTTAAATTATTTTAATATAATTGTATACTATTCTATCGCGTTTTTTTTATAATTGATAAATACTTTTTTTCTTAATAATTTTTGCAGATTTATTTATGGTATGAGGTGACGACTTCCATTGATTAAAATAGATAACATAAATAATAAAACAAGTAATTTCATATTCAAAATATTTAATTAATAAATATTACTTTTTTAAAAATTTTAACTCAGAAATTAAATAAGCAACTTATTTTATATAAATTATATTATTTTCCATGAATATGAAATAGGAATAAATTTTGAACTCTAAAAAAAAAATACATTTACTACGAATTTTCAGAATAATCATGCTGAAAGGTATTTATTTTAATTCCGAAGCTTTACTTTACTGACGTTAATACTTTAAGGTGGAATACTCGATATAAATTTAAAATTTTTTAATAATTTAAATGCTAAATGTAAAACTTTTAAATTAAATTCAATATTTTTTTAATTTAAATTTCAAAAGACTTCTAGTCGTTATTTTTTAATAAGTAAATTATTATAAGACAAACTTACATTGATTAATTTTTTATTATTATTTTATTGAATAAAATTTATAAAATAATTAAATATAAAATTATTTTATAGAAATCCACTAAATTTTATTTATTTCCTTAAACTTTACATAAATTGAAAACTTTATTAAACTTTTTTAAATTAACATTTAATTTGACATCGAGAAAATCTATTTGAAAAAAAGAAAGTTAAATTATTTTGTATCATAAATTTATATCTTATTATTTGAAAAATATCATTATATTCATTTTAAATTATTTTAAATTATTAAAATTATTTCAAAAACTATATAATTTATATTAATTTTTTTTCTAAAATATAATGCCTCGATAAATATTTAATATAAAATAGTGTTTCGCAATGGATTTATTGTAAGTCCAAATTGTTTATATATATATATATATATATAATTATACTATGAAAATCTATTCGTATTAAATTATAACTTTGACAGAGAATCTATGGCAACAAAAGTATAATATATTGCAAATAGATTTAATATTTCACAATTTAAAAAAAAATACGAATTTTTTAATAATTTTTTATTTAACCCACTTAAGAGACGTAAGCAGTTATTGTTGACAATATAAATAGATTTTTTCTAATTAATCACTTAACAACAAAAGTATATTTTAAATTGTGTTATTACTTATTAAAAATAAAAATTGTCGGTAAGTGGTGTTAAACGTTAAAATACCCTTTTTAGATTTCAAGTTTTATTAAGTATAAAAGATTTAAATTATTTGACTTATTTTCAGTTTATAATAAAATTTAAAAGATGCGACTCAAAAATTTGTGACTTATGAAATTTTCATTAAAAAAATAAGATTTATAAAAGATTTATCAGTATTTCGCCAGATAACAACACATATTCTACACATTTTCAATTTTTTCAATTTGATATAAGTCTTCATTCAATAGTTATAATTTAAAAATAACGAAGAAAAACAGTTTCGATAAAAACGATTCGTGAAAAAAACTTAGTCCGCGCAATATTTATCTTTTTATTTATCAAGTCAAACATTTTAATAGCTTATATAAATTGAATTAATTTATGTATGGAAAAAATTTTAATTTCGAAAATTGCAAAAAATAAAATCAATTTTTTACCAACCTAGTGAACAAATTAGTTAAAACTATTACTTAAGTTATTTATTATCGTGAGTTCTAGTATTTTTTAAATTATTTGAGTAAATAAGTTATGCTTCTAATTCCATATAATTAAGAATAAAAGGAAATCGTTTTTTTTTTATTTTTTCTTCTATTTTTAATTATCATTGAACATATTGAACATAAAAAAAAGAAATTAATTCAATTATATTTTACGTATGGTTCAGAAAATTTATTCTTGTAGCTTTTATTTACTTTTATTTTTCAACTTAATTATATGATATATAATTTCAAAAAAATGAAAAATATTATTGTATAATATGGAATTTATATTATATTTAAGTAATTCAATCAAAATATTAACGACTTACAAATTTTATAATGATTGAATCATCTTATTCTATTGCCTTTTAACGAAACCATAAACAGTTAACATAATGAAAATAGCTTTTATTTTACTCTCTTATAATATTACAATATAATTTTAATGATATTATATAAATTTCAAGGATATAAATAGTAGAAAAATACATTTCATATAAAAAAACATTAAAGTTTAATATGATTTATTTGTAGTAACAGCTTTATTGCAATAGCAGGTACAAATATTTATACTGATATAACAATCGACAAGAAATAGTTAAATATATTGTTGATACATACATTTAACATGTATGAATGTTTCGCATGCCTGCATTGTTGTCAATGCCTCGTTTTATGCCTGTCACTTTCGAAAAACTGCAAGAAAAAAGGTCATCGACTTAGTTACGGATTTTTTAAATTTTATTACCAACTTAATCTTAAATTATGGACAATTTCATATTCAGTGATACAAAGTATTTTTTAAATATTGAAAAAGATGATTTTTATTTTAATTTTTATTTCTTTTACAATATAATCTTATTTATTACGAAATAATTGAATATTAGATTCTAATGTTATTGATTAATTGATAATACTGATATTTTCATATTTTATGTAATATTTGTAAATAGAAGTCAAATAGAACTTTACATCGATACAATAAAGTAGTTTTTACATGTATTTTGGTCAATCTTAAAACTTTCAATAATGAATCAAAATTAGTAATTAAATTACACCTTAAAGAAAAATAATGTTCACTTCGTATCAGAATTAATAAATTACATTGTAAATTACGTTTAAAGTTGAATATAAACTTTGTGTTAATATATATATAGTACTAGAATAGAAAGTAAAACATATTTATTTATGTTAAAAATAACTTTACAGATTGAATAATTATATTTCATTGTATCGGCTTTGTCATTTACATGAGTTGCTGTTCATTATTTTATGTAACACTTATGCAATCTTACGCAATAAATTTAATTTTCTGTTTTAGAAGAATTATTTATAATTACTATATATACATCTTATAATTTATAATAATAAGAAATAATTTGACAGTAAGTTTGACTAATTTTCGTCAAAATATTTTAGTAAATTTATATAGAATAATTGCATAATATATAATTTATATGAAAGAGAAAAGTTGTTATTTTTATACGTAATCGCTCTACAAAAAAGACATAATAAATTATGTATGCACATATTAAGTATAATACAAAGTTTATATTTTACGTATTACTTTATATAATATATTTTACTAATTCATTTTACTATTTATTATTAATTTACAACTCTATTTCTTATTTTGAATTTGTTCTCACCTAATTCTTTATAATATAGATTTTGATCAAATTCTAACTTCAAATAGGACTGTAATATAAAATACATGATTATGTATTAAAGAGCATTTAAAAATACAATTGATTAAATCTAAAGAAATATTTAAATTTACAAGTATTTATGGTTTTCTTGGTGAATTTCCATTATGTCGTATTTATATTCAACGCATTTAAGTCACGTCTATTAGAGTATAAAATGAAACTTCATAGTATCAAATGCAAATGATATATTTGTTTATAATGCAATTTGAATATATTCTGTTCATAATCGAAGAGTTAAAGATATTCTTTTTATAAAATAATTTTAAAATATAGTATTTTTTTTATATTTTTTTTTATAATTGTTAATTAATTTATAATTATAACAAAATTTTATATATTTTTAATATTGATTAGTGAATTTAAATTATATTATTTTAATAAAAAATTTACGTTACATTTAATATTTAATTATATACATAAGTGAAGAATAACTTACTACATATAAATTTTTACTTCGTATTAATTTTTCTCGAATAGTTTTTTACAGAGTAAATATTTATTATTATTATTATTATTATTATTACATATATATATATGTATTATTATTATTACACAGTAAATTATTTTATACCTAATTTTAATAATTTAAAAAAAAAATTAATAACTTAAAAGTTAAATTAATGTGTATTTTTTAAATGTATAATAATAAGTTTTATTATTCTTTTTTATACTGAGTTTTCTTCTTTCTTTCTTTTTTAAGGTGGTATTACAGGAGGTATTGAGATCTGCATTACATATCCTACTGAGTATGTTAAAACTCAACTTCAACTCGACGGTAAATCTGGAGCTGGTAAGCAGTATTCAGGAATTTTTGACTGCATTAGTAAAACTATGAAGGGCCATGGGTTCTTGGGGCTGTACAGAGGACTATCGGTTCTCCTTTATGGTTCAATACCTAAATCTGCTGTGAGATTTGGTGCCTTTGAAAGTGTGAAGAGACAATTGGTCGATTCCCAGGGAAAATTAAATACACAGACTCGTTTATTGGCTGGACTTTCTGCTGGTGTTTGTGAAGCTATTTTTGTAGTTACTCCTATGGAAACGGTTAAAGTAAAGTTTATTAATGATCAACGATCAGCTAATCCGAAATTTAAGGGATTCTTCAATGGTGTTACTCAAATCATCAAAGAACATGGTAAAAAGCAATTACCTTATCAACTAATAAGTTTATAAAATTATGTAAATAAAGATAAAATAATCAGCTTTATTTTATGATTGTTTTATTTTCATATTTTTTTTATGTAATACTGAAAGTTATAAGTGATTTAAGCGTATTGCTATATTAAGTGATTAGTTTATCTAATCTTTTATTATCTTAAAGATGCAATTATGGATATTGTTTACGATTTACGTAGATAATTTATTCTTTTATTGTATTCGTTATATAATTGCGTCAATATAAAAATATAGCAAGAGATAATAATATATTAAATAATAGACTGAATAATAAGAAAAGACAAATATTTAAATGAAATTTTAAGTGTTTAACTTTTACAAATAGATATCAAAGATATTATTTAATTTGAATATAATTTATTTTCATCATTAATTATTATACCATTATTTTTAAGTTTAGCAATAAATTTAAACAAATTTTCAATTTAAATATAATTTTTAACTGTAATGATCGATAAATTATAACTAATATATGTATATTTTAATAGTGGAAATTTCAGTAATATGTTTCAATAGGATATTAATTAGTATGTAAAAAAAACCGAAAATATTACACGAATATTTTTTAAAATCAATATATAATATTGTAAAATATCTTGTATATTATATTTTTATTTTAGGATTAAAAGGTGTATATCAAGGTTTATTGCCAACAATAGTTAAACAGGGTTCGAATCAAGCCATAAGATTTTTTGTAATGGAAACCTTGAAAGATTGGTATAAAGGTGGAGATAATGAAAAATACGTTCCTAAATATGTTGTTGGTGGATTTGGGATAATAGCTGGAGCCGCATCAGTTTATGGAAACACACCCATAGATGTCATTAAAACCCGAATGCAGGTTTGTAATTCTAGATTTATACAAAATGTTTTTTATGGAATAAATTAAGAAACTTTTGCTAAAAAATGAAACAAATATTTAAAGATTTTTAAAGGTATATAGCTAAAATCATGAATATCATAAATATAAGGCAATTTTTTATTTAATTTACTAAATTGTTGTAGGAAATTTAAGTTTTTCAATTATGAGGAGACGATTTTTATCAATATGTATTTTATTTTTGTTTTCTTGTTCAAGATAAAAAATTATGTTATTTGTATCCAATAACCATTCAAGTACTTAATAAATTATATTCCATATACTTCAGGGATTAGAAGCTGCAAAGTATAAGAATAGCTGGGATTGTGCTGTCCAAATATGGAAGAACGAAGGCTATGCAGCATTCTATAAAGGAACAGTACCAAGATTAGGTAGAGTCTGTCTAGATGTTGCTATAACTTTTATGATTTATGATTCTTTTATGGAATTCTTCAATAAATTTTGGCCTTAAAAATGATTCATTATGGAATCATTTTTCAATTTTCATCTCTTTACTATTAAAGAACATTGCGTATCTACATACCGTGTAGAGAAGAGCTTTTGCTGAAAAACAGTCTATTTTTTCAGATGATAGCTTCATACAAATATGGTACAGGTTTTTATTATTGAAAAATATGTGCCATTACATGCAAGCAATTTATACTGATAATTTAATATACATCTATTTTAATGAATGCTTGTTGTTATAATTTAAAATATTTATAGAAAATGTATATTATTAAGAACAAAAATTAGTTTCTTCTTTCTTTTCAATATAATTCGAAGAAAAAATAAACATTATAAAAATAATTAATTTTAATTGTTGTTGAAAAATAAAATAAGAAATCCAAACTTATTTTATAATTGCATTCTTGAAATAATAAATGAACAAATTATTGTAATAAATTATAATACCTTATTGAAAAGAAATTTATACAGAAAATTATCCAACCTTAATGAAAACAATGTTATATTTTTTTGAAAAAAAATGTTATAATAAGTTAAATATTGATAAAAACTAGAATTTAATAAATCATTATTTTCCTATATAATAGATAGCAATGTTTCAATTAATTTACAAATTGTAAATGACTTCTTATATATAAAGTATTTAATATTTTCTTATATTTTTATTGATATTTACACTGATTTTATACATAGATTCAAGTTTTTGTAATTAATGAGATGATAAAGATCTAATTTCGTTTTAAACTTGTTAAGAAATACTATATATAATGTTCTTTAATTCTGTAAATTATGTATAACACTTTTTACCAAAACAAAGTGAAAACTAAATTAATCTTTGATTAGAATTACGAATTTCATTATTTAATTAAACAATAATTACAAGAATATAGTCATTTAGTTTTTACACTAATATTAAATTAATCAGAATATTTTTATATACATAGACGGAATTAAACTATACTAAAAAATCAATCATTCCATGAACACTTATGAATTTCACAATTGTACTTTCATCTTTTTGTTGTTTAAAAAAATTAAAATTATAAAAGTTGATTTATACTGATGAATTTATTGATTTATATTTTGTTAAGAGACTTACAATATTACATTCCTAGATTAATTTATAAGAAAATATATATATCTTCGTACCTTATAAGTCACATATCTGTTTTTATTTCATCATTTCGTACATTATTGAATAATTTACGATGATTTATTAAAATAAGAAATTGTATTATATATTACAAAATTATGTAATTCAAAATATTTAAATTTTGTTGTAAAATTTATCCAATAAATTTACATTATGTTTATTTGACTAATTTTCTTTTAGAAAATGTATTTAAAGAATCGAAATAATTATAAAGCTTTGCAATATATTTTTGAAAAAATAAAATTAAAATGCAAACTTTAAAGAAAACGTATTTTAAACTTATGTATATTTTTTCCTAGATTTACATAAAAATTTTTAAAAATATATATTTTAATAAATTAAAAAAAATAAATGTACATATAATAATGTATAATAAGGAGTTATGATATTAAAAAAT
Source organism: Platyscapa corneri (assembly GCA_018907185.1). Classification (NCBI taxonomy): domain Eukaryota; kingdom Metazoa; phylum Arthropoda; class Insecta; order Hymenoptera; family Agaonidae; genus Platyscapa; species Platyscapa corneri. The sequence continues at coordinate 1,110,186 of JACCHW010000065.1, read as the reverse complement.
ATGATCTTTTATGTTTTTCTATTCGTTTTCAAGAATTTGATACGTATAGACATGTAATAAATATTTTAATATTTAAACACAAAAAATTAATGTATTAGTTAAATCCGTCAATAAAAATGTGATTTACATTACAAAATTAAAAGAAAAATGTACAAATAATTTTTTGGATATATACACAAACAATATTTTGTCTTATTCAAGTCAATCAAGTTATACAATGAAGCTACAAATATATGTATAATTTCAAATAATACATTAGAAATAAATATTTACAATAATTAAAAAATGTTTAAATTTAATTTTTAAATATAAACAATTCAGATTTTTAAATTTGTTAGTTATATCATAGATTTTAACATAATATTTGTCAAAGATAATATTAAAATAAAATATAAAGATTATATAAATTTATAATTTATGTGAATAAATATTTGAAAATGATGTGATTAAGAAATTGTATAAAATAAATTTATAAATTGGGTTGATAATAAATAAGCATTTAAAAAAAAAAATATGTAGTTTTTCTTGATTTTCAATATTATATTTTTACTTTTGCCGATTTATTTTTATAAACTTAATACATAATTTTTGAAACATAAATATTAGCTTTCGCTGAATAAGTTGTAAAAATATTCATATTACATAATTTTTGTAGCCATTCAATGTTACTCCTTTTAAACATATAAAAATAAAATTTAATATTTAATATTGTGTTATAATTGCGGATAAATTAAACTGATCTATATCAAGTTAGAATTAATACTTTAATTCTATTAAATTTTAGATATTTTTTTATATATTTTTTAAATTACAAATTATAGATTCATACGAAAATTAATCTTACATTCTGCGTGGCAAATAGTACAGAAATAAGGAATATGTAAAAGAATTAATATATAAAATTAATAAAAACAATATTAAAATGTATTGTTTTATTGAAAATGCTTTTATACAATATACTCATTAATTTATTATTTTTTTGTACTCGTGCACTTAGTGTACTAAACAATTAGATTTTTAAACTTTTTATTAATTTAATCAATCTATTTTTTGCGAAATTAAAAATATATCAGAATGATGTCATCAGTATATGTTATTTCATTGAGTTTCTTGGACTTCAAAAAATTCATAGCTAAAATAACAATTTAACGTTTAGGTTTATTAAATTAATATATTTCTATATAGTCAAGTTCACTAAAATCACTGAAATTAGGATAATAGAAAGATAAAAATGCAATATTTATGATTGACATTTATTCGGGTTCTAAATATTTCGTATAAATCTTAGCGATTTATCATTTTTTTAGAATCTATTATTGTTGCAGTATTCAGAGTGATATTCATAAAGTAGACCATAAGAATTATTTCTTAAAACCATTTGATCATATTCGAAATATGTATTTTCAAGTAAAATCTTAATATTTTATTGATTACGTCTGTTGATATATTTTTTTTTCTAAAAAAATATTCTAAATGAATTTTCTAGTAAAATTTTGTATTGAAAATAATCATATTTTTCTGATTTATCAATTTAATTAGATAGAAACGAGTTTTTCTGAATAATTTAAAACAAGATAAAAAATTATAAATTTATAGAAAAATTTGTTTCCATTTTAAAATGTCAACTACACAATGTTTCATGAAAATACCTATTTTAACTATTCTTAAGTTACATTTATTTTATATACATTACGTTTCTAATACTGTATATTTTCATTTTTACTACCCTTAAAGTATTAATAAACTTTTATATTGTATTAAGCCTCTTTACTTGACCTTATAAAAAAGGATCGATCGAATTCTATTTATTAAGATTGTATTAAACATTTTTATTTAAACACTTATTTATTTTTTTAAACTATTATCCTCTTTTTACTCTTGTTTATAAATTATGATTTAAAAATGAAATAGAAAAATTTTTTTAAATTTATAATTTAATTTAAATTAAATATATTGTTAGAAATCTTAAAGCACAGACAAAAAAACGATTACATTATTACATACATCAATGTGCATGCCAGATGTTTTTGCACTGCTTCTAGGAATACGACGCAAATCGTCTTTTTGGCTATGCAGTCTGTCGTTAGTATACAATTAGTCGTTTTGCGCTGTCTTATAAACAACTATAATTGAAATATTCTATCTTATACCCTATATTACAACAACAATTATATTTGCAATATATATATATATATATATGATATATATATATATATATATATATATTATGTTTTAGTCGTTTGTTAAAACCAAATAATCCAAATTACATCACCCACTACTTCACACTTATGCTCCGATACCACTATTCCACCATTAACAAGTATGATTTTATCGTCATTATCATCATTTATGATAAAATACGTTTACTCAAGTATGACAAAAATAATTTTTACATTTCAATTGAAAATTCTTGCGGTGGTTTCGTTCGGGCAAGCTCCTTTAAAATTTTAATCCATAATTATATGACATACTTATTACGTATTTCAAGAAATTATTATTTGTATTATGTTTAGCAGCAGGGAGAGACAATAGATTTTAGATTACTATCTTGCATTACATGCAGGTTTTTAAAAATTTGTTTGCGAATACATTTAAAATTCTTCCCTAATCTTTATTTTTTATTTAAGCTTTAATCTTGTAATAATGTTTGCTTTCAATTTCAAAATTTGTACAATATATTTTAATTCTGTTTATATTTAAGGCTTTTATTATTCATTAAAATTCGTAATCGAAGACAATAATAATTTTTAAGATAAATGAAATTCGATTACACAGCTTTGATTTAGTGACACTGCAAAATTTTAATTTTGTGTTCAAAAATACAATAGACTTTTTATATAGTTTATAGATCAGTTAATATGCCTTTATAAGAAACAATGAATGACTCACATGTGGATAGAAATGCTTGCTTCAATCAAGAGCAGAGAAAGAACATATATTCACAGATGCTTTATCCAGAAAGAGATTTTTAATTATATTTGTATAAATATTCATGCAGAGCAAAATATAAAAAAGTGATTAATATTTTCTATAGTTTGAGAAAATGTGGAAATTCATAAATATGCCTTTTCAAAATCTCTAAAACCTCAATTTTAAAAAAATAATGTTATTTTCTTCAATTATGTAAAATAAATTAGTAAATAAACTTTTTATGTAAAATAAATTTTATATTATTACATATTAAATTTTGAATTAAATACATTAAAATAATTTATAAATTTTTAAGATACTAAAATAATATTTTAAGATTATATATATATTTTTTTAATTCTTTGCAAATAAATTTCTGATAAATTTTTTTTTAAGTATTTTACATTGTTGAAATTAAAAACAAAGAAGATTTAAAATCTGTAACAATTACTAGTAAAATTATAACTTAAATGTTTATTTTGGACAGAGAAAACGTGACGGGTAAGTTTATCATATATACACATAAGCAAGCATAAATATTTTTTTATGTATCAAATTTTGTTAAAAATAAAATATTTGATGCTTTTTGTAAAACAGTCATTTGAAAAAGAATTTAAAAACTGTATTTTCTTAAAAAATAATTTAGATAACTACTATCTATTATGACTCAAGTGCCCCTATGTCTGTATCATCTTTATTTAATGCGAATATGAACATATTAGATAAATTCAATGCATTATTACGAAGTATATATAGTACAAAACTGTTATATATAACTGCTATATATTATATTTAGAAAAGATATTATTAAAAAAGAAAAAAGAAATACATTTCATCTCAATTAATTGGAATTTAACTTTTATGTATTTCTTACGTTTTAAACACTATTATTTTATAAATTTATAAATAAGTAAATTAATATTTATATTTTTTGCGTCGTTAATAGTAATGATAATACATTATTATTTATAGTATTATTCTTTTGAAATAAATTATACTTTTTTTATTATAAATTTATAAATTAACTCTAAATTATATTTCATTATGATATTGTTATATTACATTATGTTATAGAATATCATATATATCACTTTTATTTGTTATTTATCTTTATTCCTAAAATTGCTTTTTATCAGACTTGTTTGTTATCTCTTTCTTTTCCTATTTATTTCTCTCTCTACTTTAATGAATGCGTATAATATACCTAAACTCTTCTTTCATTATTTTTTTTATCATTATAATATGATCCGTTTTTGCATCGTTTCTTTCTCTATCATAAAATGGTTAGTCGCTTAATATTTAATAAATAATAAAGTAAATTTTATTATTCTCTAAAAATTTAACAAATAAATTATACATTTTTAATAAAATTTTTAATAATGTTTAAATAACTTTGATTTTTTAATTGCAAAATTTATTTCGAAAATTGTGTTTATTATAAATACTATTGCTATTTATTTATAAATATTATATTCTGTTTTAATATTTTTTGTGAAAATTTATTTGTTTATTACTGTAAAAAATATAAACAAAATGTTATTGTGATTTCTAAATTATACATGTATACTTTAATCAAATAATTGCATGAACAATACAAAAAAAATTTACAAATTCTTAATATAGAAAAAAATGAAGTGATCATGTATCATTTCATATAAAAATATATTAGGTGATTTAGATTTAAAATTTTTAATAAATAAATACAAATATTTAATATTTATACAACTTTAATTAAACCAGGAAGAGAATTGGAATAATAAGTTACAGTATTATTAGATAATGAAATTACCCATTAATAGTGTCTCGATTAAATACGCAGTTGCACATATCTGTTTCATAACCAATTTCTAATGAAACTGAAGGGAAACTTTTATCATTTGATTAATATCTCTTTAAAAAAAATTTCTTTAATTAATTTCATTTAAACTTGCTGAATGTATAAATTTATGATTTTTATCAACGTAATAAATAATGAAAATTCAAACTTTTTCAATATATTAATTATTAGTCTTAGGACAATCAATAACAATTAGTAATATTTTAATAATAGAATTTATTCAATATAATGTAATACGTTGTTAATGTTTATAAAAACGTTTTTAGATAAAATACATGTAAAATTATTTGTAGTAATAAATTACACGAAAACTGTTTCCTGTTTTATAAGTAAACACATTGAAGTACTTTAAATCTTTAAATATGTGAAAAGATAATATTAATCACATAACATATAATTTTGTCTAAAATGAAACTGTAATGTGTTATATGCAATGAATATAACTTTATTTTATAATTTCTATTAGTTATAAATTAGTTTTAATAATTAAAAAATAATATTTAAAACAATTTAAGTGTTTTTTTTAAATAAAAGAATTGTTGAAATTTTTTACAAAGAAAATGATCCTATTATAATTAATAAATTAATTTTTTATTTTAGGTGCACATCATACATGCTTTTAAAATTTGTAATTATATTATATTCTCAAAAATAATATTATATAGGTATCACTATCATGTTTTAGATGAAGCTTAATGTTTGTTTTTAGTATTCTATAATATTTTAGAAGCTATTATATATTTTGGTTATTCATTCTGTATTAACATTTGACACTTGTTAACTAAAGTCATTAAAGTATTTATTTAAGATTTTCTAATAATTAAATAAATATTAATTTATATTCATCAATTATTATACTTTTAAAACATTTTATTATAATTAATAATATCATTCGGTCGGTAAAACAGAGACATAATAAAAACACTAATAAAAAATAATTTAAGTAATAAATGAACTGCAGTTACGAATTTCATATTTTACACCAAATAAATAAGTAGCTTATGTAATCAAAATTACAGTTTTTTTTATACTAATTAAAGGTTTTTGTAAAGAATTTTATTAGTAAAAGTTATTAAAAATTAAATTTAATAAATTACAAAAAGAAATCTCAGTATTAAAAACAATCCTTTTAAATTTATAATTCGTGCAACTTAATTTTTTATGTGGTAAAGACTAGAATTTATTAATTATCAATATATTAAATGTACTTATATGCATTGGAAGTGAAAAGCTTTATTATATCGTTCAACGTTTGTAGAAGTTATAAAATTTATTTAGAAATCCAAACCACAATTCCAATGTGCAAGGTTACGTCCTCCAAACATCGAGAGTTTCTTGTCTTTCGTAAATATGCCGCAGCAGAGGTGAATGTTCTCTCTGCTTCCCAAAACGCTACAAAAATTCCAAGCTGTCTGCACGGGCAGCATAGTAAAATCGTCTTTTGAAACATACGGCATATATCTTTCCCTACTGTCGGCATAGCGCTTCCACCGATCCCCTGGCCCTTGCTCCGTCGGTATATCCTTCCTATTTCCCGCGTGACAAGGGACGCCACGCACTCAACACAATTTCAGGAACTTTTATACCTGCAGAATACGAATACGCACACTCTCGTGCTTCCGCAGGGGCGTATCCCTTGTTGCCTTCGATCGCCGCGTCTCGCTTCGAACCGCGCGGGCTTTCGGCCCTCGGGGCGAGAGCGTCAATGAGCGGCGCTGCGCAGCCAGATTGGCCGCTGTGCGCTTCCGCTGGTGGGGCATCGACCCGTCGGGGGCCGCTCGGCGCTCGGCTTCTCGGCGCCGGCGGCTCGCGCTAGTTCCCCCCCTACCGGCGCCACCAATGCACGGCTAGCTACGGCGCTCCGGCTGCGCCCGACCATTGGTCCTCGATTGTGCCGACCAATCATTGGGAAAGTGTGCCCGACGAAAATATCCAATGTAAGTCCACAAATTATCAAAGAGCGCGCGCGACCGCGCGGCCGCCAAAGCCAACGCGTGGACCTTCCGAACCTGTGTCGCGGTCACGAAAAATTTGGTTCCTCGCGCGTGGGTTGCAACCTCGGTTACGCGGAGTGTCACGTCGCAACGCACGAATAAGGCGCCGCGCCATGTTCTTTGCTGGCCAACGCTTTTAGCTACTTCCCGCCGGGATTAATCTGACTCCGCGGCTGTCTTTTTCTCTTCTGTACTCAGACTTTTCGGTCGCATATTCATCCGTGGCATCGCGCGCGCGCGTTTATCTACGACGATGGTCCACCAGGTGCCGAGTGCGAGCGAGTGTTGGCTGCGACAACGTCGAGCGCGCAGAACAAAGACGCAGACAAAGAACGAGTGTGGGAGAGGGAGAGGGAAAGACGCATGGGGACTTGTCGACGTAGACGCGCTTCTGCTTTACTGCTGCTGGCATACGCTGGGAATTGCTTCTGCTTCGGCGCGTGTACGGGACCACGGTATTTTTGACCGTTTTGTGAGTGGGTCGCGAAGTATTTTCCTCCGTCGTTATCTATCCGTTATGCGTGCAACAGTCTTTTATGATACGATGAGGTTATATGTTCTGATTTTTCGCTTAGTCTTTTGTCGTTTACTCGAGCGTATTTTGAGATACTTAGGCCAATGTATATATATACATAAATTTTCATACATACTTGTGATTTGAATATCTACACATTTACATGGTTGTACATAGTACTCGATGCGTAAGTGCGTTGTATTAGGGGGGTACTTTCGATCTACAAAGCTTACCACAAAACTGGAAATTGCTTTCAGTAATACTTTCACGTTTCACTTTATTCATGCAATTATATACACGAAGTTGTATGCATTAGGCATTGTATATAATACCAATAAATTAACTAAAATTTTACTTACAAAGTTGTTTACTAATAAATGGAAGATATTTTTTATTTACTATACATTATTTTATATTTTTATAATATAAAACTAGAATATACTAAACTTTATCAAATTTATTACCTAAAAATTAAATTTTTAATTCATGATCTTTATATATAACCAGTAAAGTTATGTATACCAAGTATCATATTTGTTTATTATTAGAAATTATATAAATTTATTTATTATTTTAACTTTAAATTTTAAATGTTACAAATGATTTTTGAATACTGAGAATGATTAAAAATGAGTTATTGTACATCTCAATATTAATAAATGAATAAGTTATCTTTTTGTAATAAAGACTTATAAATTTAAAAGTAATTTAGCAAAGTAAAAGGTATTATTTTATGATCCAGTATTTATATTTTGAAATGTAAAGTATCACAGAAATTGAAAATTTCTTTTCTTAAACAACAATTTGTTTTTCATACATAGTAATAAAAAATAATTATTTTTAGTATTTAAAAAACAATGGATCAACTTGGAGAAGGACAAACCGTAATGGTTGGTGGAGCTGGTGGCACAGTTCAAGTTGTACAAATGGGTCAGGGTGGTCAAGCCATGATGCTTCCACAAGCAATTCAAGTAGCTGCACCTAATGGCCAGATTCAAGTGGTTCCAGTTTCCAGTTTAGCTGGAGCTGGGCAGCAAATAGTAATTCAGCAACCTCAAACACCACAAATAATTCAAACACCAGATGGTCAAACTTATATTTATCAACCTGTACAACTTGAAGGTCAAGTCCAACAGCAGGCACAACCTACTGGTAACCATTTCTTACTAGAAGAAATAGAGAATACTTTATAAATTTTTTATATTTGTACAATAATGTTAAATAAAGAAATAGTATTCAAGATTTTTCGTAACAAACTTAATTTTAATTTTAGTTATTAATATAAATGGAAATTTGATGCAAATTGCCAATCCAACAACGCAAACAACTACTACAGCTGCATCAACTCCAGTTCAACAAATTTCTACACCAACTGCAGCAGCAACACAGGCAGGAAACATTGTCATGGTGATTACAATAAAATGTCTCTTTCACTGATATAGTCTGTATATAAATATTATGCAGGCTTGTAGTGATTATAGAGCGACAATGCATGTATTATAAATAATTAATAGCACTGATAAATCTTGATGCATAATATAAAATTAATTGGGTACTAATGGAAGTTATTATAATATAGAATTATTTATTTAAGTAAATAAAGTCACTTTATTCTTAAATTATTATTGTATAAATATTTAAATAAAGAATGTTTTTAAATAATTAATATTATTGATTAATTTTATAAAATTAAAAGGATAGTTATTAAACTATTTTTTATGAAATAATTTTATTTTAGTTTATTTGATATATTACAAAACAATTTGGTTGCACAATTTAAATTGTATCAGTATCTGCTATATTTAAACTTGATATTTTATTTTTAAAAAACTTAATAACTAATATTATATTTTTATTGTTGTAGATGGTACCAGGTAATAGTGGTCAACCGCAATTTCAACGAGTGGCTCTTCCAAATGCTGAATTTTTAGAAGAAGAACCACTATATGTAAATGCTAAACAGTATAGACGCATTTTAAAGCGTCGACAAGCAAGAGCGAAACTTGAAGCTGAGGGAAAAATTCCTAAAGAAAGACCTGTAAATATTATTTTACATGATTCTATTTTGCATAAAATATGGAAAAGTGATATATAGATTTCAAACTGATATTTAAAAATTTTTAGAAATACCTTCATGAATCGCGACATCGACATGCGATGAATCGAATTCGAGGTGAAGGGGGACGTTTTCATTCAGGTCAAGTGAAGAAAAGAAGGTGAATTGAAGCTACTGTTTAAAATCTAGTATAGGCTTAATTTTCTTCTTTTTAGTGCTAAAAACTGTCCCAATATCTATTATTGTCTGCGTTTGTGAATATGTAGTAACTTTTACAGTAGAATAAACAACAATGCAATGATGACTCAACACATTGCAACTTCAAGTAATAACACTATTCGGACTATAACAATACCAGCATCTAGTGCAGGGTTACAACATAATACAGACAACATGACTCCCACTATAATTATTGAGGTAATAACATTTTTATTTAATAAGTATAAGCATTAATAAATTTATAGACTTTATTTTTTAACTTATTAATTTTCTTTTATTACTATATGTTATTTTTTTATTATTTACAATTAATTGCAACTAAAATTATAAAGCAATATTATTTAAATACATAAGGTATTTGACCAAATAACAAATAATGTTATGTATTTTTATAATATTAAGTTTTAAATTGTAATGCTTCTACTTTATATGTAAATTGTATCAACTGAAAGACTTTTAAATGGAATATATAATTTTTTTACAGAATGGAACTGGTGGTGATATTTTACCAGACATGATTAGTGATGGGACATTAGTGGATATAAAATAAGATAATTAGTTCAAAATATAATTTCCTTTTAAAGATTTGCGTGAGGTTTCTAAATTTTTCCGAAGAAATTTGTGATCTATCGGAAAGTTATGAATAAAAATAGTTTTTCTACCATCAGTAATGTAGTATAAAACGTAATTTGTAGAAGATGTAAATAGTTATAATTTTGATGCGCATACTTGTACGTTTTGATTACTGTTGATAGTATTAACCCTGAATAGAAAAATATAAAAATACTATTAAAAACAATTAAAGAATCCGTTTTTATTTAATTGTTTTTAATTTTATTTTTCTAACTAGGGAAATTTGTTTATAAAAGTTATAGCATAATGTAATCCTGTTTTATAAATCCTGTAATATGATGAGAAAAATCGTAAAAGTTTTTGTACAACAAATGAAAAATTAAATATCAGTAAATTAAATTTTAATTTAGTCATGAATTTGTCTAATTATTTATTTTTTTTAAATAAATAGGATTTTTAAATCAGGAATAGAATTTCAAGCAATTTGAAATTAAAATTTTGTGCAACGAAAACTTCAGTTTCATTAAATAAGAGACTGATATATATTAATAGTTGTAATTAACATCACCAGTGCTGGGTAATTCATTCTATACTTTTATTTTAATTCTATTCTTTTAAGTTTTCATTGTAATAAATTTAAATGAGAAGCTATTTTCATAAATTAAGCATATACAATAATGATTGAAGTACAATTAACAATAATTTAATAATAATTGATTTAAACGAGCTTTGCTATTATCACAGAGTGGAGAGCAAACTGCGTTGAATTTTGTTTTTGTACTGATTTAGATGAAAATGACGTTGTAAAGATAATTTTAAGTACAAGAAGAGTCGTAATGAATTATTATGGCAAATAAATTTCCTTTTTAATTATAAATATTCAATAACAAATACTTTATTTTTTATTATATACATGATTCAATTTGCGACTCTTTGTTACTTCTGTAAATAAGCGTCTGCATGTTTGGATGAATAAATGACTGTTTTGTAAGAATGAAAGTGAATAAATAATTTAAATAACTTAGGAAAATGAGATATAAGTAAAGATAATGTAACACATAGTAAAATTCTTTTTTAATAATTCTTTAAAAAATGACTTACTAGATGACTTGACAATTTAAGGTTTTTTAAAAAGAAAATTATAATTTTATTTTGAATTATGGGCTAACTATTTTAATTAAATTATTTGAGATAGCACGTGTTTTTTTGAAGCATTTATTAAAATTTCCGAACAAACTGATCTTGCGCTATTTGGATCTTTTATGTGTTCCTCGGGTGGTTCAACAGGCATTCGTGGACCATGAATTTGTTCTTTGATTATTTGATGACCAAGCTTACCAATGATATCTTGATATTCAGAATCTCCGGTTCTTTATTAAATATAAAATAAATGTAATAATGACATTGCAACAAAATTTATTATTATTTACTAGCATTTATTTGTTGTCAATATTTTTATTTAAAAGAGTGAATAGAATTTTTCGTTTAAAAATATTTTTAGGAATTAAAATGAGTTGTAATTATTCTCTTTGAAATAATATAAAATAAGGAAATTTTAAATATAATTTTAAAATTTTATTTTTTTATTTCGGATTGTTTCAAGAATCTAATTATTTATACAAACTTTAGCTTGCTAACCTGACTTTAAGAATTGTTCTTTCCTTTTCATTAAATTTTAGATTATCAGGAGGTCTTGCATTCGTCTTTTCCTTATAAATAGTATTACTAAAGTAACGAGGATCTCTGAAAATTTTTTTTTGCATAGTTTCTGCTATCGAATGATTATTTGGTATTGTAATTTTGATGGATTGTTCCTCTTCGTATAAATCATGTTCATCTATACATTGTAATATTTAAGTATTAAATGACTTGTTATAAGAATGTAATTTTATATATTATATATATATATATATATATATATATATATATATATATATTTAAATGAAAGTATAATTAGGAATTTAATAGACTGACCCCGAGGTGCAGATTATGGATTCTATATTAGCGACAAAGGCTTCATTTTGAAACCCTTTCAAGTGTAATCGTTACTTTTGTAAATGTAATCTTTGACATTAAATAACAATGATTATTAAAAATGTGAAACACACAAGGATTAACTGTAAAATATAAAAATTAGTACTTAAATTTATTTATATTTACAATCGTATAAATATTATAAAATTGAAACCATGAAAAAAAATCTAAATTTATTTGTATTTTTTTTATAAATATTTAAAAAATTGATAGTTTACGTTGTATTAAATGTTTTTCAATCATTGAATATACATTAAAAAATTTTAAATATATTAAATAAATACTTAAGATATTTTAAGTAATTTAAATATCATTTTTTGATGGATTTTGTATGATTACATATAAACTTGTGTAAGCTATCATGATTTATAAATCGATCACAAGAAAAAATGTACATACTTGAAAGGGTTAAAACGTAAATCAGAACATTTTTACGTGATTACGAATTGATAATCTCAATTATTGTACAGTGCTATAGTTCTTACCTGAACTTTTTGAAAAATTTAACTGATAGTCGCTTTTGAGTAAATTAATTTGTTCTCGTTCGATAACAGTCTCATTTGGAAGATCTTCTAGCAAGAACTTTTTCAAATACGGATGCTCGCTTTGCACCTATGTACGATGTGTAACGCAGTCGATATATAATAAAACTATTTTGTTAAAAAAAATCTTAATTTTAAACAGTGTTTTTCTATACAACTAATTTTATATAATTTACGTATGTTTAACATTTCCAATAGAAAAATTTCCAATAGATAAAAGTCTATTTCATAATAAATTATTACTTTTATTCAAGTTAAACTTATAATTAAAATTTTCTTTATCAGTTTCTTAAATATATTTACAATAAATAAATTTTCGTATATGAATTATTTTTAGTTTGCAATTTTCTATTACATATTTATTACAAAAACATGAAATTTATCCTTTATGTAAGACATATTTAATAAAAAAATTATTTTTAATTGTTTAGATCAATATTAATTTATATATTAATATTAATATAAATCTTCAAATGTCTCAGTATAAAAAAAAAAAAATAAAAAAATTTGTTTAGGAATCATTAAACGTAATATTTTAAATTTATTTAATAATTTATTGATAAATATGCAATTGTTTTATTTGATTATATTTTTATACGCATATAGACAATTTTTGATGCAATATTTAATACACGAAATGTCTTATGTTAAATGCTTACCTTTGTAAAAAAATCTTTAATAGCTTCCGTTCTAAGACGTGGTGGCAAACATTTATTTTTTTTTTCAATATTTATATGTTCTTTAAACGGGTCAGTTATACAATGTGAATTTATATTAGGAGGAAATGGCTTAGTTTTCAAAATATTTTTTATTCGTTTTTGAAAATAAGTTTTTTTGTAAACACTGTCTAAGTTGTAAATATCGTCTTCTATTTCATAAATCATGTTTTTTATTTAATATATTTAAATTTACTCCAATAGCATAATATTTTAATAGAGATTGAAATTCAATGTAGGTTAATTGAAATTAAAATTGACAATCGTAAAAGTTTTAAAAATTATGTATGATACATGGAAAATTTTTTAATTAAAAAAAATTATACAATAAACTAATCTAATTTTTTTTATAAAAATTTATTTTTGTTTTTATAATAGATTTCTAGATATTTTTAATAATTCAGCAATTAATATTCACATTCAAATTTCATTAAAAAATTATTTTTAAATTACAACTAATTACGTAAAAATAAAAATTTTTAATAATAATATATTTGGTATTAACATGAGATGAAATATAAAATTGAATTTAGTTTTGGTTTTAATAAAATTTAATGTTTAATAGGCTTTTTTTGTTTATTAGCACGAAGGTTTGACAGGATCATTTGTTCGTTTTTTGCAGTAATTATTTTCTGAACGTTATCTAACATGATTTTTCCACCAATACGTCCAACAGTGTCTTGAAAGCTGGATAATTCAGTTTCCAAAACGAAAGGACTCACATAACCAAATACTGGAACGATTAAAAATTATTCATTGTAATAAATACAAGAAAATTCAAAAAGCACAAATAAAAAAAATTAATATATTTTTTTTTAATTTAAACTATTTAATTTTAAGATATATATTTTTCTTTTAATATTCTAGAAATTATAAGTAGATGCCAGTTTCTCATTAAATTCTGTAAATAAAAAATAGGTAAAAAAATAAATTTTAATAATGCTTATAATTATTTTAAATATTTTATTGTAATTATATTTAAATATAAAAAATAAAAGATATTAAAAATTATTTTATTAAGATAAAAAAATGTTTATAATCTTTATAACATGTAACAGGATTATAGTTTTAAATATAAGTTTAAATGATAAGAAATTAAATTTTTTTTTATAATACACACGAAATGTTTTAGAAAAATTACAATGAAATTTTATACATATTAAACATAAAAGTAGCATAGGTCAAATAAATAGCTATCTTACATCTCGTAGTCGTATATATTACTTTTGAAGGTTTTTTCGTACGTGGTATGTAATATAAATTTTTAAGATAATTTAGTAATTCATTCCCAAAATTTTCTTCAATTTCTTTGTCAGCATATTTTTTTCCAAAAAAAGATTGATAAGTAGTTCGATAACCTTTCAAAATATTTGTCTTAATAAATTCTTCATAATTTAAATCAAGAACATTCAATTTTTCATGAGTACTGGTTTCCCAATTTAATATTGGCAGATACCTGTTTTTTATATAAATATATTTGGTACAAGATTTTAATTTGATAATTTCAAAATTTATAAGTAATGAATTTTTATATTTTTAGCATGTTTATAAAAATACTTTATTTTTTCTTATATTTAAGCCGGAAACAAATGTTGTATGCAATTAAATTTTATATTTTATAATAAATTCTGAATTGTTTTTCTTTATGTAAGAAAAAATATTATATAAAGTTTAGTTTCTTTGTGGAAAAATTTACTTGTAGTTGTATTTAAGAAAAAAGGGAAATGTATAGTTTTTGATAGTTAATGATGTATTACTCTTACACATTTCAGCATTTACAAAACAATGACTTTAATATTTGTAAGTAAAATATTAATTGATGTATTAATTTTTAAATATCTTTTTTTATTTATTAAATTTAATTTTAAGTTCAAGAATTTTATCTAGCAAAGAAAAATGAAAAATGAAATAATAATTCTGGGAATTTTTAATATATATTTTTATAAAAGTTATAAAATTTGTATTATTTAATTTTTATTGAAATTAATATTACACAATATTTTCCATTTATAACAAATAATCTTAAATTAATAATTTTATATAATAAGTTTTTATATTAAATAGCTCAATAAACTTTGCAAAAAGTATGTTTGAACAACTATTTTTTCTTTAAGTTTAAAATTAAAGTATTATCATTCTCAATATATACTATTTTATCCAATTAAGAATTAATCAATTTTTTAAACGCAATAACAGAATAAGGAGAATTGTATAAAATAAATGTACTAGTTGATAAATAAAAAAATCAAGCTATCGAGAAATTTATATGAATTTCTTCTATGATTTTAAAAGTATTACAGGTTTGTACGAGCTATTGTAATGACAAAGTATATGGATATATTAAATGGAATTCTATATGTTATATGAAAAATTAATTTTATATATGATTAATATTTAACTGACTAAAATTTTTTTATTTCTTTAATTAATATTTACTTTAATTTTGTTGTAACTTATGATAAATTAAAAATTTAAATAGTCTGTGATTGATTAAATGACACTAATTCCTTTTAATCTGTTGGATGTAACAATACAAATAAAACATTAAAATTAATTTCTTAAAAGCAGGAGACTATTCTCATTAAAATGTTTTTAAGAATTTGTTAAAAATGGTGTTGATAGCGATGTCATGTGATGTAGTCGCTTGTACGCATTGACGGACTCTACAATCGTTTTCTTAATATATAGTTCCATTAGGACGTTATCCACGATAAGTGCATTAATTATTTTATGTTTTATAAACTTGTTTTTTGTTTGCACCACCAGTTTTAAATAGATTGCGATATAATAATTTATGTTACAAGCCGGATTTAAGTTAAGTAAAAATTAATTTAAACTAAGCCGCATTTTCTGAAACCTTATAATGTGTAAAATTTTGCTAATAGACTAATTGAGTTTCATCGAGATTTTATTGATATTGTGAGATTATTAATTAATATGAAAGAGTGATATATATATATATAGATATATATATATATATATATATATATATAGAGAGAGAGAGAGAGAGAGAGAGATACAAAAGTTGGATGGCAGGGAAAAACGGTTTTGATGCATAAGGACTTAGAAAAGCATTAGAAAACGTGCACAAATGGAATATAATGAGGTTTATCATATATCATGTAACATGACACAATGGAGTTTTCTTAATAAGTCTGCGGAAAGAAAAAACGTTTTCTTAAATAGCGTTAAAAATATCAACGTCACATAAGAGTAGATAATACACAGCTTTTAAATAAGTAAACATATCATTTTTTCTTTACATTAGCGTCTCGTTTTTATTAATCATTTATCTCATTCTCTTCTTTTCTTCTTTTATACCAACACTATAACAATAATTTGATTAAACTCGAAAGATCATCTTGACTTGAAGATTAAACTAGTTTAAAATCATAACCAATTGCTTAGAAAATTAGCTTTAATTTCTTTTTAGCTGACTAGTATACATAAATATTCTTTGTTCATCTATACATTGCAATATGTATAGTATTGTTGAAATATAAATTGTTCATGTTTGCTTATGTACCGAAATAATATTACTACGCACTGAACGTTTTGTCTAAATCTCGTTTTACATTAAAAGTTTAGTACAAATAATTTTTTTTTTATTTCATGTTTATCGCTGGATGAAATAGGAAAATTATTGATAAGATGATTTCATAATTTTTTATTTTATTTACGTAAATATCTTTTAGTCACAAGTAGACAAAAGTGCGTAAATCATAATATATTGTTTTCATAATATATTATGTTGTATTATTTTCATTATATTGATTTCATAAATTTTATATTAGTTTATTATATATAGTATTACATCATTTAATTATTCTAATTTACTAAATGTTGCTTTAGCAACATTAAGAATCATCGTTAAAACAATATCTGTAAAAAGTAATAAAATAAAAATAACATTCACTTATGTTTATGAATTAATTATAAATAATTTTAAACTATTCTAGTTAAAAGTATTTAAAAATTTCCAATACAATTATTCATTTGCGATTATTCGATATGATTTTTTAGATTTATTTGATATTTGTTAAATTTTTTTTAGATAATTATTGTTTTTATCTATTCGAACTTAGTGAAATACTGTAAAGGCTTTGCATTAAGATTTAATGATTACTTTTAGTATATCCATGTTAGATTGTTCATTTTAATATTCTCTGATTTTAAACTTTATAATAAGTTTTAAAATCAAATTTAATATAATATAAATAAAGTAAAATCTACTTTACTTTTTCATCATTAAAGGTTTTGTGCGTTAACGTTATAAATTTGTATAGTGATTGTGCATGTGATTATAGTGAATATTCACATAAGATTAAAAATTGTCGTGTATTCTTAAAATTATATTTTTCAGTTATTTAGATTAATAAATAAATAATCACATAACAAATTTCAATAATGATACATAATAATACATAATCATACATAAAATTTTTTTAATATAAACAGAGAAAATTTTATATTTTCAGATTTACAACTCATATTTCATATTTTATATTTTTTACGTAATTTGATGTTCGTTATATAAAGATAAACAATTTTTTTTAAATTGTTATGAAATATTTTTTAAATCTACCATAATTAAACGCAAAAGAATATACCTAGTAGTACCATTTTGCAAAATCCATATTTTAATAATAATTTATGGTTTATGAAAATTAACTTCATTATTAAATAAAAATTTATCGTTTCAATTTTAATAATTGATTGTATAAGTATAAATAATAATTTTTAATTTTAATATTTATAAATTTGGGTATCTCTACTTACGGTTTTAATTTCGTAATTTTTTTGTTAGTAAATTCATGTTGAAATTCAGAAGGGAATGCACTGCAACGCTTACTCATTTTATTTTTGTAAACTTTTAGGTAAACTGCTATAAATAATGTTTTTGATCAATATTCTTAAATATTTTCTGTTTTTAAAACATGTAAAGTTGATTATAACCTAAAAATAATAGAAAAAGACGAACAATTGTGGAAGCTTATACCTATAGTTCGTAATAGAAGATACAGAATGACATTTTTTGTATTTTCACAATTAGCGGTTTTAAAAAATGTTGTTAAGTTAGGAAGTAGTTCGTTAAATTTACTGAGAATTAATAAATGCACGGTAAGTTTTTGAAGATAGAATAATTTTAAAAAACAATTAGATTTCAGATTTTTTGTACATAACCTAACTTTTGTAAAGTTAAATAAAGTAATAATGTTTTATTATTGCAGCAATTAAAATATAGTAATATAATTTATTATTTAGAATATTGTTTTTTAAAAACAGATATTTTATTTATCTTTAATTTATAAATTAACAAAGAATAATTGAATTTGCCTTAATTATAGTTAATTATGTTTTTAAATATTTAATATTTTTTTTATATTACAGAATAGTGCTTACTTATATTCTACGGAAACTAAAAATGATGCATCTAATAATGTCATATCCAATAATATAATAGACAATAAGAGTGAATGTATGAAGGCTTATTTAGAACGAGCTAAAGCTTATGGTACTTTTTAATTTTTTACTTAAATTAGTCTAGTTAAATCAGTAACATATATTTATATTTATATTAGTTTAATTTCCTATTAATTATATATACTGATAAAATAAAATTTATTACTTGTTATTAATTTTTTTATATTTAAAACTTTAGACTTATAAATTTTAGAAAATGAAGTTGAAATTAAATTCGAATATTATAAGTTTAATTTTGGATTTTTAACTGAAATATAACATGAAAAAAGTTTCATTATAGATATAAAAATATAATATATAGATATAAAATATAATTATAATTTTAGAAAATAATAATTTATCTATATTAATAATTATTATTTATTCTTTTTATGATTTTTATTACGATTTTTATTAGATGCATTCATGCAAAAAGAAGAAGATGATTATAATCTTGGAAAAATACACTTAGCAAATATAATGGGAGTGAATCCAGAAAATTTTACACAAACACAAATTGATGTAAATAATTTTTGTGTTATATAAAAAAAATATTTTTTTAAATTTTTACTTGTATACTACTTATTAATTTTTTTCATATTGCAGGAATCCATCAAATATTTATTTCCATCAGGTTTATTTGATAAAAAGGCAAGACCTATTATGAAGCATCCAAAAGAAATTATACCACCAAAAAAAGTAGCTCAGTTTGATATTTCAGGAAGACCACTTCATTCCTTGTTTTATACCACAAAGCCAGAGTACTACCAAATACTTTATGTAAATAAATGCGTAGATAAATATAATAATAAAATTGTACTAAAAATAAATTATTATACATTTATTCTAGGATATAGTTGAACACATAGAAAATTTAAATGACATGGAAGATGATATGATAAAAAAAAAAATGACTATTAATGAAAGTGACAAATTGTAAGGCTTCATCAATTTAAAATATATACACTTATGAGTTATTTTTAACTATTTTCCAGTTTTTAATTTTAATTAAAACATACTATTTTTCAGAATCTTAGGAGCATCTGATTGGATAACTTATGAAAACCTGAAAACTATGATTCAAGAAGAAATTACTATTGATCAAGTAAGATAATTAATTTTTGCTTAAAATTCTCATAGATATATATAATAGTTACATAAATCATAATGTGTATTAAAATTGATAATAAATAATTAACTCTAAAAAAATTGAATCTTCAAATATTTTAGATCTATTTTTTTTAAATTATTAATTTAGATTTTTTATAATTATACATTCACATTAATATTTTCAGAATAACTAGATTCATACAATCTTTATACTAAACTATACAAAATAAACTTCCTAAGTCTACCTTCGTTATTACCTTCTCACTTTATAAGATAATAATTATTAAAATAGTGATTTAATTAAATTATTTATTTTTACAGTTGTATAGACACTTTAAACATTTTTTTTTTTTAAATAAATAAAAGAATGTTGAGAACTCAATAAACTTACAAAATGTTATGATACTCTAGAATTAATTTATTAATAAATGTCTAATTATGTATTAATTTGAATAAGTATATAAATCTATTTATTTACACTCATTTTATTTTAAATTTTAATATACAATACACATAAAGACATGTAACCTCTTTGTATATTTTTTACATGTCACTATACATATTATAATGTGTACAGTGTTACAGATAATCTCTCTATATCTTTCTTATGAAATTACTCATTGAAATTACTTAGACAGGTGTAAAATTATCTAGAATTTATATATGTAAAAAAATATAGGTATTGGCAAGTTTTTAAAAAGCACTTATATTAAAATAAATAAATTTGGTTTTAAATTTATAAAATTTTATAAAAACAAATTTTATTTACAAATTCAAAATTAATTTTAAACTTATGAGGAAAACATTATAAAAGTAAATCAAGTATTTTATTAACCTTCTAACATTTTAAATTAGTATTTTATATTATATCTTTTTATTTTATGTATTACATATTTCAATAGAAAACTATGCAAGAAACGATTTTTAAATTAATTTCGTTAAAGGAAACAATATGCTAACCTTTTTTAAAATATATATTTAAAATTAAAAAATATATACAATTCTATGTAATTATTTTTCATTCAATATTTTTCAATCTTCTTTATATTTTCCAGTACAATTATTTTATTTCTTCAATGGAAGTATTAATAGCACATCCATTATCAACAAAAGCTCAGGATTTTGTTAACAAATTCAGAAAATTAAAGAGGTCTTCCACAGAAACAATGAAAATTCCAATGGCAAGTAATTAAAATTAGAATTACATATTATAAATTTATTTGATTTTATGACTTAATTCAAATTTTGAAACTTTAATGCATTATCAAATATTGTTTTTAATTATATATTAGAAATGATAAATTTATTAAGAAAAATTGATTTAATAATATTGCATCTCAGATTATTATCACATATTTTTAATTTAAAAAACAATTAATTTTTAATTGGAAATTTATTAAAAAAATAATGTTTAACAATAACTACAAATAATACAAAATTTCATATCTATTTAAATAAATTTGTTTAAAATAATAAGACAATAGTTTTATTTTTATCAAAAAAAATTTGATGATAATTTTTTTAATTTGGTATCTTATTTTTTAATAATTAAAATATTTTTTTCTACAATAATTTAGTTAAAAGCGGATAATAGTGGCAGACCATTCATAGTCGTCAAAGGTAATTCATTTAGATACTAAATTATTTATTGTTTTAAATTTAATCTTAAAATAATAATCCTTTTTATTGTTATAGGTTGTATGAGAAAAAGTGCTCGTGGTACAGTAAAACTCATAGGAAATGGTTCTGGAATAATAACAGTTAACAAAGTACCTCTTACCCAACACTTTCCGAATTTTCAAGAGTGCGAACAGGTAAGATTATTATAAAAAATTATAAAAAACATTTTTTTGTTATATTTTGATTAAATTATAAAATTATAAAAGTTCAAGAACTTTTATATAATATGTGTATACATATATTAATATTTTTAATATTTTTATTTAATGCAATATTTTCAATAAAATATTTGTAATTTGATTTTTGTCATAAATATAGTAAGGTAATTTGGTGCATATTATACTTGTCGATATTCTCTCCATTGTAAATTAATGGAATTAAATGTATTGAAAAAGACTGGTTATATAGTTTTGAATGGAATGGGGAAAAAAGAAAAATTGAATTGTCTGTGGCGGTAGAGATGTTTATTTTTGTTGATAATAATAATAGTATTTAATAATAAGAAAGAAAGTAAATTGTAATTGTACAATTTAAAGAACGGAAATGAATAAGTAAAACAAATATATAGTCTATTAATTTATTCGGTATTAACAGTAATTGGGAATATAAGTATATCATTTTGAGAAATCAATATTAGACATAAGAATTTAAAAATTACGTATCTAAATTCGTGTCCAAGAAAACAAGAAAAGGCAAAGATAAATTAATTAGCTCAACACAAAGATGCCTTAGTTTTATTTTATTATAATTTATTATTATTCATTAAATAATGGCACGACTACTCTTTATTATATAATTATAAAAAATAAAATAAATGCAAAATTATCACGAAATCATTCGTCTAACGTAAATTATTTAATACTTTCATTAACTAATGATTATTAATTATTTTTAAAGTTGTAATAATTTTTTGTCGAAAAATAAAACAATTATTATGAAAGATTAACTTTTATTAAATTAAAAAATTAATATCAATAAAAAATAAAAAAAATATATATCGATATCCTTATATAATGCAATATAAAAATTTTCGAGGTTCGTAAAAAATAATATGTAAATTTTATTACGAATAGTAATTAACTCTTTGTTGATAACATACTTTTTGAATAAAGAAATACTAGTTTGTAAAATTATTTACAATAAAATTATTTTAAATATTTTATAAATAATTAACGAAAAACTGTAATATTAGTTGGTCTCGATTGAAATATTAATAAAGGGTGAAAAATTTTTATTTTAATTTTACAAATATTGGATTTAAACAGATTGAAATTGCCTAGTAAAAGTTAAAATTTAGTAGTACAAAAGAATTTATGGAAATATTTATATTTCGTTTGCTATGTTATTATATTTTTATTTTTATATATAAATATTAACTTATTTTAAATATTAAATCGTAAATATCAAATCGATTGTAATTATACTCATTTGCAAAAAAAAAAAAATTAAATATATCTTGTAATAAAGAAAATACGAACAATGAGGTATGAATAAGTTAAATTTACGTAATTACATTCACGAAATTAAATCCTCAAAGTGAATTGTATATAAAATAAATAATTCCAGATATTAACTTTTATAAATATTATTAAAAAAAATGAATATATTTTACAGATATATAATATATCTTGATAAATTATTTGTTAATTATAAATACATGTCTGATATCAAAAAGTAACGTTATAAAATAAAAATCCGTTCATACGCACTCGTTAGTATTACAGTTATAAATTGTCCTTGCATTCCGTGAATGCGATGTTTGTTTCTTTTTTTTCATTCTACGTTTCTCTTCATTATTTATCTTTCTATTTTATTTGTTCTGTGACGCGCAAATGAATAGTTTGTATATTATAAATCATGTAATTTAAAAAAATCGAATTTGTGTAATCTTAGTACTTACATAATTTTTTTGTATGCCTTAGATATCTGTTAATATTATAAGTAAGAGAATTCTAGTATTATTATTGTAATTAACGAAAAATAGTCTTACAGAATGAGTTTTTTTTCATGAATTAATTTTTCAATCATTATTGACTATATTATTTTTATTATAGTTTGAAAGTGTTGATAATTTATTGATTTTATGTTTATAAAAATTAAAATCTTGCTACATTTATAAAATATATAAGTGACCTTATTTTTAATGCATTATAAATCTATATTTTCAAAAACGTTTTATTATTAAAATAGTGTTGACTTTTTTATGAAATTTATTTCTAAAATTACACGCATTACAGATTTCTGTCACATAAATTTATAATCATTTATGTATTTTTATGATAGAGTATTTTAAAATCTTTGAATACTTTTTTCTATATCTAAAAATATATATATTTGTCTTAATTGGATGATTTTTATTTAAGAATAAAAATGTTGGAAACAAAATATTTTTTATGACATTTAAATTTTCTCGTCTAATTTGCAGTTATAATAGTGTAATTAAACAACTTAATTTATTTACTGATTTTTTAACAAAATCCGAAAATAAATTATAAATGCATATGTGTTTCGTAGCATTCGTATTTACATATTTCTATAGTAAAGGAATGTTTAAGTCTCTTAAATTTCTTATCGACATGATTAAGAAAAGAGTAGAACGTATTTATAGATGTGTTTGTTTTTAATAAGAATGAAATTCAATTTTGAAACACTAGAATTTTTCATAAATATTGAGCAAATCAAAATTATTTTATTATAGATAAAATCAAAGTTTTTGGATTAAAACAACGTGTTTGTTATTTTAATTAGAAATTTAATGTTGAAAAAGCATTAAAATAATTATTCTAATGTCTAATTTATTTAGAAAGAAATATTTTATATAATAAAATAAGTATTTTTCTTACTTTGGAGTAAAAATTTATTCTAAAAAGGAATAAATTATTTTCATGTATCGGATAAAAACTTTTTTGGAATTTTATTGTTATGATTATATTTCATAAAATATTAATGTTGACGCTTGTTTTTAATTGACTACATAGATCAGTTTAAGTTACCTTTATATTGAAGCAATACAATAGAATCATGTATTGTTTTGTTTTCTTTTTAGTATTTGATAAGCAATGAAATGGGAAACTGATATGTGTATATGGAATTTTTTTCAGTATAAACCATTTAATAAGATACTACTGTTTCATACGGATTCTTTAACATACATATTTTAATTAGCTTAGATACAATGCCATAATTACGCAATTGTAATTTTGACAACAAAAAACAACCTAAAGTATTTATAAATTATATATTTTTTGTACACAATGTGATTCAACAAGATTTTAAATGATTGAAATTAAAATGGCATAAGTTTAAAACATAATTTTAAATTTCAATTGTTAAATCGTGAAAAACTCAATACACGCAGCAGAACATATTTTTAAAGATATAAAAATCGTTTTTAAAATAAATAAAATTTTATTATTACCAGAAATAATAAAAAAAAATTGGTGTATGTATTTATACATAACGTCTTCTTACAAATTATAAAATTTTTTCAGACTTACAGGTACGTATTATTTATCTTTTTAAAGTTATTTGAATGCTTATAATAGTCTTACAGTATAAAGAGAAAAATAAAAATAAATTGTTTTTTTATTAATTTTTGATGCTTTTACTTATTAAAAACATTGTCCATTTGGTTCTAGTATTCAGAATTGAAGATTTATTATATCAGAATTTATTCAATCAAAATTTATTCACACAAATGATTTAAGTAAAATTTATTCTTAGCGCAAATGTAGGATAAACATATTGTGTCTAAGAATAGGGAAAGAAATGTTCCATGTTTCGATAGTCGAATCATCTCTACGAATGCACGCAATCTCGGCACGCGCAAATCTCTTCCCCTACAGTAACCGGTCCGCGTCTCTAACACACTCTCTGTCTCTGTCTGTCTGTCTGTCTCTCTCTCTCTCTCTCTCTCTCTCTGTCTCTGCCTATCTTTTTATGATTCTCGTTTCCTCTTCTTCGTTGCTTGATCCCGAGGTTCACCGGTGAGCACCGCGATGTGCGGCGGTCAGTTGAAGCGCTCGCGCCGTTCTTCAATGTTGTTCCTAATCTTGCACACACTTACGCCAGGATGTCGCTCGCGTTCTTGCCGGCACCTCCGAGGATACTGATAAGCGCAACCGGTGCGCCACGTTCGTACTTTTGCCTAAAGGTGAATCTTACAACGCGTCGACTATTCTCGCTTATCTCATTTCATTTGTTCTTTACTGATTTTTCACTCTCTTCGCATTCATAATCCGAATTTCTTGGACTTGAAATTCTGTCTTGGTCTTTCGCGCGCTTCTGTGTTTATTGAATTTATGCGTGTTATTTATTTTAGAACTACGATGAGCAATATACTCATTATTCATATCAAAGTGCAAACATAGTTACTCCTGTGAAAACGCGATGCGAATTATTCTTTTAATACAAATTAAAAATGCAGTAATTATAATTCAAGAAATTCGGACGATGAAGCATTATTACAGAAAATTTTAACGAAAATTAATAATGATGCTGGTTTCATCTGCAAATTACATAATTGTGTAATTATATTACTGGAACTTAGAAATATTTTTTTAATGAAAATTCTACTTTTAAGGAAATAGTATTGAAAATATTGTTGCTAAATATTAAAAAAGTTCTCTTTTTATAAATAAACTTATTTTTAAAGATTATTAAAAAAATGTTCAAAATTTTATTATTAACGATCATTGTAAAAATTGATGCAACATTTTTTAGCCTATTTTAGAATCAATATTATTTATCATAATTTCAATTAACCAGAAATCCTAATCTTTACTACATAAAGTAGAAGCAGAAAATGAATTATTGTACAAAAGTATTATAGTTAATATTTTTTGCGTATCTTCAATTATATATGTTTAAAACGGGCTTAAGTAAATCAATAATTTCTGTAAAGTAAAAGTTATAATAATTTAATATTTAAAACTATTTATCAATGTATTAAAATATAGAGGTTAAATATATTCGTTATATATTAATTTTAATTGATTGATAACTGGATTCGAAATTCAGAATATTGATCATTTCTTTTTCTTTGTTTTTAAACTATTTTTATTCAATTGATTTATAATCTTATTATTATAAAAATAATCATCAATTTACAATTTTTAAATATTTTATATGCATTTTTTAATGAGTGACTCCATTTGAAATATATGTATATGAGGAAAAAGATATTAAAATTACCATATTTCACGGTAATTTAATAATTCATCATTATAAAAAATTATTATAGTCATAATTTTATACAACTAAAAAAATTGAAAATCAATTTTTATTTTACTATTAATTACGTAATTTCATTTGTCAATTTTCAAACAAGCAAGTTAAGGTTTTAAGATTTTAAGACAAGAATTATTTATTTTTTTGTACAATTTTTATATTAATAGAATTTTTATTCTTTTTTCTCTTTTTATATTATAATTTAAAATTTTCACACACACAAATTTATATTTTAAGACTGTACTTATTGATTCTTTTTCTAATCTTTTTTTATTTTTACGAAGATATACATTGAGCTTAACATTTAATTCAAGATAATGGAGATTGGGTGTTAGTTTAATAGATCACTTAAATTTAATATCTTTAATGTAATTTATATTAATCATTTTTTATAGAGTAATTTAAAAAATAAAATTAAGAGGATATTTTATGACGTTTTAAAGAAAAATGTAGGAATATTTATACATAAATGCGGATTTCCTGGAATTACTAAGGCGTTCATTAATTTATTCTATTACGTGTATCTATGAAACTGGTATCCATAAACTAAATTTAATCCCTACATCTAGAATATTATAAGTATTACGTGGCTTTTACCATCCGCATTTTTCTTGTCAATGATCAATGTTTTGAAAAACCAGCAAATACGCAGTATAAGAATCAGTGCAGTGGATACTTCAAGGTTATCCACTGATGCACTGTAATCCTGAGTAGATGTAACATAACATTCTACAATCTTGTGTAACTTGTATAAGAAATATTTGAAATTATCCATGCTGATTCATAATTCAATTTGTCATTTCGTATTGCATAAAGAATATTTTAGACAACTAAAGGTATCAAGTTAATCACTTCTAAATACAGATATGATTTAGTAATAAATTCAATAAATTAAAAAACTACTAATAAATTTATATAATTAAACAATAAATATATTTTGTGGTATATAGTTTTTAAAAAAAAAGTTTTAAAAATTATAATCATGATCATATTATTAATTTCGAATAGATTGCAATTGATAAAATTCGTAATTATGAAAGTTGTTTAGTTGGTAGAAAAAATTAATCTTATGATTAATAGTAAGATTTTTAATTTTATAAATGAAAATTTTATTTCCAATTATAAATTTACTATTGGTTTTAGAAATAAAAGAATAAAACTTTTAAGAAAGTGATCAAATTCATGTACCACGTTTATAATTGATATATCATTATAATTCAATGGTTATTGAACATATATAATATGATATTTTTTATTTTGTACTAATTGCTTTATAGTCGAGATTAAACGATCTTTGGTAATGTCCGTAAGAGTTTTTAAACTTGTATAAAAATATTCGAATATATTCGAAAAAAATATTATAACAAAATTCATAACTGCCAAAATAAAATATTTTTACGTAATAAATTTACAGAAGTATTTTTTTTCATTTATATTACAACTTTATACAAAATAATAATTAAACTTTTAATTAAATTAAATAGACGATTTTTCTCTTACTGTTCATCTACAATTCCTACCTAAATACATTTCTAGACCTTATACTAGAGTATAACTTTCCTGATTCTACTTTAATAATCATTGGAATATAATAATAATAATAATAATAATTTTTATTAAAAATCTTGGTATCCTACGTATATTAGATCTTATTTACGAATTGTTTGTATTTCACGTCTATAAAAAATTTAAAGAATTTAATTTTATTCGAAATTAGTAATAATCTTTCTAATTACTTTTAAATTATTTGTCCAACTTATTATTCTATTAAATTTTCATTAATTCTTTACCCTGTTCATTATAGTTTTACAAAGGATTAAAATTTTAAATAATAAAAGACATAGTTTAAGTTATTAGAATGATGTATATATGAAATTAAAAACGAATGCAGTCTTATCATTCCAATATGTTCTTTATTTTGAACTTTAATAACTATGAATGTTCAACTAGTAATTTCGTTCAGGCAAATTGCTATCCGAGACAACTTATATTAAATCAACTTTGGATAAATACATCAAAAATTAATTTATCATTAAGAAAAATTTTATTTTAAATAATTTGCTACTTTCTATTTATTTTTCTACTGTTGTATCTGAATTTTTATTTTACATTATTAAAATATGTATATATATATAAATAAAATAGTTAATTGTCTATTATTTTACTTTAAATATATTTTGTAAAAATTTTAAAAAGTTGTCATCTCATATTTGAGTGAGATTAATAAAATTAAATTTCCCTCTTTTTCTCTGTATCTCTCAATCATTAATACATCACTTTAATAGGGACATGATAAGCATTATCTATATTATTTTTTTCATTAAAATAAAATTAAAAATTTTAGCAAAATAATCATTATTATTGGAAGAACGACTTATATTTTTAAAATTTAATTTAGTGAAATTAGGAATTTTTAAAAATAAATAAAAATCTTATGCAATGAATAAGTAAATTAATTCATTTTAGTATTAAAAATTTTAGCTCTTTAAAATTAAGTATAAAAATTTATCGAAGTGAAAAAGAATTAAAAACTATTTTATTAATTTTATTATACTGTTTTAATTAATTAAACAATTTTGGTTATTATTAAATTATTAAAAAAATTTAGGTAAATAATTTATAATTTTGATATTTTAATTAAAAACTATAGTAAGATACAATATTTAATTTCATAAAATTTTTTATTGGAAAGAATTAATAAATGAATGTGTAATAACTATTGAAAATTACGTCATGTATTTAACATGTAAATTGAAAAATTAATAAATAAATAAAATGTATATATTTATT
Source organism: Platyscapa corneri (assembly GCA_018907185.1). Classification (NCBI taxonomy): domain Eukaryota; kingdom Metazoa; phylum Arthropoda; class Insecta; order Hymenoptera; family Agaonidae; genus Platyscapa; species Platyscapa corneri. Next base: position 1,080,519 of record JACCHW010000065.1, on the reverse strand, counting down.
TGAGATTAGTAGAAGCTTAAATTCATATTGCAAAAATAATAAATTATTTTTTTCAATCTAACTGTCCAATCTTTTATTATATCTTCATAAATGGAAATATTTTTATTGTATTATAAAGTATTAAGTATCTTTTTACAAACGAATAAACAGAACAAATAAAATTTTCTACTGTTTATATATACATACATACTTCAGATAATTGATTTATATAAATTAACTTTATTCAAACATTACAAAAAACTTTTTTTATGTTTGTAAGATGAAAATGGAATATTTTATGTTTTGTATTAATGAAAACATTAATTATGCATCAAGACATAAGATTTTTACTCTGCAGCATTGATATAATTAAATAGAATTTAAATTAATTTATTATATTGCTTTTTTAAATAACAACTGAGCTTTAGTAACATTAACGTAATATTGGTTTATTTTTCATAGACAGATTAGTTGCAAAATTGATTTTAAATTGCTGTAGCTTTAATCAAGCAATTATTCAAACAAAAATATCTATTCTATAAATGGATCAAGCACCAAACTTCATTGAATTCTTTAATTAAGTTAATTGTTTCCATTCACACCAAACCGTATCATATAACCACGTGTGAATTTCCAGATGACACCAAACGAATTTACTTCGTTGCCTTTTTACGCTTATTTAAATCGAGGCACGTGAAATGTTTGAATTTGTAAATAATGTACATGTGCAAAGAGAACTGCTAAGCTTTAGTCTACATGTTTCGAGAGTAGAGAACGGGAGCATAGCTAATACTCGCACGATTTTCCAATTGACATTCGCCGGACTGAGAGAAAAGTGACGTATCACGTATGCTGCTCTTATACAAAGGAAGAACCAATTGTTATAATTAAAATACACTTATATGTATCTTTGTTTAAAATGTGTTAGAAAGTTTTTCAATCAAAAAGTATCTTATGTAGCACTGTAGAAATGGTCATGTCAATTTAATAGTTGAAATGTACTAATTAATGCAAAGGCATTGAATATTATAAGACTATTATATTTTTAACAAGTATTCAATAAATTAACAATATAATATCCGAATAAATATTACATACATTGATTACTTAGTAAATAATGAATATTCTAGAAAGAACAAAAAGGTATTTCATTACATATATGATTATGTTTAAATTTCAAGTGGTAATTGACGAAAGAAGTGCGTATTATAAAGGGAATCATGACGCGGGCGGTCTTCTTTGACCTTGGCCTTGCGCGTATAAAGTTATTAAAATTTAAAATGCTTAGTTCAAGGAAAGTCTTTTTATCATTTTATATCTGTTTTTATAACAAATTAGCCTTTTTAATTTGCTTAATATTTGAATTGCTTAAATAGCGATTTATTTAATTAAAAAATGTTTTTGAAAAAAATTATTACCTTAAAATAATTAAAATATCGACACTAACTAATTATTTATTTTTATATGAGTATATATCACAATTAATTAGTAACGTATTCTAATATAAAAATTATTAAGAATTATTCTAAATTCTTGGCAATTTCTGAACTCATTTAAAATCTAAATTTCATTAACAGTAGTAATATATTAATCAAACACTTTTAATATTATTATTTAATCTATAATTATAAGAATAAAAGTTTTGTATTATTTTATTAATACATTAAAAAAAATTTATTTACATATAAATTGAATGTAACACGTTCACACTATTGTAACGACTAACTATTAAATTTTTTAAATTATATCTATGTAATATCCTTAAAATTACCATAAAAATAATTAATTTTTAAGTAAATAAAAAATTATTAACCTTCACGAACGCTATATTATTATTTCCTTTGATAAAACGAATACTATGAGTTCAAGTTAGGAAGATTCCTTTTTCCGGGAGGAAATGGCGAATTGGTAGCCAGTCCAACTAAAAACAGTAAATTCTAAATTCATAGACATATTAGAGATATATTTTATGCTTCACAATGAAAAAAGGTTTGTAATTTTCTAAACTTTATCAAATTTTTTTAATTACGAAAATGTAAATTATACTTCTCAATATATACAAATATTTTAACATTTACTTTTCTAAAATTTTTATAACTTTTAAAATATTTCAATGATATAGTTGCAGTATCTTTTGCGTATCCAATCTTATTAAATTTTTTTTTGATGATTTCGATGATATTAATATATCATCGAAAAAAGTATAAGCCATGATAATACACATATATGCAATGATCGACAGTTGCATAAGAAAAACACACCTATTAAATTACTAATATTGTTTTTAACACTTATTTGCTGTATCATATGGTAATAGAAATGAAATCTTTGATTATTAACGGTTAATTTTTTAAAAATAGTTGTGAGCATATCTGACAAATAAGTTTCTATTTTGGTTGATTTTGAACTACAATTCTAATTTGTGCATGTTTTTTCTTTATATATTAGCTATTGAATCGTTCTTTTTGCGAACCTCAATTCATAAGTGATTAAAAATTTGTCAGACGAATATTGTTAACTATTGTGTGTATTTTAGCTCGCTATAAGGATATTGTTTAGATTTTTTCAAAAATTTATTTTAAATTTCAATGTGCACGTGATGTTTATTAAAACTTGATATTATTTTATTAAAAAAATTGTTATGAAATAAAAAATATAATTTCAAGTAGTATTGTTTTTCCTGATAATATTTTAATCTCAAATAAAATAAATTTAATAATGCTTAAGATAAAAATACAGTATATTTCTTATTTTTCGTATTCTCTATAACTGACCATTTTAAGTTTTATAACGCCTTATAAATTGTATATATTTATACAAAAGCACGGTAAGACAAATAGATTAAGCGATGACGTATAATAATATAAATAACTAAGATAAATTTCATTTCACAGTAAAATTATGTTAAAAAATAAAAATTAATTAAAAAACCAATTATTTACCAATCACGTTCTATACAATTATTTTAAAAAAGTTTTCTTTTTATTATATATTATATCGCGTTACAAGTATCGTAGTTAAGCTTTAAAACCTAAATCGATTGCTTTCTATTCTTGCTTACATTAAAACATTCACATACGAGTTGATATAATGGTTTCTTAAAGACCAAATTTAATTTAATAATCTATTGTTTCAGTAATATTACTCGCACCTAGGTGCTATTTTCAACCATGGAAGACAGTGAAAATAAGCAACAGTCCAACAGCGTTATTCCCGTACTCTCTTCAATTATTCGCAACAATAAACGTTTATTGGAGCGTAGCTCTAGTAGCGTTCAATTTCCAGTTGCAGCAATACCATTTGTCCACAAATCCAAAACCTCATCATCGCTGCTATCAAGTCAATCTTTCAGCAGCGGTACGAATCGTCGTACATCAATGCCCGACTACGAAGAGATGACTTTGAGTCAAGAAGATCGTTGTATGGAATATGGCACACCTCCCCCTATTGAGGAACCCCATTGTTATTCCATATGTCTGGGTGACAGCTCTTTCTCAGAGGAAAACTCTTCTATCCAAATAAATCGAGATTATCTTAAGACTTTACTTATGGATCATACAAAAACTCTTGGCTGTAGACTACACATACTAGAAGACTTAGAAACTGGTAAAATTGATTTGAAAAAGCCTCAAAAATACTTAGAAACGTGCAAGAAACCACAAGAAATAAATGCCTTGCTTCTATACGCTAGTTTTCTTGGTTATGCAGAACTTTTATCGGCCATTTACAGTTGTGGTGCTGATTTGAATCATATAGAACCAGAATTAGGAATGACGGCTTTGCACTTGTGTGCCTTTAGTAATTGTCTTGCAGGAGTTCGTTACCTTCTCAACAAAGGTATCCAAATCCATTACAAAAGAGCTCATACCCCGTTTCATTTTGCTGCTTTTGGTAATGCTCTTAACGTGGCTAAGTACTTTCTGCACTTGGGCTGGAGTCAAGAATCTCCGTTAGGTGAGGAGACGGTTCTTCATGCTGCCGCGAGGCATAATGCACTAGAAGTATTACAATTACTTGTTCCAAAGAATCCTACAATTAATCGCCTGGACAGCACTGGATATGCAGCAATTCATTATATCACCGAACGCAGTGATTCAACTTGCCTAAAAGTTCTATTATCGGCTGGATGCTTAGTAAATATATCAACACGGAAAGGCGAAACAGCGCTACATCTTGCAGCTGAAGCTGGTTCCGCAAGAAATCTTGAACTTTTGCTGGCGAAAGGTGCTAATCCATCATTGAGAAATAGAAGAGGACAGACAGCACTTCACCTTGCTGCTAGAACGCATTGTTTAGAGTGTGTGGAGGCTTTATTGCAACACACGGGTAACGATCCTAATATTGAAGATCATGATGGCAGAACAGCCTTGCACATGGCTTTAGGTAGGTCACTTCTTGCCTACGATGTAGCAGATATGTTAATTAATTGGAAAGCGCAAGTAAACAAAGCCGATAAATATGGCTACACACCTTTACATGTAGCTGCTTTGAATGAATTGTCTCAATGCGTAGATATATTGATACAGCACGGAGCTGACCTCAGCGCAAGAACTAAAGGTGGAACTAGTGCTTTGTCAATAATTCTCAGAAAAACTCCATCGTCTTTGAATTGTTTTCAACAGAGATTAGATGCCTCTATTAGTTTACATCAGCATGGATCTGCAGCTGGTGAAGTTGAATTGAGACTTGATTTTCATCCTTTGTTGCAACATCAGCAGCAAGGTGAAATAGGATATTTAGGAACTTTTGTAAAGGAAGGCTATAAAGAAATTCTGGAACATCCACTCTGCCAGTCATTTCTGCATCTCAAATGGCAGAAAATTCGTAAATATTACGTAGGAAGGCTTCTTTTTTATCTTCTTTACGTGCTCGTACTCACGGCTTGGGTAATAACAGCATTGGCTCATAATTGCTACAATGAATCACATGGTCAGCTCGATAATTCAAGTAGACCACTTTGTGCTAACTCAACTGGACTAAATGGATTTCTTTATAGGCATCCAGTAGTTTTGGAAGTTGAGTGGTATGCATTGGTTGTACTTACCGTTCTTGAAGGCTTACGTAAGCTTATGGGCATTCTGACTTACTCCAGTATAAGACAATTTTTTACTCAAGCAGACAATATCGTTGAATGGTGCGTTATTATTAGTGTCTTCGCTACATCGTTTGTTTTCACTGGTAGAACATATACATGGCAAAGTCATGTAGGTGCATTTGCTGTACTTTGTGGTTGGAGCAATCTTATGTTAATGATTGGTCAACTTCCAATGTTTGGTGCTTACGTAGCCATGTTTACAAGCGTGCAAGCTCAGGTTTTCAAGTTACTATTGGCTTATGCCTGCTTACTTGTCGGTTTCACTGCAAGCTTTTGTGTAATATTTCCACGATCTAAATCTTTTAGTAGTCCTCATACTGGATTAATTAAAGTATTGGTGATGATGACTGGAGAATTGGACTTTGAAGAATTATTTTTTCCAGGTGAAGAGGAAGGTGGTAGACCTCTTGAAGTAGGAGGTACATCTTGGATCTTACTTCAAGTATCAGCTCAATTATCGTTTGTTCTTTTCTTACTTTTTGTCACTATTGTCCTGATGAATCTTTTAGTAGGTATAGCTGTACATGATATAAAAGGTCTTCAGAAGACAGCTGGACTAGCCAAACTCGTTCGACAGACAAAGCTTATCTGTGATTTAGAGACTGCTCTTTTTCTAGGGTTACTTCCACAATGTCTTATGAAGATTTTACGCTGGACAGCACTTGTTTTACCTTCACCTCTCAGAGCCGTACTGACAGTAAGACCATTAAATCCACGTGAAAAACGATTACCTCGTGATGTTCTTGCTTGTGCCTATAAAGTTGCGAAAGAACGGAAATATAAAAATATAGCACCAATGGCTTCGAATAAACGTAATAATGACGCAACTCACGGTTATCAAAAATTTGAATTAAATTCTCGAGTGAGCCATGCTACTATTGATGAAGATATTACAACTGCAGAAGAAGCTGCGAGACTCAATGATGAAGTGGCAGGATTGAAGAAAATTTGTGAAACCAATAACAAACTGATGCACGAATTAATCAGAACATTTAGTCTTATTAAGTGATACTAAATATAATTCACTTTTTTATACTCTTGAGTGATAGAAATTTGATACTACAAAGGACATCTCAAAATTCATATGCTTAGATTTTATCAATTGATATAACAATAATAGATTTTTTAAACTTGAACTAATTATATGTGTGTTCGTATTAGAAGAGCATTTGCTTTATAACTGAATAAGTTTCTTCAGTAGTAAAAGTGAAATTTTATAATTATTAAAAAAAATTTATATTGTATAAAAATTTTAAACGTGCATTTGTTATTGATATGTGAGTAAATTAAAAATTTTATGTTTTAAAGTATAATCAACAATATTTTATAAGTAATTTCTAAAAACTTCTTTATTAAAAATGACGTTAATATTATTAATTATTACTGTATTTAAAAATAAGAATCATGTTATAACTTGCGTTTTTTATTAGTGTTAATAAAAATACTAATTTTTCAAACAATGGTCAATAATTTATATTTGTCATTTAATTGTTTTCCATTAAAAATAATTTTTAGGTATTGCGAATAATGATTATTACCTAACAGTATAAAAACTTCATTTAATCGTAATTTAAATAATACTTGGATTTTAACCAATAGTAAATTTATTTTTTAATATGAAATTATATTTCTTATATTCGAAAATTTAGAAGTTTCATAAATTTTGTTTTTTATTAAGACGCAGTTTTTAACAGTAGTATCTTCATTGTATAAAATTTTAAAACAGTGTTTTAAAAATATTTTTTAAGAATTATTTTAAAATATAATAGAAATAATTTTTTATTTCTATTATAGATAATTTTTTGCAATATTTTAATTTATAAAATAATACCATTTTTACCGCTTTTATTGTATTCATTTTATAAACTTACACTTATAACATGTATCAAAATTATATATTTTTATGAAAATATATTTATGAAAATTCTAATAAAATTGCATAAAAATTATATGATTATATAGAGTATTTAATATCTGGTGAAGAGGGTGAATATGGTGTTATGAAAGGGGTGGACCGCAGTACATACGTGGTTTTAAAAAAATATAAAAATAAGATAAGATATAAATATGATAAACAAAATATTTGATAAGCTAATAAAGTATATGTTTTTATAAGGTATATACATATGGAGGTGGATTACTTATGAAGAAATGAAAAAAATATAAAGAAAAATATATACTAAATTTTAGGAATAGGTAGGCACTGACTGAAGGATATAATGATATTGGAAATGAGAAGTGACAGAATAGAAATCAAAATGTTGAAAAAAGCAATAATGTTTTAGAATAAGATAAGAAACAGTTAGAAAGTGGGAATTTTAAAATATTTTGAAATGAGAATAAATGAAGGAGATACAGAAGCAATATAATTAATTCAATGCAAAAATAAATAGTAATGATGAAAGAAAAATTAAATTTTAAGACAATACAACATGATCAAACACGTATTCGAGAAAAATTCAATAGACATAGAAAAAGCATGGAGAAAGAAGTAAAGAAAATCAAAAGATATAATCAGAAATTGAAATAGATATGAATAGTAACTTTAAAAGTTAAGATACGCAAAGAATAAGAGTTAGAAAGAAAATTTTAGTAAAGTTGAAAATAGGTTACGAAATACAAAACAATACATACTGGATGTCTGAAAAGATAAAAATTCTGAATGTATAATAATGAAGATGAACCAATAAAATATATCTAGGAGAATAGTAAAGCAATATGGAACAAAGTTTTAAAAATTAAAAAAATTATTAGCGTGCATTGGAATTAGAGAAATTATAACATAGAACAGAAAAAGAAAAATTGAAAACTAGACAAATGAATAAAGAAAAAGAAGCAATTATAGTTTATAAAGAATTTACAGTTATAATAATATTATAACTGTAAATAATAATGTATATATTGTTTGTGAATAAATAATAAAAAATACGTTAATTTAATAATAGCAACTTATTTTTTAGAAAATATAATCCATTATGTTAAAAAATTTCTATATATATTAATGATTATTCTAATAAATGTAATTGATAAAAATAGTTTTAACTGATTTTAAAACCTAATACATTGTTTGTTCACTTTTCGATTTTTACTACACAATTAGACACGACTCTACAATTTTAAAATATTTTTACAATATTAAATCTGTGCCATAGGAAAGAACATTATGAATTAAAAAGGTATTTATATTAGATCGAAATCACTGTTTTCAAAAACATAATAATTTTTTTAATTTAATTTTTTAAATTAATTTTCTCATTATGAAATATTAAGACGACTAATTTAAAAAGATTTTATGATTCAAATAAATTTATTTTTAAATAATAATTTGATCTTTGAAAAAAGCTGCATTTACTCGCAATTAATCAACATAATTTTCTAAATCAGTTGATTAAAAGTATGTGATTCTTATTAATTATATTTAGTTCATTATTGTTAATTAAAAATAACTATTGCGGTATAATTTTACCTACATATGATTATTGTAAAAAGTTTTATCTATTTATTGTATAATTATTGCATCTAAAAATTAATTTTCGTATTCCTCAAATAATTGATAATCTTATTTATAATAAGATAGTAAAACTTTATAAATTTTTTATTTATGCAATAGCTAAATTAAAACACGTAGTTATTAAATTGATAATTTTTAAAGAAGAAAAATTCTGATTTGAAAAAGTTTACGGTATACGAATTATTTATCGATAGTTATAATTATTTATCTCTATCGTATCGATTTAATATTATAAATATACCGGAAAAATAATTTTATATGTTATTAATAATATATATTTATTGTAACGATAAAATTCATCGATTAAAGACATCGATTACTCAAATGTAAAAGCTATTGATAATATATTATATATGCATATATATTTGTTTCAATAATCACTATTTTGTTAAATTTAATGATAACGGAAAATACAGCAAAATTCAATCCTTAGTTAAGAACTTAATAGTTGATAGGCACGCGATTCAAAACCAGTTTGTTTTTCCACAAGGCATTGGATAGTCATCCATTAACTGTATATTATATTTACAAAATATACGTGTTTGCACATCGTTATATGAATTCCGTCGATCTTGCATTTGGAAACATCAGAAAGAGGTCGCGACAATACGGAAGCGGATTATCAAGCGAAAAGTTTTAAAGCATACATCCGATGTTTCTTTTAAAAGCGAATGGCATGACGATGTGAATGGTGTTTTGTATTGCACAATCACTATTCCAATCGGAAAATCTTAAAGCGAACATTTTTGACCAGTGCATTTTATTTATTTTTTCTTTTGTTTTTGGATTAAATGTCGGTGTGATGAAAGTAATCATCTTATCCAATCTTGATATGACATCATATTACGATTTAATATTTTGTACGACTTAAGATTGTTGTAAAGTTTGATGGGATTTAATTTTATCTTCAGATTAAATATAATATATAAATCATTTAATTGATAAAATATATTTATGACACTTGAATTATTGATAAAAATTGATTTACTTTGAGATTAATTTTTTAATTTTTTAAAAATAGTTTAAATAATTTTTTCAAGTATTTACTTTAAAATATAAATAATATTTTTATGTTTTAAATCATGCCTTTGTTGCAAAGCTTTTTAAAATGTAAAAAATTGAAAGAAGTTCAATTTTAATATTCATATACATTCATAATACTAGTTAAAAGGAGAGAAGATTAAATTTCTATTGACAAATATTTGATGAGATTTAATAATACAAATTTTATCTATGAGATATGGAACAGTTATTTGTAATTTTAAAAATTAATAACCAACAATTACATAAGGCTAAAATTTATGAGTCTTAAAAATGTTTTTATGTACCATTTGTTATATTCGCAAACAAATATACTCGTATAAAGCCGCTATTCAAAGTAATTCATTCAAAAACGTTGTAACAATTACGAATTATTAAATTTTTTTATCAAAAGAACCACTTAAAAATTACATTAATTCTCTGAATGACTTAACAAAATCTTCAAAGTGTAAAGGCATGTTACATACAGGGATTGAGAAGCCTTGAGGTTTATTCAAGTGAAAAGCCGCAATAATCGAACTTTTGAATAATCATATAATTATGTATATTTTAAAATTGTACTTTTAATTTTCCATTTAAATTTTGTATACATAACCAACAAGTTTTTAAATTAAATACTTTATATAAAATAATAATTTTAATACATCCGAAATAATTTTTTAATTTAAAAAATTTTGAAGTAAATTTTAAGAGTTTTTGAATGTAATACAATCGTATTATTAAGAAAATAATTAAAAAATTATACGCTGCATATGTATTTTAAACCAATAATTTTCCACCATAAAAACTTTAAAATAATTTAAACTAGGTTTTTCATTACCTAGTATCACTGTTGCGTTAGTTTTTTTCATTCAAACTATTTGAAATATTAATTTTTTTATCATTTAAGATTTTAATAATTATTGTCATAAACGATAAAGATATCAGTTTATAATCCATAAATAAATAAATAAATATGTATACGTGGGCGCGCATGTATATGTGTAATATAATTATTCAATTTGTTTTTAAAATAAGATACAGTTAATTTTATTTAGTTCGATAATATATGAGCATAGATAACATATATTTCTTTTTTTATTTTTGGCTATTGAGTTTTGATTATCTTATTGATGCATTATCATTGAATACGTGTTGAGGATTTAGAAAAATTTTAATCCTATAAGATAAGTGACAGGCTTACGTTCAAATCAGAATTAATAATTTTCCGATTCTTATAATATTTATTTGGCGAAAAAAAATCTTATGCTTCAGGATATTATCGAATAATAAATCATTTTAAGTTTTTCGTTACATTTCTTAAATTAAATTACTAATAAATCTCTTGTTTAATATCAATTTTTATATATTTTTTATTAATGCAGTATTATAAACAATTATTTTAATGTATTAATTATAATCTTCAGAATAAAAGATCAATCAGAATTATATTTTTTATAATTAACCAAACTTTTTCATACAGGCGTAATTACCATTTTTGTAATTATTCATTACATAAAACACATTCAATAAACTACGCACACAATTATCAATGTATGACACTTTAGTTATAGATTATAGAATTAAAATTTTTTAGCATACTGAAATTTATATTTTTAACATAGAAAGAAGATTCAGAAACAAAATTTATGATATTTTTGTGTATGTGTAATCATCATGAATAACAAAAATGTCTACGAGGCTAAAAATTCACTTTCAATATAATTTTAAAACTAATTATAAAAAAGAAAGATAAAAAAGAAGAAAAACCAAACAAGACAAAAGAATAAATAATTTATCTTTTTGATGAAATTTGGTACTGAACTTTTCAAATATAAATTTTGTCGTAAAATTAAGCTTATGATAAGTTTGACGAATTTATTAATAGTAGATTAAAAAATAAGCCCCGGAAATATTACAATAAAAAATACATTAAATTCAGATGAAAATTTTGCGTGAAAGAAATTTTATTTTATAAATACTCAATGCTGATTTTAAAAATTAATATTATGTATAATAATTATAAAATAGATTTGTCTCCAATAAAAAAATGATGTTTAAACTAAAAATATTTATATATTTAAAAAAATGTTATTCGAAAAAGAATAAGAAAACTTTTTTTTATCTATTTTAAATATTTTTTAACAAGTTCTGGAATAAACCATAAACTCAATGAATGGTTTTTATTTTTTATTTGTATCTTTTTTGAAGTTTATTTAATTATCTATACTATATATATATATGCTATATATATATATAAGAATTTATTATGACTGCAACGTGTATATTTAATTATATTTAAAAAAAATTAACTTAGGTATATATTACTCCAATAACAAAATTCAAAAATTTAGATATAAAAAATGCTTATACATATTACAAAGATAAATTTAAAATCTCTTATAATGTTTTACTCAGGCTTTTAAACTAGTTCTTTTTTCATAAAAAATTATAAGTATATGAATTCAAAAACAAATTTTTACTAAATTCTGATCGCAATTTTATATGAAACAGAATGTTATATAGAATCGAGTTTTATTATAAATTTTGTATAAAAAAGAAACTTATTTTATTCTTATATAATGTTAAACTTAATATATAATGATTAACTTAATATAATATAATAATAAAATAATTTAAACAGTGAATCTATAATTATGCAGGTGATTATGAAAAAATAAGTTTAATTTTCCTCTGAAAGTATAATTATTATAGATAATCAATAATTTTGATCATAAAATTAATTAAAACAGTAATTGATAAATTAATAAATGAAAATTTTTAGAGACAATTTATAATTCATAGTTTAAATTAAATTGGATATTTGGAATAATTTATTTTTATTTCTAATTTATATTTAATATTTATAATGAAAAAAATTGAATAAAACAAAAATTTTTTGAAATCCATTGATCGTCTAAATAAATGTATTTTTTTACACTGAAGGAAAATAATTAATTACCAAATCACTAAATACATTTATAATTTTTGTAACGTGATTTGTGCAAAAAGATATTTCGCACACAATTTAAGTTTCCTTCGAAAAATTCAAGATATTAGTAATTTACCAATGCGCATCGCGTAACACATCTCTGCCTCTAACGTTTGTCATTCGCACTGCACAAGTTCGCAACAGGCAGGATGAACAGTTCGCGTTAAACCACCAGCGCAAACGGACATAGTTTCGTACACAGTATCTGGTATTGAATGCGCGGGCGAGGGGAGATCGAAAATGATAAGCTAAAGTGGTTCATCAAGCGCATATCATATTATGACGACGATTGCTGCCGCTACTGCGTCAGTGAGGTGATATTTTTTAACAAGTGTGAGTTAATATTTTAATACACGTGTCAAGTATACGTATACCTATGTACTGCGCATCTAAAAGGTTGAAGAGACATGTTAAAAGGATAATCGACATGGTTTAATGCTGTGTTGTTTTTCTTGACAGGTGTGTATCAAAAATTATTAGTATTTGGCTAGATAAGTTTTTGAAATTATCCGATTGAACACTTAATCTCAGTTAATGGTACTTAATAAAATTTTTTGTATATTATTTTGATGCATTGTTGATCAGACAGTTTTTTAAGATTTTCTTTCTACAGATTTTGATTCATTAAAAATTAATTTTAATACATGTCATTAATGTATAAATTAAATTTATGAAAAATGTTTAATCATTTTTTATGGCAATTTTACTAAGAATATTTCAAATCGATGAGTAATAAATAAATCACTTGATTATTAATGTGTTAAAATTATTTTTTCATCATTACATAAATTTGAATGAATTTATTACTCCTTATAACTTGAAATTACGTAAATGTTGCAGTTTTATATTTAAATTTGATTGATTTTTCAGTAATAACTATTGGATAATTTTTTTTTAAATGAAGTATTTATTTAATTATAAATTATAAATGTATATTTGAAAATTAAATTAATTTAATTCGTTTTTATAATGTTTGTGTTGACTAAATAGTAATAAGTTTAATCAAACGATCAAAAAAATTTTTTGAATGAATTTAAATTGATCGCTATTTCTAAAAAATTCTGTTTTAGACTTTAAATTTTACTTTTATTCTTTTAGCAAATCAATAAATTAAAAAGTAATATTCAGAATGGGTACAACGCAAAAAAGTTTAATTTTTTAAGTTTTCATAATGATTGTTACTAGCTATTAATATTTATATTCTAATTAATTGTGAGCATCGATATTTAAAGTATCAAAGGAAATTAAAGATTATTGTAATATCTAAGAATAATATATAATATATAAGAAAAACATTTTTACTTAAAAACAATTTAATTGACAATTATTTCTTATTTATATTAATAATACTTTTTGAATGAAATCGGTTGTCTACGTAAAAAATAATAGTAACTTTTGTGAATAATTAATATTAATTGATTTTATAAGGTTCGATTAACTCTTGTTTTTATGTAATTATTTGCATACTTAATATTTCAAGTAATTCATTCTATTATAACCATTAAAAATATTTTTTTCAAAAAATTTTATACATTGCAATTTCAGATTATGTTTCAAGAAGGCATAGACCGGGAATGTCACGTTCATATCAACTAAATGAAAGAGTTGAGGAGTACACTAATGATAAAAATCTCAATACATCTCAGTCATCGCATTTAGAATGTCGAAAATCTCGACATTATTCATTAAGTTATATTTACGAAGATGATCAACGATTCTCATATGATTTATTTCCAAATTCATTAATTTCATTTTATATTCCAAAATGCAGATTTAAATTACCGGTTTGTCCAGATAAGACTTTGGTTACCGAGAGTGAAGATACAATGGATCATGTTGAAATAAATGCTGGAACGCCACCACCCGTGGATAATTCTCTATTCTTTGATCAAGATTTCGAGGGGTTGAAACACATGAAAATCGATGGAGCAAGTCTAAAGGCCACTATGTGGACTACTGTAAATGTTATTGAAATGAAAGAACTTATAGAGATAGCAAATGGTAATATTGAAAAAGGTCCAGATGGCCGACTTTTACCCAATGCAGATCAAAGATTTAAAAATATAATATTTCTTTGGGCATGCTTTCGTGGTTTAGCTCATTTATTGCCTAAATTAGAAGAGTGCGGCGCTGATAAAGATTATGTTGAACCTTGCACAGGAATGATTGCTATTTTAATTTCCTGTCTCACTGGAAATATATCTTGCTTAAAATATTTAATCGAGAAAGACGTAGACGTTAATTATACTAATAATGTAATATATTACACACCCTTACATTTTGCAGCCCTTTGTAATTCCTATGAAGCCACTGAACTCCTTATAAATAATGGTGCTAACATTAATTCTTCTAATTTCCAAGATGTAGAACCAGTACTGCATTGCGCAGTAAGATCACGATCAGAAAATGTTGTTAAACTTTTACTAAAAAAAGGAGCAAGCATTATTCAAAAGAATAATCAAGGAGAAACCGCACTGCACGTAGCTTGTTTTGTACAATCAATAAATTGTGCAAAGTTACTTCTTGGCACACCAGGAGCGGATCCCAATGCTGTTGATAAAAATTATCGAACGCCACTTCATTATGCTGTTATGAATAGTTGTTCAACATCAGACCTTGTAGAACTTCTATTACAACACGGGACGGTTGTTAACGCAAAAGATAAGCAAGAATTGACACCATTACATATTGCATCGTTAAATGAACAATCTGAATGTGTAGATGCACTGATTTGGGCTGGTGCTGATATTAGTGCCGTTACTAAAACTGGACTGACTGCACTTAATATAATATTGAGAAAAATTCCTGAATCTCTACAAGTTTTTCGTCAGAGACTCGATGCTTCTATTAGACTGAAACGACCAGTTCCTTATAATCGCGAGTTTGAAATGAGACTGCATTTCGATCTGCTTTTTCCTAGTAATAATCAATGCGAAACAAGTTTTATTAATACTTTTGTGCAAGAGCATCAAAAAGATCTTTTATCACATCCTCTGGTTATGGCTTTTCTTCATCTCAAGTGGGAAAAGATTCGTAAATTTTACTTAATGAGGATATTGCTCTATGCTTTAACCGTTATTTTTATGACAACATACGTCTTAACAGCATTGGCTTACAAGTGCTATAATCTTAATGAATCTAATAGTTCTAAGATATGTAATAATAAAAGAGTGTCGGGTTTTCTTTTTCGACGTCGTGTAATTGAAATAGAGTGGTACGTTACACTAATACTGACCTGTGTTACAATACCTCGAAAAATTTTTGGCTTTATGGTATATAAATCAGCAAGACAGTATTTTACGAATATCGATAATGTCCTCGATACTATTGTTATTGTTAGTGTATTTGTCACTTCGTTCATTTACACCGGCCGAACGTACGATTGGCAAAATTATGTGGGTGCATTCGCAATACTTTGTGCTTGGACAAATTTGATGTTGATGGTCGGTCAGTTACCAGCTTTTGGCACATACGTGGCGATGTTTACTCATATTCAGTTTGAGTTTGCCAAATTGTTATTGGCGTATTCAGGATTGTTGATAGGATTCACAATCAGTTTTTGTGTAATATTTGTAGGTGAACCATCCTTCGGTAATCCATTTACTGGTCTTATCAAAGTATTGGCAATGATGGCTGGTGAACTTGATTTTGAAGGCTTAATTAACCAAGACGATGTACTAAATGATGGCTCCTTTGTTTTATATCATCCGTTATCTGTTTGTTCACAGATTCTTTTTACACTTTTTATTGTGTTTGTCACAGTCATCTTGATGAATCTTCTTGTAGGTATAGCGGTTCATGATATTCAAGGATTAAGAAATCATGCCGGATTAACGAAATTGGTTCGTCAAACGAAATTAATTTTATTCACAGAAATGGTGTTATATAATAGTAGGATACCCTACACTTTTAAAAAATGGATGTTTGATCATAAGATAGACGTCGATAATCCAAAAAAAATATTAGTTGTAAAACCTTTAAATCCTTTAGAAAAGAGACTACCAAAAGATATTTTAAAAGCTGCTTATGAAATAGCTCAAAGGAATGCACCTCAAATGGAAGGAGATGATACTAGTCTTCAAGAACGTGTAACTTGGATAAAACAAACTAAAGAGAATGACTGTTTAATGCGCTTAACTGCAAGCCAATTGTCTAAACAAATTAAGTTTTCTGAGAATGAAATTAAGTTTATTAAAGAACAATTATTAGATACCAATAAAATTCTTAAAAGTCTCTTAGCAAAGATACAGTTAAAATGAAACCCGATTACATTCATTTTTATTGTTCCACAAAATATATTATATGTTTTTTAATAAAAAACTGCCTTGAATATATATACCTCGTTTAATAATACATGCGATTTTTCCTTTTAAGATAGAAAACATTAATTAATCATTTGTGTCGTGTTTATTTCCAATAGTAAATACTAATTCAGTTTTAAATAATGTTTTTATTGATATTCAATTTTTTTATGACTGAATATATTCATTTATTTTTAAATTTAAATCCGAATTACTGTAGTATAAAATATATTATATTATAAATATGTCTCATTTATAAAAAAGATAAATATTCATTTTTTCAATTTGTTACGGTTTTTGGTATTCGAAAAAATTATTATAACTGTTATAGTTTGATTTTAGATTTATAAATTATATATTTATTGAAATATAATTACAATGTTTTTATAGTATTTAAAAAATTAAATATATTATACCTAGTATAAATATATATTTTTATAACTCAGTTTTACCCTTGCAATATTACTTCAATAATTTAATAAATTAGTACTATACACATTAAATGTTTTCAATTTTTAATAAAGTTTTAGGTTTATTTATTATAAAATTTAATAAGTTCAAAATAAAGTTAATATCTTCTAATTAATATAAAAATAATTGTAAAATATTTATCCAATAAAATACAAATTAAATTTAAGCTAAATGAATTAAATATATTGTTGCAAATTCACAATTTAAATAAATAAATTCTCAAAATTAATTTTTAATAAATCAACTATATTTTTTAAATAAAAATTTAATGTATACAACTTATATTTCGTAAATTCCATGCATTATTAAAAATAAATTAAAAGTATGTGTGTAGTATTTATAATTTTATGTATAGTAAAATGCAAATGTGCCTATTGCACGTTAATGCCTTAGATTGAATTTAGTATGCGTGATATTTGAAAAATTATAATAACCGATATTTTAAACATTTATAAAAGTACAAAATATCTTATAAGAAAAATGATGCGTTTATATATATATATATATGTGGTTTGTGTATAATCAAATTTTCTTAACTGCACGTCAGTTAAAATACAAATATAATTATTGATTGTGTAAAGTTTTTATTTTCAATGTAAAAAGTGATAATTTTAAGATCAATATATTTTTAATCTTTTCTCAAAATAATTTCTGTGAAATAAGTAGAAAACTATTATCATTCTCTATTGTTATTGAATAAAACAATATTATCATCTTAATTCATTATAATTTATTTATTAATTTATTTGTTTTGTTATTAATATTTATAGATAAGAATATACAAGGGATAATAAATAATAATAAAATTTGAATATGATTATACCCCTGATGCTGTAATAATTATATTCTAAGTCATTTTAGTATTTACTATAATGATTGTTAAAAGATGAGAATTTTTAAACGCAGTTTTTTGAGTTTCTCTTTTTATCGAGAGAATTAGATTTTCAAAAAAATTTAAAATAAAAATAAAAATTTTTCTTTTCTGATTTTGTATATGTTATAATATATAGTATATTATTGAAATATCAACGTATCTGTCTTTAAAAAGCTAAAATAATTTATATTTATAAACTAAAATATATATGTTAATGATATTCTATTTTTTTTTAAGATTTATAATATTAACAAGATTTTTTCAATTAAAAATTATACTATTTATAAATAGAACATTTTTTAATATTTTTTTCAAAAGTAGTGATTTCTTATCTTTTATCAGAAATATAAAAATAAGAAAATATTTAGTCCTATTCGTGATTGATAAAGAGCGTTCTTATTATTTATTAAATAAATTTTTTCCTTGTTTATAAATAATTGTAGTAATAATTGCTAAAAGTATATAAGAATAATTATAATAAATTAATAAATGAAAATAGCTTCAACAGTATTATAATATATAATATTTAACTTTATTAAACAAACACATACACAGATCATGTATGAATGTAAGTATATTTTAGTTAATTTTATCTCTAATTACTATTATTAGAAGTAAATGGTATGTGCAGTATTTATTTGAAAGTATTATATTATGAATTAAATAATGGAATTTGTAAAAACAAAATACTGTCAAATTCCATGAAATTGACCTTGTTGGTTAATAAAAATTGCAAATTAATTAAACAATATTGAATAGTTCCTTAAGCAATAGTATACAAATTTTTTTTCTTGATATTTTCATTTTTTAATATATTAAAATATATGCTTCATTCACGAAAAAATGTTTACATTGTAAAAAATAAATGACGTAAATTATATTGTAAATAATTTATCTCGTACTATTAATTATATTCTTAAACAAAAATTATTTGTTGTAAATGTTAATGATAAGGATGAATGATCCTGTTCAGTTAGCATTTTTAAACGAGTATGTTGAAGGTGTACAAAATTGGAATTGTCACTAATTTATATAAATAACTTGAAATAATTTACTCAAAATTATTTTAAGAATTTTAATCCGTATCTTTAATTTCTTTTTTGTAGTACAAACACAAAAAAAATTGTTATCACTTTTTATATTTTTTATTGTAAAGTTACTATTTCATAAAAAGCACCTGTATATTTTTTTAATTTCATAGGTAATTTTTCCTCTACACTTTACTGGCATGATGGAAAAGATTGATGTAGAAGCAACAATATCTGGCGGCGGGCCTACAGGACAAGCCGGTGCTATACGTTGGGGGATTGCGACGGGTTTAACTAGCTTTGTTGATGTAGAAATGATAACAAAAATGAAAATTGGTAATTATCTATATATTTCAATATTTATTTTTCCCTACGAATTTTTAATACATGAATCATTTATTCAAATTTAAATACAATTATTCAAGTCAATTAAATACAATAATTTCGTAATGTATAAACAAATACACAACTCACAATTATTTATGTATTAAATATTGTTTTTAAATTGAATAGTTTACATACATATTTATAAAATTTAAGGAATAATTAACTACTTTTAAGCCTTTGGCATAAATTTATTCAAAATAGATTTTAAAAACACTTTGACACAAAATTAAAACTTTCCTTACAAAATATTATAAAATTAAAGTTAAACATTTTTTATATACAAATTACTGGATAATTTTATGACTGGATTCAAGTTATGAATAATAGAATTAGAAAAAAATATTTTTTGCAAAAACGATTGTTCTTTTTAATATTTTTATTTATATCAAACAAGTTAAATTTCAGTTTTAAATTTTTTCTAAATTATTTATTTTTTCTAGCTGGTCTAATAACAAAGGATTGCCGTGTTCGTGAACGAAAGAAACCTGGACAAGAGGGAGCCAGAAGAAAATTCGCTTGGAATAAGCGTTAGAAGGAAAAAGTATTTTTTATCACATCATGTGATTTGATATTTATGTAAATGACTGATATTTCTTATACTGAAAATAAATTTGTTACGTTATTGAAGCTTTTAACTTTTGAAAATCACATTTTATTGAGTGGCGTAAGTCCGAGTAATCTCATACCCTGAGCTAATATTTTTCTTGATAAATGCATAAGCATTAATCTCTGATTAGCTAACTCTGTTGGCTCACCTTTGATCCTTAAAACTTTTAATGCTATGTTTGTTGCACGACTAAAATTTAAAGATTACAATTAGCAATGTATCTTGAAGAGCTGTGAAGACAAATTATTAATTTATTTGACGTTAATATTACATGCTTTTGTTGATTTAAAATGCATAATACTCAGATAAAAACAACTAAAGTTAATTTACTTTAAATTTAATTTTTGTAATAATTTTAAAATTGTTCAATTAACGAATATATTTTATATTTATAAACTACATATTTATTTTAATACAAGATTTAAAAAAATTTTGAATTAATTTTTAGATTTCATAACTTTTAACTATATAAATTATATTTGAAGCCAGTAAATTATGTTATCGAAAGGCACATTAACTTTAATCCTTTAAGAGAATACACATAATTTAAGAAATTTAAGATAATAAATTTAAACTTTTTTATAATATTAATATTAATACAATTTTTAAAATATACAGTGTATTTTATCAAAATGTATTTTACCTTAATTGAAATAAATATCTTACAAGAATATAAGGTTCGAATTCTTGATAAGATTTTATCATAACTTCATCAAAAATTCCAATTGTATGAATTAAATTTTCAGCTGCTGGTTCTGTAAGTAATGATGGTATACATTCGGAAGCTATTTTAGCACCAGAATTTTCTTCCAAACTGACAAGTCTACAATGAGTGTATTGTAAACTTGCACCAGTATCACCACGTATCTGGCAAAATAATATTTAATAAATTTAATTATATAAATCAAGGACTGCACTTTTATATATCATTTTAATTTATATTTACATTCAGAGCTTTATTCCAATCAAATATGTAGTCTTCATTTCTTTTATGTTTTAAGTCATTAATAATCACTGCTGAAACACCTAAAATTTCTGTACTAAGTTCATCACAATTTAAATCAATTTTAGTAGCTGAAATGAAAAATATATTTTTAATATTGAAAAATAGTTTAAAACAATAAAAAATGTTTATAATATAAAAAATATTCAAATTACTTGGACTTTCAATTTGTTTCTTTTTCATAAGGTTTCGTGTTTCGTCTAAAATGTCATTTAAAAATATAGCTGTTCCTTTTCTTGTACTCATACCTCTAATCTTTCCAAATTTAATATGTATCAATCTATTGGCCCATGGTAGTTTCATAGCATTTAAAATTTCTATTAAATTTTTAAAGTGTTGCGTTTGAGCATTGTCTACAACATAATACATATTATCAAATTTATATTTTTCAAATCTATTAATTGCAGCAGCAATATCTCTTGTAATATATAATGAAGAACCATCACTTTTAACTATAGGAATTTTATGTTTTGAATCTAAATTCACAATTTTTCTATTTTTACTGTCAGTTGAAATGAGATTCAATCCTTCTATTTTAGTTATTAAATTACTGATTTCGCTTATACTGTACATAGATTCCCACTCATATTCATCAAATGTTATACCTATTCTTTTATATATTTTTTTTAACTCATCAAGAGTATAATTTTTTAAAGATATCCATTTTTCAAGACTAGTTTTATCTCCAGTTTCCAATTTCATAAAAATTTCTCTTGCTTGATCAGCAATTTTTATATCAGTTTCAGCCATTTTATTAGCATGAACATAAGCATTGTAGAGTACATTTATAGGATCTTTCTTTATATTTTCTTTTGAAATATTACATAAAGATAATCCAAGTTGTATAAAACCAAATTGTGTACCCCAATCACCTAAATAATTAATTTTTTTTATATTATTTTTAAAAAAATTATTAACATTTGCAATGTAATTTCCTATCATAGTTGATCGTAAATGACCTACATGAAAAGGTTTTGCAATATTTGGAGAGCTGAATTCAATAAGTACATTACTTGGTGTTTCACACATGAAATTAGGTGGAATTATTTTGTGATATAATGATTCAAGTAATCCTTTAATATAGTAATCTTTATTCAATTGAAAATTTAGTTTTTCAGAATCACTTTTGTTGATTTCAACATGTTCCAAAAATTTATAAGATTCATTATTTTCATTTTTTAAAAGATTAGGAACATCCTCACGAATATCATAATATTTGGATCGTAATGGAAGTTCGAAATAAAACATTTTATTAGAATTTTCATGTTTTAACTTTAACTCTGTGGATACAATACTTGATTTAATACATTTTTTATTCTGTAAAACATGTGATATCTGAAAATTTATTGCTCATGAATTATTTTGAAAAGTTTATTTATTTTTATATAAATACAATATATAATAAAAATATAAAATATTGATGTACCCTTTTGTGCAATAATAATCTTAAATTTTTACACATTTTAAAAAAATAATATTAAAAAAAAAACAATAATAAAAATTTTAATTTATTAATGTTCTAAATAACATAATTGTTGAGCAGTAAACAGGCATTTTATAACCATACATTTACTTTTAGGTTAGATATCCAAGTTTCATTTGTAAAACCTGTTTCCGGTATTTAAATTTAAATCCTAAATTATTTATGCTACATTGAAGTTAATTATATACATATATATTTATTTAATTATAATAAAAAGTATCGATATTTAAATAAAATTTAATTTATTTAGTTTTTACAGAAAAATAGTTGACTATAAATTAAAATGTTAAATCACAAAATCGTTTCAAATAGTGGGTTATATAGTTTAAAATTATTCTTTTACAGTTTTTGTCATGTTAATCCTGTAGTATTATATATAATTAAAAAATCTTAAAGTAATTTAACGAGTAATTTACAAGTATTTTTATAAAAAATAGTAAGGTATACATCACTTTAAACATACATTTTAAATAATAAACAAATTTAATTCAAAACTTTTGAATTTATTCATTTTGACATTTGCAACTTAACCAATTGTAAAATTTTCACAAAAATTATTTTTATTATTTTAAATAATGCTATTCAAAATAA
Source organism: Platyscapa corneri (assembly GCA_018907185.1). NCBI lineage: Eukaryota > Metazoa > Arthropoda > Insecta > Hymenoptera > Agaonidae > Platyscapa > Platyscapa corneri. The sequence continues at coordinate 1,057,177 of JACCHW010000065.1, read as the reverse complement.
ATAATCTAATGAATTTATGAAAAATATAAATTTACTGTTTAGCTTTATAATTATAAGTAGATTATGTGTTATATTATACTTTTATATATACAAACAGAAATAAAAAGAATTCTAGTACTATAGGTTAATAAAATTAATTAACTGCAATTTTTCCTTTTACAATTAAGTTTATTAATCTAGTTATTTTTTATTTTAAGTAATAAAGGATTATAAAATTATATTCGCCTTAAATATATTATTGAACAAGTTTCAATAGTTTTTTAGTGGTATTGATACCAATTTTCATGAAGAATATTTGTTGTTGTCCATCAAATATATTTTTTATTTTGCAAATATTAGAAAAATTGATTTAGATTGAGAATATTATCACAGTTATACGTATTTATAGCAGTTTTAATTCAAGAAATTTTTTTATCAATTCAAAAGTGCTGCCCTCTTTCGACTCTTGCATCAAGGTGCTCTAGAAGTTTTCATACTCGCTCGTTCAAAGAAACACCTGCACAGAAATCACATTTTGCAGTCGTTGCGTTTATATACAGTACACCATTTGCGGTGTAATACGTAAGTAGCGATGAAAAGAGAGCGAGTCAGACAAATAAATAAGGGGGCTGAGCCGGCAGCCGCCATCTTACTCTAAAGATATACAATATAATTGTAGGAGTTTGACTGTATCGGCGCGCAACTACACACACGCACACCCGATCGCTAGGTATTCGCATGCCTATGGATAAGTACCTATACTAAAATCAGTTAAAAAGATTTATTTCGTACTTTAAATTATTGATTATAAAATTTGTTATTTCCTCGAATGAGTTAAAGAATATCTAATATATCTACTACAAAATTTTACCTTTTTAAACGTCGATAAAAAAAAAAATGAGGAATAAGTGTAAATACACGCATGTACTCAATTGACTGCGTGTGAGTATGCGCAAACAGGCACGGGAGTACGTCGGTATAAAAAGAAAGAGAGAGTGCGCACGCTCGGCGGCGATCGAAAGCGGCCGCTCTAATACTATAACGGTTGGATCATCGGAGAGAGGTAGACTGGTAGTTGTGCAGCAGTGCTTCATCAGTCGCCCGGAGAAGTGCGAGGAGAGAGCGCAGGAGACGACGAGAGAACGCGCGCGCGTCGCGTCTTCTATCTTGCGTCGTTGTCGGCTCTCCTGTGTGCCCGTGTCTCGTCGTCATCACCGTTGACGTTCCTGTCTGGCCGCCGTGCTCTCCCGAGTTTGTCGCCAACGTATAGTGATACATAACCTACCTGTAATACATGTGTACATGCGCATCATACATGCTCTTGTACAAATGTAGTTTTACGTGAACGTGTGAATATTCTGGGTGTGTATGTGTGTGCGTACGTGTGTTTGTGTGCATGGATATGTTCTCCGTCCCTTTTTTCCTCCCGATTCCCTCTGCCCTTCTCTAAAGTACAGTACTACTCCCTCCGACAATGAGAAAGAGACGGCAGATACCTAATGCTCATACGCATATATGCTCGTATATTTTAATATAAGTACATATCTATGTATATGTACACCCATATATTCCGGAAGGAAGGTTCTGATAACGATCAGAATGTGCGCGCACTATCTCCTTTCCTTTTCACTCTGTATCCGTCTCTTTCTTTCTCTCTGTCTCTTTCCTATTCCTTTTCAATTTCTATTAAAAACCTGATTGTAAGGTGGTTCTTTTTTGTAAACATTAATATACGTAAATAAATTTGCTTGTATGATTTTGAAGGGAAGCAGAAAGAGAGAATCAGAGAAGAAAAGAAGTGGTTTTAAACGAAAAGTGCAAGGTGTGCGATATAACGTTAGGTGATTTTTGCAACAGTGATTTTGTTCTTTTCCATCAGTAGCCCCGGTGTGCGGTAACTGAAGTAAAAGAAAAGTAGAAAGAGAAAAAGAGAAATAAATACCAGCAATCATAGGCAGTATGGCGGGACAGACGATAAACGACAGATTGCTAGCCGCAAGGCACAGCCTCGCCGGCCAGGGCCTCGCCAAGTCCGTGTGCAAGGCCACCACCGAGGAGATGATCGGACCTAAAAAGAAACACTTGGACTGTGAGTCTCATTCTTAGACGATATCGATTTTTCTTTATATATCGCTGTTCCATTGCGCGTGGACCTTTTTTTCCTCCCAAAAGACAGACTCTTCCAGTTCTTAACTCCACAGTCATACGAACACGAATTAGACACTTTAAGTCTTGAAACCTGCCACGAACTAAGGGTGGAGTTTCTACTTAGTTGTTTTCAGTCTCCTGTTTTCTTTTTTTTTCATGACAATCATGTTTTCTGGCATTACGGAGGTGAACGAGATGAGGATGTAGGTTACAAATTGGGTATTAATATTTAGTATTACGACATTCAAGAAAATGATTTTGCAAAATAAAGTGTACTCACTTTTAAAGACTCGCATAATACTTTTAGAGCTTATTTTGTACTTAAAAAAGTTTTTAATAAAAATTAATTTGTGTATACTCTATGCACGAATCAACATCATATAAACTTAAAATTTTGTTAAATAAATGTTCTTTTAATTTTCGCATGTTTCATAGATCTATATATATATAAGCAGTTTATAATAATTTTTTTTAATTCTTTTATTTATTTAACAAATTTTAATAAATAATAATAGAAAGCTATAAAATAAAAAACAATCGTATGCATAAATTTGAAATATTTTACAAAATATAACATGCATTTGTTATCCTTTTTTACAATTATCATTTATTTGTTATTTTCACAAGGACAAAATAAAAATTGTAATAAGTTACTTGAGTAATAAGAAATTGCGTGTTTGGTTTCATCGATTAAAAACTGCGCAAAATTTCGAAACATATAATCAATAAGGCACGAAATTTCGAATTAAACTTCAAAGGATTAATAAATTACTTGATTCCTAAGGTTAAATCAAAATCTTTAATTCAGCTATATTAATTCAAAATACGTTAATTTGTGGTATTTTTAGACATTCTTGTGTGTATATGCAAATAACATATGTTAACAAGTACATACTCATAAATTATTTAAATTCATCCATGTATACATTTTGTAACAATAGCCATAGTAATTTATATAAACGCTATAATAATTAATTATTGGATTGTTGATGATTTGCTCTAGTTTAAAGGTGACTAATTTTTCTGTTGACAAGAAATCTACCTTTAATTAATTCATCATTTAAGCAAAATAAAAAATTCTTCATTAAAATAAAATTTGATATTATAGCACTGATGTACTGCACTATGTATTCAAAGATAGAATTTGTATTTATATTATAAAAAAAATGCTTCAAAAAAAAACATCAATGAATTAAATTTGTGAAAATTAAAATAACGAAAATAGACTGTTCCATAAAATTGTGACTGTTAGTGATAATAGTGTGAACTCTTCTTAGATTGCGTATCTGTAGCATCGCAAATGTTTAAATGTTCTTCATTGGTTATGTCATGAAGTTGCGTGTACACAATTGTAAACCTTAATAGAGTATATGTTTTATTGATTTCTCGTGTGCAGCAAGTAATAATTAATGGTGTAAATGCTTGTATGAATGTTACAGTTATTATTCAATTCAATTGATCTTGTAAAATATTATCAAGATTTTTATATTTTGTGATCATAATTTCTTTTATTACTCTAATGTTAATGATTGCTTTAATAATATTACTTTAAAGCAAAAATTTTATGAACGGTATCTGCAGCAATTATTTATAATTTTTTTTATAAAATCTTAAACTAAACTTTTAAAATTTTCTAATTAATATAAGTTATAACAAATTAAAAAAATTTTTTTATCTTTTATCTGTTTAAAAATTTATTTTTAAAAGAAGAATTGATAATAATTTAATAATTTAATAAATAAAAATTGAAAAAGTATGTTATAAATAAACAAAAAACCAAATAAATATATATAACTATATTTATATATAACTATAATTTTTTATTTTATATTTATTATAAGTAAATTATAAAATATTTATGTTAATATATATATATACAAATTAAAGAAGAGAAGGTATTATTATTATAAAGAATAGCAATTTTTTTTAAACATAATTTAACCTAAGAAATTTGATGTAAAGAACTGAAATCTCAAACAAGTGTCAAGTAATTTTATGTTCTTAAATGTATAATTGGTAGTTATAAGCGTCTCAACGTGGTATAACATTGAATTTTATACAGTGTAATCTTAAGCTGTCTCTTGGTTTTATTAAATAACAGACAAATCAATTTTTAATAAATATATTTCATCAATAATACTATTATTTAAAAGAATATGATAAATCATACTTATTATATTTTAGCTGAATAATACATTAGAATAAAAAAATTAAATTTTAAATAGTATTTAATATGTATTATAATACTGTTTTTAAATTTGTTACATCATCAGTGCAACTGTCATTATAAATTTATTATGTTAAAATATATTCAAAATATTTTATTAACATATTAACATAAGGTTGCTCATTTTTTATACTAGTAATTTTACTCTTATTTTTTTAAATATTGATGAATTACACTATTAATTTTTTGTTTTTGCAATGTAAAAGTTAAGAAAACAAGATTATGTTAATTATATTTTGTATACATTTTCATTGAAGTAGATATTGAAGATTTGAAAATACTTGACAATTATTAATAATTTTTTTTTCTTTAATTTCTATTAAAAAAAAGTTTTTAGCTTGCAATATAATTCACGAAATTCCTATAACATATAATATGATAAAAGATTTATTTAGTATTTTAGCACGAGTTTTGAAAAAGTAATATATTTAAACTCGTATTAATCCTACATTAACTTTAAAAATTATTTTTCAATTATAATAACATTAATCATATATATTAATTATAAGTTCTATGTTTATTTATTGTTCGGATAAAAGTCAGAAGATAATTTTAAAATATTATTAAAAATAAAATTTAAAATAACTTAAATATTGAACTTCAATCTGTTGTATGAATTTAAGGTAAATATTTTTTTCTTTATTCACGTATACGGAGTTTGAATTCACTTAATCTGTACTGTGTATACAAATCATTTAGAGTCAGAGAATTATGTATTGAAATTATTTGTAAATATTTTACTACTGTCATATGATCTTATCATTCATTTACATTTATTTTATAATTGATTTAATAACATTGTTATAAAATTTTTATATATTTAATTAATGATTTTAATTTGTCATCGTACATATTCTACCTAAATATTAATAAATAAGTAATAGCTGTTTTTATTGTTATTTATAACATAAATTAATTTATATTACTTCAATTATAATGAATGTAAGACTACATAATATTTAAATATAAAATAATACAGCATACATATTTGTTTATTATAAATAATATCTTTTTTAATTTAATTTACAAAAAATATATCTTTGACATAAATTTCGCATGAGTTATATAAGGTAATCGTCAGAAAGCTAGCGAAATTATTGAACAATCAAGTGATTATTAAATATTTATGAATAATAATTATAATGACTGTTTAAGATTTGCATACGTATTTACTTTTACGGAATACTTTTTAAAGACTTATTTTTTAATATTCTATTTCTTTCGGTGTCTCTAAATTCTTATTAAAAAAAATGGTATCGCCAATATTATTATTAATGATAGTTAAGGATAGTTTATATTGAAGATGATGTAGATAGTGAAAACAATTTTTCGAAACATCGGTAGAAGTATATTCTTGTCGCTCATAAAATAATGTTATGATTGTGCATAAAAAGAATCATTAAAAATCTTACTTTTTATTTTTGCTTTTAATATACAATGTCATACCTATGGTAAAATGAAATTTTATCATGGTGATAATTGGTTATAATTTAAAATCATTGCTGTCTCGCTGTCTATCTGTCTCCCTCTCTCTCACTCTCTTCCCGTTAATTATATAAATATATTTTGAATAAATAAAAAAGCAAGTAAATAGAAATTAAATAGAAAATGATTAAATTAACCGAATATATTTTAATTACAGTTTAATTGTCCTGCTGCATTAATGTATACAATTATTAATAATATTCACCTTATTTTATTAAAAGTTGATTTGATGTACAAATAAAGAATACTTTTTATTTTAGACGTAACTACAATTCTGATAATAAATCTTTATAAATACACTTACAAGCATATTACTTCATTATACAAATGATATTGGTTATTTCGTAACATACTTTAAAGTTTTTATTGCTAAAAAATCTATACTACCATATTAAAGCAAGTGGCACTTTAACTGATATTATGATATAGACACGTTTCTTCTCTTTCTTTATATTTTTTATGAACTATGAGCTAATAAATAATTAATAATCAGTATTCAGATAAAATGGTATGTTTAATTTTAATTAATATTTATAAAAATATATATTATATCTTTATATTAAATTAAATTAAATTCCTTATATAAACTGCAGTTTCTCTACTGTTGTTAATTTAAAGAAGTTGGTGTGTTTTTTAACATAATTATACATAAACATATGGATTTATACATACATCAGATAAAATAGATCTTAGAATATATTCTGAAATAAATATTATTTACAAAGATATAATCGTATTTGATAAATTACTTTTATTATTTATTAATTTCGTAATAATTAAGGAAAAAACTATGAAATAACTAGTTCACAAAATACTTTGAATAATCAAATATGACTCTTTTTTTTATTTACAATATTTTTTCTTACTAATCTAAATTTTGAATAAATTAAGAATAAAAAAACACGAGCACAATTTTCAATTTTCGTAAATAGTATTGTCATTATTTATTTTTAATTCTAATGAACTTACGTACTATAAAAAAAGAAAAGGAAGATGTATAATTTTTATATTTATTTTTTGTTATATTATAAAATTTTTCTTATCTAATACAGTTTAAAATTTATTCGTTACAAAATTTATGATTATTTCTATTATTATATTTATTATTAAGCGAGGTATTTACATACATTTATTATAAACTATTGCTTAATAATAATGTTTATGCTATATTTTACTTTTGATTTGCAATTATATTTGTAACAAATAAATTACATTTTTTAGAATATGATAAATGAAAATACAAACTTTTCAAAGCATAAGTATTTCCAGAAAATAACAAGTCATTTTTTGAATATTACGGGAGAAAATTTTATTTAAAAATAATTGTAAAGTATTTGAAAAGTTGACATTTTTTTCAACACATTGAAACATTTTTATTAAAAAAAGTGCGGTTTATTTTTAAGTATCTATAATATAAAATAATTAGATCATTATTTATTTCTTAATCTTATAAATTATTTCATCATGAATTATATTAAATATATTGATACGATACAAATTAACACTTGATTAATTAAAGAATGAAAGTTATTTTATACGTGATGATTTAAGCGTAATAAAAGTAAATAACTAAATACATAATTGAAGAATGGTGGTTACCAACGGAGATGTGGAAAAATAAAATGCAGAAAAGTACAACAATCTAAACTTCGAGAAAATTATCAATACACAACAATTTATATAATGAATGCATCCACTTTTACCAAAGTGATAATCTATACTCAATTTATTCTTCATTCGCTGGCAATTGTGCACATCCTACTTGGATTGAAATCAGTGTTGCTTTGATGGTGCAAAAAGATGAGGCATATGTTTTATGATCGACTAATTAAATTTCCCTACAAATAATTTAGAAACAACCGCTAGGGGATTTGTGGCGTAATTTTTTTCTTTGCCATAAAACGTCTGACGCCAGAAAATAAACAAACCTAATGGGCCCCGAAGTTGGAAAAAGCATTTCCGACGCGTCGTTATCGGCCTCCCATGGAGTCAAATGAGCGAAAGGCACAAGGCAAAATGCAATAAAACAAAGGGGGAAAATCGAAGACGATGCCTAATAAAACAACACACCTTACCCTCCTGTAAACCACACACTGGCTTGTGCATGTCCGTGCACATTCACGTATGTACGGCGGCGTTGCGGTAGCTGAGCAAAGATAAAGGGAGAGCCAAGACGTACTCGGTAAGGACTGCCCGTATTATAGCCATTGCGGTTATACTGTCTGTGCGTGTAATGAAAGGAGCGAGACAGTGGGACGAGGAAAAAAGAGAAAGGAAGAAAGCAGCCGAGCTCGCGCGAGACAAAAAGGGGGACGAAATAAGTGGAGAAGGGAAGAAGTAGAAGTAGGCGAAGAAGAAGGAAGAGGGTGGGGCGTGAGACGAGGCCAAAGTCAAGTCGAACTCGATGCACGAGTGTGCAAGTGCGTACTTTATAGTCTATGTGTATGTACGCACACAAAATAGAGTATGCAAAATCGCTGCACCGTACGCGAAAGATACAGCGACTATACCGATCTTGAGTACTGTATTTGGCAATCTTAATTTTGTAAAATTTAATTACTAAATCGTCATTACTGCACATATGTATATTGTTGAGGATTGTAATAGATTTAATGATACCAATACTATTTTAAGTAGTGGTTAATTGATTTGATAGTTTCACGTTCATAATTTTACAAAATAACTCTTGTTCTACGTAATGTAGTTTTTTTTCTATTATTGTAACGATAGTTACGATAGTGCTCGTTATTTTTTGTATGAAGTTTTTAAAGGGGAATTTAGCTTATACTAGAATTGCCTTGGAATGTTAAAAAAAATTAATTTTATAGAAACTTGATGACCACGATGAATATTATTTCGCAGCGTATTGCAGTAATAATTAATGAACGGCGATAACTCGAGAAAAAATACTTAACCTTGTTTAATGTAATTTTATCTAATTTCATATCATATCAAACATATGTTTGAGCAGTATTTAACTTTCTTAATCGCAAATGTGACGTATAATTTAAATAGAATTTTTTTAAACGAATTTACTTGTTGATATTTCGTAAATAAAATTTCCCATAAATTTTTGGTGAAAATTAATTACAAAAAGTTTGGTCTTACGTTGGTCTTTACAAAGTCAGTTTTACCTTGAATAAACGTAACAGAGATCCCAAACGATAAATAATGCTATATCAAATTCGGAATTCTTCGAGGATGAAATTACAGTTTTTATTGAGAAAAATTTACTAAAATTTTATATATAGAAGTTTCAAGTTTATATCATTGGAAGACAATGGAAAATTATATTTGCTTCTTAAATTTTGACTTTAAGTTTTATATTTTTCATATTTTTTGCTTTTGTTTTGCTATTTATAAAGATAAACAATGTTTAATTTTCTTGTTTCCTATGAGATAAATACAAATGTAACATAATTTTATGGACTAACCATACCAACACCTTTATTGATGTCAATTAAATAAGAAAGGTATTGAAGTAAAAGCAAATATGTGCGTGTGCCCGGGCGTATATGAAGCATGCTTTACACGAGTATGGCATTCCTTATCCAATAATTTCAAATGAACACCAGGTTTTTTGAAAGTTAAAACTGCGGTGAGTTATTGCAATAGTTTTGTTTTATAACTTGCGTTCTTATATCTTATTGTTATTTGTATATTGATGAGCTTTTTTATTTAGTTAATTGAAATATAAAATTTTTGATATTTCAAATTATTTTAACAGAAACATAGACTTAATTATTTATATAGCATGATTTAAATCTTGACAGGAATCTTATATAAAGTTTATTCTAGGTCAAGTAGCTTAAATAGGCAACTCCTTTACAAATAGTTGAGACTTGTCGCACATCTTTGGCAATGTAAAACCAGTCCAACTTTTTAAAGTACGCTGAAAGGTAATGTCCGTGTAAACGACTATTTATAATAGACTGATGTACATTTCTAAGAAATAGACTATATATTTTTCGGATTCCACTAGTATTAACTTTATAATTTTATAAAATATGCATCAAATGAAGTGCCTCTGGTATTGAATGGAAATACATAAGGATAAATCAGAAATTTAGTCTGATTTTCGATCAATTTTAAAGTAACTCCATTTTCTGTCTCTATTTAAGTTCAGTATAATAATTTCAGTTACTGAAAAAAACATGAAAATAAGAATTTATAAAATACTAGAAAATATTTTATTTTATTCTTTTATTCGTGTACCATCAATTTTATGAGAACTAAGGAATTTTTAATTCGTTATGTATTTCATGGAAAATTTTGAAAATTACTAAAATATTGTTTCATTTTTAATTTATGAAACTTTGTGATGTACGGTAACACCTTAAATATTAGTCTTTAAAAGAAAACACGTAGATGAAGAAATTTACACAAATATAGAGCTTTAAAGTTTAATTAGAAAAGGAGAAAAGTCGAAACTCCATCAACACAACTTTCTGTGAAAGTCGCCAAATCTTGTTTGAGTTGGTTCCTTTTATTCCTCGGTGGCTAAAACACGACGTCCTTGAGTTAATTGAATTGGCGAAAACTGAGGAAGAGAGAAGAGAGAGAGAGAGAGAGGGAGACATCCTTGCCCTCCATTTTTTTCGTACGGCATTGTAAAGAAACTTCCTTTTTATCATACTGTTGTATAGGAAAAGAGTAAGAGAAAATGAGAGGCGGCCTTCTGGCAGGCGTTTCTCTTGAATATTACGTGGGTGGGAGTACGATGATTGATGCGAGGATATAGCGGAAGTATCGAGTAAATGCGGTCGCCTATTATGCTCCTCATTATTCACATTCTCATAATTTTTCACATTTTGCTGATGTTAAAATTTAAAAAAATTTTAGTGTCATATTTTTAATTTAGTTTTTTCTAAAAACATAAGTAGTTAGATATTTTTTTGTAACCAAGTTTTGTAGCATGTTCATAAATGTTCGATTCAAATTTGAGAAGTTAAATAAGAAAACTTGTGAAGCGATTGAAAAGAATGTTTCTGAATTTTACAATATAAGATATTTATAAATATTTTAAAACTTGTTTTATTTTATTTGATACTTTTTGTACTAAATATAGCTTGTGTAGTTAATTCCTGCTAATTTACCAAATTTTTTTCACTTTAAGTATAAAACTGAAATATTTTAGTATAGTGGAACGTTAGATAATACATTTGTTTTTTTTTATGATTAAACTAGTATATATAAAGTATATATAAATTTTTTTTTCGAATGCACTTATAGGTACTAATTATTTTGTGATTATGGATAAAATATATTTTCATTTAACTAATAAAGTACGGAGTTTTGTTACACAATGAGTAATTAAATGAATACAACATATAAATATATTTTTCATGTACTACATAGGCATACATAAATTTTTTTAGCAAAACAAAAGCATTAGAAATTCTATTTAAGAAGTAACAATTTTATCGTACAACGGTATAATTGCACAGTAAAATTTACTACGTTGCAAGTAATATCTTTCAAATGACACAAATTATATTTACTATTCGTATCATAATTCTAAACTTAAATACCTTGCGATATTCTTTATGAGAAAATTTTCCCAGCGTTAATTTTAAATAGTTAATATGTAAAAACAAGTACTATAGTAAATTTTTTTTGTAATTAAATCTCTTTAGCGGGATGAAACATAAAATTGGTGAAATACGTATTTTTAATTAAAATTGTTATTAATGTGTTATTAATCAAGAAATGAAATATTTAAACGTTTTTAAATTTTATTAATTTCATAATTTTATTTATTGTCTTATTTGTAATTGTGTAATTCATTTAAATAGATTGCAGTTTAGAAGTTATTAATGTTATTTATGTGACTAAAATTATTGATTTAAAAATGTCACTTAAAAAAAAAAGAGAATTTGCTTTTCTTTTATCTTAATGGATTTCTTAATTTAATTTAATAACATAATATTTGTTTATTTTGCGAAGTATGCTAGATAGATTACATTAAAGTTGCTTTAATTTTATGTAATCTGAAAAACTGAATCTGACATTAAAGAATTTAAAACGTTTATCTTGTAAGAACTAGTCAAAAGTTATGTAGCTGGTAATAATTTTAAATTGTATTGTTCCCACTCATTATTTTTTATTAGTCAAGTATAGTGAACAAATAAGGCTTTAAATGCAATACGTGTTTCTTCTATTGTATATACTTGAGAAGGTTGCATTCTCAAATAGATACAAGTTCTTCATATTTTGTGAGCAATTTTATTGATAATCTTTCTTTATTTGTTTTACTTACTGTATTTCATTTTAAGTTATTATGTAACGCTGTAAATAAACGTGTATGTATAAACGAGGAGGAAATTTATATCGCTTTTTGACGTAGTATTTTGCAACTCTGAATAGCAGCACAGTGCCGGGGTTTCGCGATGATGCACTGCTAAGACGAGCCGAGTAAGACGGTCTTTTAGTTTTTTATGGTAAGCACAATACTGACGTGTTGTATTCGCCGATATTTCTAGTATATTCATTAGAAATGGAGAGAGGCAGGAAGACAGGCGAACAGACAAAAAGAGAGAGATAAAGAGAGAGAGAGGGAGAAAGAGACAGAGACAGAAAGGAATGTACAGATGTCTGAGTAACGGAATGAAAGATATATTTTTTACCAGCTTTTTTAAGCTCTGCAGGGGAGACATACTGTCTTCGAACTGAATGAACTGAAGTTAGAGTACATTAAATTTCGATTCTGATGCAATGCGTATTTTAAGTCAATATTATAAAAAATACTACATTAGGTAAAGTGAAATTTCATTTCACTAGAACATACGTACTTTCAAGATCATACTTCTATTTTCTACTTGTAGCGTGTACTAAATATTTTGAAATAAGTATTAGAAAATGTAAGGTTAGCCAATTTGTTAATGATTTTTAGATGTTATACTTTAAGCAATTAATCGAAACTAACGGGTGTGAGGTAATTAAGAAGAAATTGTTTTATAGGCCGCCAAAATTAACTTTAAAAAAAACAAACTTGATTTAAAAAAATCAATTTTTATAGATGTTTATAATAAATTATACAATTTACATTAAAAATTTTACTTTTTTGGTAACCTATTTGTTTTACATTAAATTCTTACGCGTTATATTATAGTCTAAATACCAAATATATTTCTAAAATAGAAATATATTCTAGAATAAATTTTCTTTTAATTCGTTGCTATTTCAATTAATTAAACGATTTTGATTATTATTAAATTTTCATTTTAACTCATTTTTTATATTGTATAATGATTAATGCTTTTTAGTATCAAAATAAGAACTTCATAACAACTTCAATTTTTATTATATACTAACTACAGTTTTATTGTTGTTATAAATGCGATAAGTAATATTTTAAGTACTTTCAAAATATTTCAAAAAATTAATTTTTCAGTTTGTTATACTATTTTTTTAATTTCAATGTAATTATTAAATTTAAAAGTGCTATGTGAAAATCTATTTGAAGAAAAGAAATAAATATAACTAATCGATTCTATCGTAATCGAGCTGAGTGTGATATTGTATACCTTAGGGCTGTTAGCATTACAAGAGGCAAAACCTTCCCTTAGGCACGACATCTTCGTTTTTTGTGCGCATCTGTAAAAAGATACAGAGTGTGCAAGAGTAAGTGAGAAAGGGAGAAAGAGAAAGAGAAAGAGAGAGAAAGCGCGCATGTTTCGCCATCTTTCGCTAAAATTCCTCCAGCACCGGGTTATTTCGATTATTCGTGTAGAGTATACATGTATGCACGCGAGCGCGCCTTTAATTTATACAACGTACACACAGAAACACACAACTATGTTAAAAACACATTCATAGAGCGAATCCGTAGAAGCGCTCGAGAGCGCGCGCGCAACTATCGATTCCGGAATTTTAGCGTGTGGTTCCTCCCTTCCCTCCTTTGCTCTCGCTGGCTCATTGTCATGCGGTGCTGACCTTTGCCGAGAAAAACGCCCTCATGTCATTTCTACAATCGGAGGAAGAATTAAAAGATGTAGGTTATATGTGTCATCTTGTACACGTAAAGCGAAACGGAAATGCGAATTTACGATTCTGAATTTTTAGTGATTCATTATTAAAATAGGATTACACTTTTATAACAGCTTTTTAGAAAACTAAAGATAAAAAATTTCTCGAACGTGTTACAAAAATTGCTTTTATATTACACATTTGTATACGAAACCAAGCATATATTAATATTCCAATAGTTATATATCTAATCAATTAATTACACTTTATAATAAGAATTCAGAATTCACTAGTTATACAGTTCTTGTCATTTTTTTAGAGTAAATGATTAGAATTTTAATCGTTTTATCAGTTCAACGTCTGATGTATAAAGGGAAAACTTCACCCTCGTTCAAGCAACTATTCATTCTTAAAAAATTTTTGCAAAATGGCAGACTTATTTATTACATAAGAAGAGAATGTTTTCTCCTAAAGTAGGATGATACCGATCAGTAACAATATGCTTTAAGAATTCAAAGGATTTAATTTTATTATATATCGGCCGATAAAAAATGGTTGACACGACTGAAAATCGTTACATAAATAATTTTGTATTAATAGCTTCGCACAGCATGAATCGCATACCAATCATGAATCACTTTCTTTAACCTTCGTAAAATAAGCATCCGATTCAAGAATAGCTTAATAACTAGTTTATAGAATTAAAAAATTGATTATTTTATAGTAATTTCTTTCGCCTTTGCAAAAAAAAAAATATTGTTTGAGGATATTTATTAAGTTAATGCAAATATATTATTGATGAAGGTAAACGAAAGTGCAAAATATTTTTTTGTATACGAAACACTTTTAAATCTGTTCGAAGATGGAAATTTTGTTTCAAAAGTAATTTATTGTTTTTCTTAATTATCAGTATTAACAAATGAATATTTTTGAAAATAATATTTTTACGAATTTTATTTATAGAAATATTATTTCTGTATTTTAGGTAAAAATTATATATTATATTTAGATTTTATTATATCTAATGCATAGAAGTTAATAATATTATCAAAATATATTATAGCTATAAATTATATGAATTTAGTTTTTAATGAAAGATTTAATAAAATTAGTGTTTATTGAATGATAACTGAAATTGAAATTTAGATTTGATCGTTTAATTTTAAAATTGCTTTCATTTATTAATTTTCGTATATTTGATATAAATGAACTTTAATTAAAATATACCCTCACGCTCATAAATATTGAGATATTATATTAAATAATCAATACACGCTTATAATAATTGAAGATATAAAATAAATGGCACTAAAATCACTCTTTGTTAAAAAAGTTAAAAGTAAGCAAAAATGTTAACCTTCAACAGGAAGCGGTAGGACAAAGAAAGAAGCTAGTCGCTTAGTTATCGATTTACTTCCCCTTTTTGTTATTCAGGGAGAAAAAGGAAGTGTATCAGATAAATAGAAAAGTAAATAGATCATCAGATGTACGCTCGTAGGACTTTTCCCCATGGTGCTTTACATTTGGTATTTAGAAGTTTTTGCGTTTGTAACCAAGATAACTTATTTCGACACGGTGAAGATATGTAGCTTCATTTACTTTATTCATTCCAATTTTTCTTTCTGTAATTTGCTGGCGCATAATAAAATCAAATCCTGAATTATCATTGAGGCATTTTATTTTTATATAATTTTAAGAATAATTTAAGAAATTCTAATTTCATTCAACGCAATTAAATTAAATTATTGACACTATCTCTGACATAAGTGCTTCTTTCTGAAGGATGGCTTTAATATTATACTATCATATTGATTTTACAGTAACAATTACAAGTGCAAAGTTTTAAGCATAAATTCTTCGATATAGTATAAGTCTCATTGCCAAGAAAAAGAAATGACTTAAAGACTCTACGGCGTATATCAGCTCTAACCATCTCACTCGTAATCTGTTTGAAGGTATAATCTTGAAGATGCGATCTCCTTACAACTAGAACTGATAATATTCGTACAATGACAAGTCAACAATATCGTCACAAAGTTGATGATTAACTGATAAAAGCAAGAAAATGTAGCCCCATTTGTCAAGAAGCTTATTACAGACAAGATTAGGAAAAAACGTAAAAAAGACGTGTAGTATGAAGTTGACCAAGCTCTGGGTTCTAATCTCATATTCATTGAAGATTTAAGGAAACTATTAATATAGACAAACCGTATATATTGCGAAAATTTGGAAGGATTAAAACAAATCTTACTTAAGTAATACGTAAAGTAGTCCCGACGGGGTTTTTTACTTCCCATGGGATTTTCGAGGATATAGCGATAGCTTAGGTTCTTTTCCTTTAAGAAGAAAAAAATAATAAATAAGTACATAGATAAAAATTAAAATAAATATATGAAGTGATTTTTAGCAAAAAAAATTAAATATTTAATGTTGAGTTTATTCTAGTATATTGTTAAATTACATTTGGTATAAAAAAATTCTTGTGTTTTTGAATGATCTTTTCACCATTTATTTTAATTTAGTTGTATAAATCTGTTATTATTTTATTATTCTATTAAACCTAATTGTCATAATATTGAGCTCTTCGAATCTGAAATATTTTTGCACGATCGTTCAATTCATCCATCACTTTCTACTAAATTAATTCTATCCCTGTGTTCTCTATTATTAAATACCAATAAATTTTACTTCATTTTTATTATTTTATTACTACTATTTTTCTATTCGTGTTGTACCCGTAGAGTATAATTATATTTTTTATAGTTTCTATTTTTATCATTATAATTGAATTTTAAGTAAAATACATTTCAGTTAAAAAACAATAATATATATGTATATCAAACTATTTATATTTTAATAAATTTTTTATCGATGATTAAATCTTTGTTTTTAATTTAATCATTTAAATTTTAATCTAGACATTGTAATTTAAAATAAATATTTAAAAATTCATTTTTGGCAATGAATTTTGAAAAAGGTACTTATTTTAAATATGTACTAAGTATCTATTTTAATATTTATTTCAATACTTAAAAAATCATAAATTTTTAAATATTTAACCAAAATTTTTTAAAAATATTTAGAAAAAATAAAGTTATTAATTTTTTATAATAATATTATAATTTTTATAATTCATTAATTCATTTAAACACGTATACAATAATATGTTTATTCTTCTATCCTTTTTTGGAATTCGCTTAATTCTATGAGCTTATTTTTTTTAAATATATTTTAACAATCGCTTTGTCCGCCAATAATTAACCCCTACATTTTTTAATATAATTTTGAATATTTTTTACTAGATTCTACAAAAATTTGTCTGCAAATTTTAAATTACATATAGTTTAAACAAACTCCGATTGGCCAAACGTATGTAAATAATGTTAATTGTTAATTTTTTATTTGTTGATAATGAAATATCATTGTTTTTCTAATTCCTAAATTTTTTAAATAAACTAAGGGTATAGAGAGTTTTAAAACAAACTAATCGATCTCTTATTCTGGACTTCACCGTTTTGAAAGTAGTAAACCTGCACAGTCAATCATTATATTTGAGAATGTACCTCAGGGTGTGACTTCAGTAAAAAGTAATTGATACATAAGTTATTGTGTATAGATATCTCTTTGGCGAACATCAAACCATACACTGCAAAACATGAATCTCAAACGAAACTCTTTTACCAATAATCCCGAATGTCAGCATATATAGTGAACTAGTGAAATTGATCAAGACGTGCTTCAACAATTTACAGTGACAGGAAAGGATGCTGGGATGTTTGCCAACTTTGATACTGTACTGATTATCTACAAAGGCACTGATAATTAAAAGGATGAGATGGTTGCAATGAAATTCAGATGCTGTGTATTCAATTCTTCTAAAAAAAAAAGCAACTCGAGTTGCCTTTTTGTCACCAAAAGCATTTTTAAAGTATTGATATTAACTGTTGAAATACTGACGACTAAATAATAGTTGATTTTAAACTAATCTTCAAATGAAAAAAAATTTTTTAAATGAAAACTGTATTTCTTATAATATCTTTAGCGATGAATATTTATGTATTGAGTTATATTGAGATTCTTTAGGTGCGTTGATTGTATGCACTATGTGTATGGTATAGGTATCGGGTGGACATACCTTGACCGATACTGTAGTAAGTTGAGTAGGACAAGAAATGTTCAATTTACTAAGCCATGATAGTGTCCTTTACCAAAAAGAATGAGACTTCAGTTGTTCAGTTGAGATACTTTATCAGATTTTTAGTTATTAAAGATATTTAATTATACTTTATGAATCAGAGACAGTAGATATTCCCGGCACAAGTCTCCAATGACAATTCTTATTAAGTTCTTGAATTAATATGATTTGGTTTCTTAAATGAGTTTTCCAGTATTGACCCATGCTATAGTTATATTAAAGTCCATCGATAAATATAACTAAGACATTTATACTTAAAGTTGTTTGAACATGATTGATAAATTTGGCTAATAGTAGCGTTACCTGAGTTCCAACGTTTAGATGGTTAATCTTATGAGTGAAGCAATTTTAGCTTTTGAGCTGTAAAATTAGATTTGGTGATTATGGATGTGAGCTGATAATTAAACATAAGATTGTGGTCACCATTAATTGAAAAATATCATACTAGCCATAAAGTTCAACTCATAAGTTTTTCAAGATGTTGCAAAACCTTGATATTGGAAGTCTACACAGGCTTGTGAGATATTTTCTGATATCTTTTCTGTATAAAATAAAATGAAATGGTATTGAATCGTCTTAATTAAATCTTTTTAGCTAGATTTCTTGCAAAAATCTTGGCTCTAATAACTAGAGGTATAACAAAGCGATATGAATTAATTAAGGAGGAGAACTAGGCATTATTTGCTACAAGAAGTAGCCTTTTAAATTATTCGCATAGAGCGAATTGAGACCAAGTTATGGGTAGATTATTAATATCATCATTATGTTATTGAAGTAAAAGATATTCTGTCTGAAAGTATTTAAGAAAAAATGAGTGATTTTAGTCTAAAAATTTTTATAGTGTTATTGACTTCAACTTGAATACATTTGTGGAAAAGAAAATACCAAATAATCATGAATTATACGAAAAGTTATAGCAAATATTTTCATATATTATCCTATCATGATAAATAAAACCAAAATCTGTTGTGCATCAAACAGGAGCATGGAAGTATGCAGCCTATAGTTGAGACTGTCGTGTGTTCCGTGACGCAAAATAAGTTATATAATATCCCGTCTTGCATTCGGAAACCATGCTGAATTGGGGGATGAAAAGGGTAGATTCAGCATAGTCGGAAAGTCGTCAGCGGATGGCTAGTTCGATGACCTTACTAAGGAAGCTAAGATAGTCATTAGATTTGTAGCATTAGGGGGAGGAATTTGTAAAATATTTTTTAATCAATATTTAAAATCATAAATGCCCTTTGTAATTACAGAATAAACTTTACCCTTTACTGGTTGCATGTCTTAGCAAGTATCAAATCGCTGTACGAGAATTGCACATGCGTTTAAAACTACGTCTTTGTCAAAATATGATATATTTTTAAAGGCTCTTTATTCATTTTTCTTTAACAGCTGTCGTATTAAAAATACATTTCTCTACATATTTAAATTGTAGAATATTTCTGAGTTGTTGCAAGTGAACAACAGATTTAGAAAACATTTTGACACGCCCAATTATAGATTTATATAAATGTATATATATAATAGTCATATGAATGCGTTTTTAGTGATTCATTAGAGTTTACAACCAAGCAGCGTTAATGAAAACAACCAATTACATTTTTCAATGCATATGGATAAATATAACATAAATATAAATTGTTTCCCCATAAAACTCCCACGTATTTCCTCCTCGATGAAGCTCAATTCTTATATCACCTTCCATGCTTGTGAATATGTTTTTGTATAGGTTTAAAGTTAGTCGGTGCTTCGAAAGGAGAAATACTTCTTCGTGAAACTGTTTTATTGTAAGCCAAGAGTTGAAGAACGAGCGAGGCGTCACGGCATAGAGAGAGAGAGAGAGAGAGAGAGAGAGAAAGAAAGAGAAGAGGACAAACAGCAGAGACACGGGAGAGCTATTTTCTTTCTCACGCGCACGAGCGCGAATTGTTTTGCTTGCGCATGCGCAATGTTCTCTTAACGGATTTGCAGCATTTTACTTTGGTATGCTGCTTTTTGCTCTTGTTGCATATGTAGAGTTTCGTAAAAGTTGAACAGAAGCGATATTTCTATTCTTATAATCTTATTTATTGATTCTTAAGACTCACTGGAACCTCTAAAGACAGAATTTTTCTCTTAGCAGAATTAACATTAATTCCTCGCAAGTGAATATAAAAGTAAATTCAAGAAAAATGATTTTACCCGTTGTCTTGCCCATTTTTTATAAAAAAATAATCAATAATCTTGATCTACTGAAAAATTTACTGAGAATCTACTGAATAATTTTATAAGCCTAATATACAATTTTGTTTTATTAAATCAACCAAACTTGAAATTTATATTTTGAAGCTATATTCTACTATGTAAATCTATTTAATTTAAAATTTTTTAAATTCAAGATTTTCATAAAATAATGTTATATCTATGTTGATATTAGATAAATACATAGTTGTTAAAAAAAATTATTATTTAAATTTATTATAATTATTATTTTATATAAAACTTCTTAATAATTAAAATTTAAGGAACTTAAATTTAACAACGAAAAACCGAATTATATTTTATGGATATGCATTTACATAAATTAATATATCTACATATTTACTTTATTTTATCTATTAATGTTTATCTACAATGTTACATTTTCATATTATTATATAATGTTATTTCACCTTTAGTTATTTTAGTTAACGTTAAAATTTATTAATACATGGTATGTTAAAATTATATAAAATTCTTATAAATGCATCAATTAAAATAATTATAAAAATAGTATTGAAAAAAAAGTAAAAATAATTTTCAAAAAAGCAATAGAAGTTTACCGAATAAATAGTTAAATATTCTGCTGATATTATATTTAAACTTAATTATGTTTCTCAAAATAATAGTAATGTTATTAATGTCTATCTTTAAAAATTTTAAATTATCTGAGCCACTATTATTAAATAATAATTAATTAATTTAAAAAGGTAGTTTTGATAATTTGACAATACCAGTAAGAGTGAAAACTTTGTTCATAACGTTATTATTCTTATAAAAATGTAAAAAGTGAAGATTATCAAGTTGGAATTTATATATATGTCAAAAAACAATGAAAAAGACCGAAGAATTATAATGATAAAATACGTGGAACAACTTATTCTTACAAAGCTTATAATAGATATCTATGTGTCAGGAAAATAATTGAAATATTTTTTAAACTGGTACAGAAAATTATTACCAATCTTTTTAAGAATATACAACAAATTAACGGAGTCGGACGAAAAATTGTTTCGACGGTTCCTTTTCAAGATATTACGAAATAATAATCACTTTTCGTACTAATCATCTAGTCCACTTTTTTCTTTTCTTTTTTTCTTTCACTCACCTATTTTTTCTTATAAAACGTATTCAATATGTTTTTATTATAAACAATATTGAGTTTTACGTAGTATTTTACCGTTTCCTTTTTTCCTCTATGTTTAAATTTCTTAATATCTTAAATTGCAGAATTTTTTATTCAAATACGATACCTGATGTTTTTCTTTTTAATTATTAATCCTTAAACATGCCTACATAATATTATGATGTTATGATATTATAATATTATGATGCATTACAATATTGTCAATGTACACATCTGTACATTTTCACAATTTATCTTACACATTGATCCATTAGAGCCTGGATTTCGTTGCTCGAATCCGTGAATCGAAGATCATTCTTCAATTTTTCCGCTTATATCATAGACATGAGTTTATAGTTATAACGAGGAAGCAACGTTAGAAAGAGATACAGCAAAGGGAAAAGTTACAGTAGAATAGAGACTGAAAAAGTATTGGATACACTCAGAAGTACTGAGAAAGGAGAAATAAGTTCCATATAAGTATAAGTATGAGAGCAAAAGAGACAAATAAAGAGAATGAACAACATCGAGGCAGAGGGAAAAAACGACGTTTGCCTAATCGCGTCTGCAACAATAATATTTAAAATCACCTATAATTTTCATCCAATCTAATTTTCAAGGTACAATTCACAAATACAGATTTTTTTTTATACTAAAAATAATAAACGATGAATAAAGTTATTAAAATCAATAATAAATATACAATTCATTAATCGCAATTTGAAAATGGATTGCTTTATAAAACGTTTGTTTATATTGTGTATTATATGCAATCTATATGTTGCACGAAGTCTAAAACTAATGTTTTTTAATAAACTCATTATTATAATAATAATACAAAATTCTGATTATCAAAAGTAACGAAAATTTAATTTTTATATTATATAATGATATTTTTGAAATTACTTTTTTTAACACTAAAATAAATTATAATTATTACATATATTATCGTAAACGAGAGACATTGTTTTTACATCGTTTGACTCGATCAAAAATATTTATCTGTGACGAACGCACACTCGTGCATGAACTTTGCTAATTTTATTTTACAAGATATTAAAAGAGCGTATAGTAATACAATGGCTCATTATTTTAACCTAAAACATTTTTGGCAATGAAAAAAGGCGATTTTATACTGCTATTTTATTTTATTTGATGAAAATAAATATTAAATTTTGAAAAAGTTTACGTTTTTTTATTCAAAATCAGGTATTTATTAGGTAAGCTGGTATTTTAAAAATTGAATATTCGCTCGTTAATGAAAAAAAATTTATGATTCATCTAATTATTATTCACAATGTATTATAATATTTATATTTAAAAAGTATAAATGCATGAAAGAGAAAATGAAAAAGCTGAATTGCACTTTTGCCGAATCTTAAAACAAATTTTTTCAGAACATTAAAATGAAACAAACGACACAAATACTTAAAAATAGGCTTTTGCAGTATCATCTCAAGTTTTAATAGGTAAAATTTACTATCATTTAAAATTAGAAATAAAATTCAATATTATTGAAGTGAATATTCAATGAAGTTAAAGTAATTTTTTAGATTACATTTTTAAAACTAAGTGGTCAAAATAAGAATGGAGATGCAATCCGCGCTCAAGGTTTTGATTCCAAAACTCGATTGTTGTCCGAAGTCAGGCCGTACTTTTGAATTTGTCGTGCGTGAGTGTTTTGCGTGAATGGGCGCGGTTTATATTTTTTTTCAGTTCTTCGAAGAGAAAAGAAAATATCTCCTTTTTTCCTCTGAATCCCTTGTAACAATGCACGGAAATACATTTTATCGGCGCATGTGTGTGAGAGAAGAGATAGATAAAGCTCACGCGTCGTGTATAAATTTTTTTTCTCTCATTGTTTTTGCTGTTGCCGCTTCTAACTTGCAAATAAGTCGTTATGGTCGAAAGCATTTTTCCCTTGTATAAGCAATGATATTTTGCATATATAACAATTGGTTTTTGAATGTCTCAAGTTTTTTTCTCAGTTCTATGGTATATGTGAATCTACTTAAGGGAGTTAAAATATATTTTATAAAATTAGTATAAAATATATAATAGTATTTACTTAATAAGTTCAAATATATATTAAATTTTTTTTAATGCGCTTATCAAATTGTAAAACATCAAATTCAGGATCCTCCTATACAAGATATTGGAAGTATTCGAAGAATGTATTATATTTTAGTGAAAGCAAAATGAGTCTCGGTAATGATGAATTTTATTTAACAATTTATTACACTATTTCAAACGTTTTCATTGAAAGAATTGGTGTAAAAAGTATGACTCATATTTTATGAGGCGTCTTTAAGTGTGACGCAATAAATTATGAATATTAAAACTATTAGAACAGTATTTTTAGTTTTAAAACGTGATTTAAATTTCGTTACAAGATTTTATGCAATTGGATATTATAGCATTATAAACAAAGTATGGTGTCTTATTAAGATTTATTAAGAACTTTTTTATAATCCATTCTAAAATTCAATGAAGGCAAAATTAAAATCCAACAGCGCTATCAAAAGGATATCATCTAAAAATAATTTTTATAAATGAAAAAATAAACTGTCGTGTGACAAGAATGAAAATTGTAGCAATCTAAAACGAGATAAAGGAGGGGAGATCTGGAAATCAACGTATATATTAAGGTTTTTCATATGAAACATATATCGAGCTATGTATAAAAAAGTAGGACCTGAGGTCGTTTTAATTACATCAATTGTATTAAAACTTAATTTGGCGTCACCATACTTTACAAGATTACTTGTCATTTCCTCCTGTGCTAACTGAATTATCCTTTTTTAATTTATAAGGTGACCGTTTTCGCTTATACCGAGAGTCAAACAATGTAATTTTGGATGCGCTTGTATTTTTGCAATTAAGTTTCGTGATTTCTTACACGCGGTTATACAAACGTTGCAAAATCTTACGTAACAGATTCCTTACCTTTCGTCTCTCTTCTCTCTGCAAAAAAAATACGGAGCTAGGTATATGTGTTTGTTTGTACATTCAAACTTATTGCTCTTGCGTTATGTTCCATGCATTATTGCTTCGTACCAACGTAGTTGCTTTCTTTATAATTCATCCATGCGATTTAGAATTTCAGAAT
Source organism: Platyscapa corneri (assembly GCA_018907185.1). NCBI lineage: Eukaryota > Metazoa > Arthropoda > Insecta > Hymenoptera > Agaonidae > Platyscapa > Platyscapa corneri. The sequence continues at coordinate 1,032,699 of JACCHW010000065.1, read as the reverse complement.
ATAATATTGTTTATTTATTAATAATTTTCAAGAAATGTTTACGTAAGACGTTGAAGGAATACCTGCATTAATTTTTGTTTTTGTTATTATTTGGATTTAAGTAATTATTTTGTGACGAGCTTTCGTTTAATATTGCGTAAAATATTGTAAAAACTTTACGAAATTAGCGTTATATCTTTAGGAAAACCACGAATACAAATAATAATTTCTTTCTTTTCAAACGAGATATTTTTAAACAAAATATTTTATATTTGCTTTTTATCTTGATATTTATTTAAAATATCTGTTCCTTAATAGTTCTTATACATTTGCATTTATACAAATTATGGCCTAGAAATAATGTTCAAATATATTTATTTATTTATTTCGAATACAATTACAATAATGTGTTTAATAACTTTCAGTAGCACATTATAAGGTTTAGGTAAAAAATTTATTTATTTAAGTTAAATATAAATTCGATAACGTTGAGTTTCATTTTGAATATGTATTTCAAAATGACTTAATATTCATAGAAAATAAATATTAAGCAAACGGTGGATAATTTTCTTGAAATTAAAGTTTAGTTACATGATATTAATTTAAGAAAACTGTATAGAATCACCTTTTATTTTAAACAATAATTTAAATGAATTCGAGTATTTTCATTTTCACTTAAAATTAAAATAGATGTTTTAAAATTTTATTATAAACCAAATTCAAAAACTTAATCATATGTTGCATTAAAATATATTTACCATTTACTTTGACTGATTTGTAAATATGTCATGTACCGATAATATCGAATGCAATATATTACGAAAGTTTTCATATATTTTATATAATGCTTTATATTACGTGTGCATATGTGCAATATTACTACGTGGTAGAATAAAAATAGCCCATAGAAAAGAACAGTGACTTTCTCACCACTATATAGCTATCTCTGTGCATTCCTAGCTCAAAGAGACTTATTAAGTAATTAAAATTATCGATCAACAATTTCGTAGTAATCATTAAATCTGACTTTCATAAAACATCTACATTAATTTTATTTTCGTTCATTAATAGTGTAATAATGTTTTTATAAACATTTTGAAAGCTTCATTTCTGTATTAATTCTGTTCGATAAGATTATCTTGATAAAAAATTCAAGTAAAGTATGTGCAATCAATACTTGAAATTTTTTTCTTCATCGTCACAAAAGCTTTCGACGATTGGCAATGTTGCTAAAATTTCAAAAGAAATAAAATAATATGAAATTTTATTATTCTTGTATCAACAATTCTGAAATTATGGATACATTTCAACTCGCCATTTACTTCAAATATTAGAATATGCTTATCACGAAAGACATAAAAGCGCCTCGTATTTATTATTATTGCTTCACGCATCACGCGAATGTCCGTAAACAAGAAAACAATGAAATTAAATTTGAACGGAAAGCATTATACCGCTAGGCGAGTATCCGAGTACGCAAAGATTCGTATACGGAATTAAGTAAATGGTTAAAGCTTCTCATTAGCCGCCTTAGCCGCTGAATAGTCGATGAGAGACACATGAGGAAACGGTAAGAGGCCTGCAGGAGCTGAGAGTTTCCAGCGTCTCTCGAGTGCAATGCGCTCACAATGCTCAGGAGTACAAAAATTTTTCCGGCTCTAGCGGTGCGGGGATGTCAGCGCATGCCCCCCGAAGATGCACCTTCTCTTGTCTCGTCGCGTTCGACCATGGCCGAGTTAAGAGTTATGGAACTTGATTTCATCATCGCGATACCGGTAGAAACGCGCATTAAAGTATCCACGTGTGAATGCCCTTATGCTCCAGCAAACCGGCAATCTGAATGTGTCATTAGCAACTCTTTGTGGGAAGTATCCGACTCCGATTATCATGCGTGCTCTTTTATTAAAAACGTCATTCTTGATAGTATGGTGAGTTATGAATTTTTGGCATTTACCATTAACCCACAATTCCATAGAAATATAGTAGTCAATCAAAAGTTGGGGATTAGTGTCGTATATTTCATATGAAGAAGTTCAGATTCCGATGATCGCGAAACATTCATCGATGAAAATAGGATAATCGTGAATAATATTTCCATAAAAACATCGAATCAGTTTATTATTCAAAGAACACATATTTGAATTTTTGAAAAAGCAAGCAAACAACGGTCCAAGTATATTTGTATATTCCAAATAAAATAAAAATTGTTTTATTCATATACTAATGGATAGAAGGGTAGTAGACATGCTCTGCATTTCAATGCATGACTTTATGGCCTTTTGCGATTTAATGGATCGCTGTTACATTCAGCGGCTGTACATTATTACGTCTCTAAGAACAGTACGATGTTGCAGTTGTTATGAATACAAAAAATAAATGATACTTAAGTTTCATCGTAAGCGTTTTAGTCTATTGTTAGCTGTGTATGTATTATTATATGTGTCAAGTACTCGAGATAAGAAAAACTTCTGATGGTACTTCCGCATTTAGTACGTACTATGTAAGGATGAAGTCGCTTGTTCTATACAAAGATTTAAAGGCCGGTCTGATCTACTCGTACGTGTACAAATATCAGCTACCGTATGATTGACGTTAAAATGCTTTTTGGTATATTTAGTTTGTCAAAATGAAAACACCCTGTTGTATAGAAAGTTACAACATTTCGCAATTTATCTCACCAGAAAACACCGCAACGTTTAAAGAATTTTCTTGTTAACAAAGCGCAAGAATTTTGTTATTTCAGAACATAAATATCATTTCTAATAAGTAATAACAAGAAACTTTTCTATAAAACGCAATATGTAACTTCGAATCAACAATAACAACAACAACACCAACAATAATAATAATAAATAACGTTCTTTATAAAGAAATTCTGAAATCGTATTTCAAGTTTATATAAATTATAATTTAATCTTAAAATAATAGCAAAAGTAAATAACATTTTTTAAAAAGGAAATTATAAATTCACCCTCTAAAGCTATCAAAAAGATAAGTTTCAATCAAAAAAATATGTTTTTATTTATTATTCGAAATAAACTAAATAAATATTTATATCGTAAATTCAAACTAGGAATATTATTCCTAATGTTTACAAACTACATAATAATATCATATAAAGATTCACGTTTGTTCTTCTTACAGCTGACTGGTGATTTAAGGCTGCAGAATGCATTCTTGTATACACATATTTATATGTGCTTATACACATACACATCTTTACACCCGACCATTCACAATCTCTCTCTCTCTCTCTCTCTCTCTCTCTCTCTCTCGCTCTTGCATAGTGAAGTATCTCTTCCTGGGGGTATATAAGAATGTGGTTGAACCTCTTCGTTTGCATGGTCGGGTCGAGTTCGTGACTTGTGAGATTCGTTCGCGTAGGTTGTTTTTTATATTACACTTTCTAGTATCTATTCAAATTTAATTTTTTTCGTGAAAAGCTATTATATATAAATTTATTGTAATGCTTTGAAATGTAATTATTTTATCAGTTTCCGTATCTATAATTGAAAAAAAAGGTTTTTAATTGTTGAGTTTATTAAATTTATTGCACGTACCAATTTAAAAGTCATTAATTGTATGGTAATGCTGTTATAATTATGAAGTACAACTTTAATCGATTTTTTATTTATATAAGAAGTATATGTATAAATGTCATTATTAAAAATTTAACAACATAATCTGTGTCTTATCATTTTCTTCATTCTAATAGTAGAGTAATTTCACAACTTTCATAATTAATTACAATTACATACGTATAAAATTTAAATTATATCTAATCTTCATTATCAACAGTTTTTTTTAATCTTGCTGTTGGTTTATTAGTGTATTTATTATTGATCTAAAATTTTATTGAGAATAAATTTTATTAGTAGTGTTCCGATTTTATAATATTCTTATATATGATAATTAAAAATGAAATTATCTATGTGCATTTTAAATATTTTGTAGTGTACGAAAAACATCCCATGCATTTCTAGAGTATAATATTATGCACGTTACAAAAAAGCTTCACAAAATGTATAAAAAGCTGATACGGAGATTTTTTATCCCAAATTTTTTTACGAATATCTTTCCTTATCCTTAAACATTAGCTTTTTAATTTTTTTACCGGTTACTCATTATTTAAATTTATATGGTAACTTGAAGCGTTAGATTTGTAGCTTTACGTATTTTGTCTGTTATGTTATCAAAGCTTGATTTCACACTTTTTTTAAATTCAAAAATTAACGCTGTATTATGAAGGTATTTGAAAAGATATACTTTTTTACTACAAAATATTAAAAATAAAGTCAAGATATAATCAGTAGTATTATTTATTATCCATAAAAAATATTATTATAATAAAATTTATAATAATAAAGAAACTTTAACAAAACATCAATAATAATATTTTGTTTAGTATTTTTCATTTGTAAATAATTATAACTATAGAAAACTAATAAAATCTATTTTTATGAAAAAAAAATTTAATGGAAAATACATCCATATATTCAGAAAAATGAATATTTAATTATTTATATTATAAAAAAATCAACTTTTTAAATAATCAATGATTAATTTTTCAAAAAAATGTTTTTAAAGAAAATAATGAAATTGATCGAACTAGAATTCTTTGGTGTAATAAACTGTTATTAAATTGAAAGTTTGTTCAACTATATTATTAATTAGGAGATTATAAAAAATAAATTATAATAACAATAAAAGTTAGATTAAAAAATAGATTAATTTATTTAAATTTTAGTCATTAGCATATTGCAGATTCATGAATCAACTCCAAATAAAATTTGTTTACCTTTACGAGGAGCAACAACATAATCTTTTACTCACATTTTTAGAATATATATGTAATTTACGTCAATTCGTTTATTTCGTATTCTTATCGTATTTTCGAGTACCACTTTTATCGGTTAGATTGTACAGTATAGCAGACAGAATCGGAAAGGCACAGAGCTAACATTAACAGCACTGATTTTCATATCGGCATACGCCCACTAAAGTTTACGGTCTGGTCAATATTGCATCGTCTTCACAGCATTTCTGTGACCCGTCAAGATTACACGTGAAAACAAAATTTATTACATGTTGTGATTATTGCATCATTTATAAATATATTAAACAAAAAAAGAAAATTAAAATTATAAATGTATATTAAAAAATAAATTATATTACGCAAAATAAAAGATTTAAATTGTAAAAATATTTTTTTTTTAAATACTTCAATATTAATAGAAATAGCATGTTTTTTAAGTACAAAGTAATTTTAGTCAATCACATTTTTTAATATTTTATATAGTGATTCAAATGTAAGGACCGGATATGACTAAACATGTATGGATGTTTCATTGCAAATTTATACTTTCTCTTTTTAAAATATTGAATTATTGTAAATAAAACTTTAAAATAAATTTAATCTGTAATGACAAATTTTATCATATAAGTTTTTATCAATTAAGCAACTTTAAATATAAAATTACAACGCATATATCAGCATTTAAATTATCTTCTAAAAGTTTTTTTTATTTTCGAAAAATGTATCTTTTAGATTTTAAAGTTGTTTATTAATTTAAAAAAATATTATAAATAAAATGATTAATTCAACTTACGAAATTTGAGTGATCTTTTATAATTATGATATATAATGTAATATATTATGCATTTTAAATTAATAAATTTGTATTTTTATTATCCAGCTCTATAAGAAAGACAGAGATTACTCCTTAAGTTATAAATATAACATATAATAGAATTTATTTAATTTAAACGTTTTTTCTGACATTAAAAGTTTTTTGTATTATAATTTACATTAGATTTCATGTAATAAATTCACTTGAAATTTTATTTAAAGGCCACTTTAAACGATATAATTTTATTTTACTTAAAATACCATATTCGTATTAAATTTATCATTTACTAAAATTAGAATTGATAAAATATTTATTAGCATACAAATTAAAATCAATTAAAAAATATATATTTTTATATTGTCTCCATAAGAAACTATGAACAATATAAATAAAAACTACCTTCATATCTATTTTTGTTGATAATAATTTAATACAAAAAATCACGCATTATGGTTTTTTAAAAATAATTACAAATGGTTTGTAAAATTATTAAATTATTAAACATTTAATAACATAGTGTAATAATGAATTCCGACGCATAATTTTAACGTTATTTTCTATAAATCAAACGTACAATACTGCTATAAAAATAGCATAAATAGATAAAATAATTAATAAAAATGTTTCAATGACATCAATCCTTATAATGTTTTTGTTCTTTAATAATTTATTAACTATTAAATATTAAATTATAAAAAAATGAATTCTTTTAAATTTCGAGCAACATAAAACCGTTTGCATGTTTTATATGATATGATATAAAAATATGTAACTTAATCAGTTACATTATTATTACGTAAAACTTTGCCAAATTATACCTATGTATATGTTACTAAAATTTTGTATTCACTACTGTCTGTTCGATACTGTTTATAGATGCTATTTTCTCATTTAATTCAAATTTAAATACTCGATAACTTTTCATATTTATATAATTGTCATATATAATATATATGATAAATTTACAAATGTTAGAAACTTTCTTGTAAGTGAAAAATTAAGCTGAATTGGATTGAACTTTATTTATTTTCAGAGGAAACATTATTTTTAATTGAACTCAATTATAAAGTAAATAATTGAAATATAAATAATAAAAATTACATAATTTAAATATAATGTATATAATAATTTGGTAATAATTGATCCACTAATTCAAAAAAGTGGTTTTGTATATTTATTACTAGATTGCAGTCAATTTTAGTAATTTAAATTAAGAGAAAAGACAATTTGAAACTTAAATAATACATACTAAGTAAAATTAGGCCGTTGATATTGACGAGTGGAATTAAGAATACTTTTGTACGCTAAGATTACTTTCTTATCACACAATCTACATTGAACTTTTTGAATTTACTTGATTTAGTTTGCATGCATAATTATTTTAATTAATTATATGTTAAATAAAAAAATATCAGTTCAATTAAAAGCAAAACTTTGAGTAAAATTCAAGTCAAATTTTATTTAAAAAAAGATCAACATACAGTAAAAGGAAAACGGAAATAAGACTAACTGTAAGTAGGTGTATTAGATGCTAATAATTTTAGCCTGTATTTCAAAGCTGTAATAACAATAATAACAAAGAGACTTGCGCTCAACTTGTACTATCGTAAAACAGATTCTTTGGACTCCGTTGCAGTTAGGTACATTTTAAGGACACACGATTTTACTAGCTGCTGCAACATCAATTAAGCGCTAGAATCTCAAAGTGCACCGTAAATGAAAACCAAGAGAGGAACGCGATTTGCGAAACTTCTACACTTTCCCTTTCGAACGTCGACTTTACTCGAGAGAATGAATGCTTTATCCTTCACGCTTTATTTTGAATAAAATTTGTTGCATTTTAATCGTGGATGTGATTATTTTAGAGCATTATAGAGAAACTAAATTTTTTCGATAATCTATCCAACACTGGTACATTAAATATGCAATTTGCAACGTTATAAATGTTTAACGTTCAACTTTGTAGATACATTATTTTTAAATAAAATTGAAAATAAAATTGTAAATTTCGATTTTCGATTTATATTTAAATATTTTATAATCCTGATAGAAATAGAAAAAGCAATGTTTTATATTAATTTGTGCTAAAATTATGCCTGCAAAATATGTTTAAGGCAATATAGTGTCTTAAAACTAGTTTCATAGAATAAATGCCATAAGCTTAATAGATCAAACGATAAAAGTAACTAGTGTTTTCTCTGAATATTGAAGTAAATTACTAGAAAAAATACTTCAATTATTTTAGTACTAAATAGATTAGATAGTTAACACAGCAAAAGATATTAACTTAATAAAATTTTCAAGTAATTTATGACTGAATAATTGTTAAGTAATTTCATTATTACATGAGTTATGTATTAAAATGTAATTAATATGAATAATTATTACCAGTTTAAGATTTTCATCATTCATTTTTCTTATATATATATAAAAGTAAATGACCTCTGATGATTATAACCATTACAAATATTATTAAAAATACGATTATACGCACATAACGTATTAGGCTAAATTATAAAAGTATCCCAGAAAATATGCCTGAATTTATTAAAACTAGCTATGATGATAAGTAAAATTTCATTAAAATGTTTAATTCTATTGAAGGGAATTTCAGAAACGATGTGTTTTCAACTATTTGGTGTATTAGGTTATATCAGTTTTATCCATATATTTCATACAATTATTTCATAGTATTTATTTCATAAAAATGTTTAGTTTCAATTTAAGTTGCAACCGTGTAATTAGTAACAATAATTTTAGGGTATATCGTATAATTAGTTTAATTTTAAAAATAATAATTTAATCAAATTACATTCATTTTATTCTGCTTTTATTAATAATCATTTATCATTTTTTTTTTTTAAAGATTTAAATTGTAATGTTATAGTACCATATAGTAAAATTAAATTATGAAATTAAAATAAAACTTTGAAATGAATTTGTTCTTTTAATTAAAGAAATTAGAAATTAATACCTTAATGCTGTTTTTTCTACTACACACGTTTATTTTCGGTAAATTGATTTCCCTACGAAAATTTTCTGATAATTTATGCGCAGAAAGCTTGAGCTTTAAATTATTGTCAAAAATAAATTAATTAAATGATTAATAATAAATTTGTAATTGAAGATTTTTATTTTCTGTTTATAAAATTAGAGTACACTTGAATTTATTCCGTATCTCTAAATTTGGGTAAATCAAATAAACTTGAATTAATTTGTACAAATATGTTGGGTTAAAGTTTTATTAAATTTATCAATTGTATCGCACTGTGTAAGTTTAATTTTAACCTGCACTATTTTTTCGAATGAGGTGCGAAAAAAATTTGTTCCGTGCATTGTATCTACTTCCTCCGACGCTTATTGATTTCTGTTCTAAGAAATGCTCGCGAAAGCATGATTTTACATTTTCCTCGAGCCCCTAAAAACCAACATGCACGTGCAAATGCCGAAATGAGTATAAATTGAAAAAGTGCGCACATTCGCCGAATGCTCAACGAAATGACTGTTTAGTTGCGTAGCCGAATAATCGAATAATACCATAAGTATACGACTCACGAGCCTCGACTTAATACCGAGAAAAAAGCTTCTTACGAAAGAGATTGTTTTCGGATCAATAAAATAATAGCGAATACGCGTGAGCGCCGAAACGATGCCCACGGTGATTCTCAGAGGCCTTTGATGATAAATCATCGCGGATAGTATTGGCCAGCGCTTTTCACGCTAAAGACGCTACTGCGCTTTCAATCAGGCTCAGGCTCAGGCTTAGACTCGGCTCGTCTTAACGCTCGCATCGCCTGTACGAAGACGAAATGTGTTTTGCCGCGTTCTCTCACGAGTCTTACTCGCTTATGCCGGGAGTACGAAAGCGCGTCGTCTGCCGCAGTATTATTGAGCGGCTTCGGCTCTAGAGTCGCTTGTATATGCAATAGGTGAATGACTCGCGCTTTCTCCCACCCTCTCTATTGGCATGCGATCGTTGTCTCTTGCTCAGTGTCCACGCACGCGGATGGCAGCTCTATTCATTGGTCTTGGCTTTACCTTCGCAATTGCGCTCACAAGGACGGCCAGTACAATATTTACCGAGCATTCGTTTCGGCTCATTTTGTAATATTTCGTATGCGTATGGAAGCAAGGTATAACGAATTTAACGCAGGTGCCTTCCCATAATTTCGCTTTATGCTTCCTTTTTGCTTTCTCAGGAACTCAATTTACTTGGCTAGAAAGTTTTTGACGAGAAACTTTGACTTCTTATCGTTGATGGCATGCATTCTAAGCAAACTATCTTAATACTTGCTTATCTTTTTTTTAATTGCAAATAAATTCGTGTGACAGGATTTATACATTACAGTTCATTATTGAACGTACATTAAAATTATCCTAAAATACTGCTACTAAATAATATTTCTTACAGTGCAACGATTACAACAATTAGATTTTATTTGATGAATCACAGTTGTAAAAGTTTTAATCGCTTTTCTCTAACTTTTATGCTAATATATTGCTGTAGGTAGGAACTAAATCGTTCAAAAACTTCTTCTATTATTTCTTTTCTTTTATTTAAAATTATGCATTTTATATGCTTCATTATCAAAAACTATAAATTTCAACATTATTAAAAGTGTATATAAGGCTTAAAGTAATAGGTGTATTTAATCGAGTACATCTTTATAAGTATTTTACTACAGTTTAATATATTCAACGTTTTTTCATTATTTCTTAATGTAACAGAATATTTTATTCAATCGAAGTAACACATCAGACTTGTGTAAATAAATTATTTTTTACGGATTGATCCATGCAAAAACTTTTGATTCCTTCAATGCACTTTTTTCGGGTTTATTATCTAAGTAGTAAGTAAAGTGAGATAATCATAAACTTTATGCAGATATTTTAGTAATGGATAGATTACAAAATATAGGGTAAAGATGACTAATTTATCGAGGTGTGACATGGCGACAAGAGACTCGTTAATTTTCAATTGCAAGTTAATTTTGTAACTATAGGTACATAAAGATATGATTTGTGTGTGTGTGTGTAACTAAATATAAATTAATTAATATTTATTTTTGCAAAATAAATATTCAAATTTATCAAAAAATTCTACATAATTGAAAGAGAGTTATAAAAAATAAAAATTAGTACTAGTTAAATTTGAGAACAGTATAAGCTTATATTTGATTAATATTTACATTAAAATTTTTTAAAGTGCCTTATTTTATTGCAGATGAAAATTTTATTTTTCTAAATTATTTCATTTATTTAAAAAAGAAAATTAATTTATTTATGGGGATTTTTTGTTAAATTATCGTTTTACAAGTTAAAGCTACTATATTCACTTTTAAAATATTTGACATTAGATTAAGCAGTTAATAGAAGATCGTGAGCTAAAAAGAGATGCCCTTCACAATAAATTCGGTCTTTAATACTATCAATATGTGAAAAAGAATTAATCTTAGACAAATATTTGAGTAAATTATAAAACGACTGAATTTATAAATATAATACCAAGATTACGCAATTAAACAATAAATGAATAACTATAAACAGCAAAAGAAATAAAATTGTTAAGAATTTACTAGAAAATAGTGTTTTATATTTTTCGCACGAAACGATTTTATCGATTTATTTAAATAATCATTACAAATACTCGATATATAATATCGATGTATATAAAATTATATAGAATTTAATTTTGTAAAATTATGTATTAAAAAGTTGTCTAGACAATAATAAGCAAAGTCACATATAATGCAACCTTGCTTTGATGTGCTATAACTGGTGACGAATCATAGATCTACAGTTACAAAATTAAAACAATGGTCCAATCATCTTAATAGACGGTTTTAAGTGAGCTAAGTTTAAAAAAAGCAAGTCGGGCTTGATCAAATATTAAAATTCTTTTTACTTTAATATTTTTTAAAATGCTTATAATTATTACTGCTTGAAATTACTGCTTGAAAAATTGATGTCTTTTATAAATATATTTGTAATAAATGAATTGATTTTCTGAAAAGATAATTATCATAATTTTTCTTTAATATATTATAATATTTTACTTACCAATGGTTGTTTCAAATTATGTTTCTAAAAACAATATACATGTGCTATTTAACTACTGTATTGATTTGATATGCCTATATTTTCGTTTCTCCAAGAATTAAGTATTTGTTACAATTTGCGGATACTTAAAATATTAAAAATATTTTTGATGAACGGAGTAATTTATTAGAAAACGCATCGAAAAAGATTTACTTTTTAATTTAAGTTTATTTTTTGTTTAAATCGATTATTTTAAAGAAAAGAAAATTTGTAAGTAAAACGATTTTCATGAATTTTTGTTTGAGTTTGTTATTTTTAGATTAAAAATTACTATTACTTAAAAAATTCATGCTTTTTCCAAATTTTCCTTTTATATACTATTATTTTGTGAAATAATCTTTGGTAATTTTACTCTTATTCTGCATTTTAAAATAAATCAAATTCATATCAGATAATTAGTATTGCTAAATAAAAATAGCTACTGAATTAAAATGCAAAATTTACTATGAATATTATATATAAAAATTATGAAAAGTATTAAAATCATAATTTTCCGCACAGTATTATAATAACACGTAAATCTGAATACATATCAGTTAGAGCAGTCGGCACTTTTAATTAGTATTGTCCTGTGTGTTTTAGATAAATATTAATAGAGAACGATTAGTTTTTTTGACGAAGGTATAAATGTTTTTTAAATTTTTAATAACGCAATATAAATTTAATTTTGGGATTAATCATTAGGTCTTCCTTAATCATGAATAACTATAATAGAATAGTTAGTGGTGTGCATTTCTCCCATGCGTGTGTTCTCTAGATGTCAGGGAACGTTTATATAATACCGTCTCGGTGGGGAACAGTTAGAAGGCGCTAAACATTTTATTCCGTAACTGCTCAAATCAAACGACTTTGAAATCTCGGATGCGTTACAGTAAGCTTTTTTATGATCGAATTTAACAACGACCTCGATACGCATAAACCTTATTTTATTTGGATTAAAATTCTCCTTAAATATAAAATATACGTGTCATCGTTTTTTTAATATTACGCTAATTTGATAGTTTTTATTTATGCAATTGTTTGTAAGTGGTTAATTATATTAAATACTCATTAAATTTAATTATATTGTGTAATTATTGTACGTCATTATTATAGCTGTTTTAATAGAGTTTTGTTGTACAGGAATGCTGGGAAGCAAGGAGTAACTCTAAATTTCATATTGTATTTTTAGACTTGAGTAATTAGATTGTTTGCAATGTTTTGTTGTAAGCTAAGATTTAATGACAGTCACACAATCAAACATTTAAATTTTTATTAAATTTCTTAATATCGACTAAATAATCAATAATAATTTTGCATTCGTAATAATCTTAAAAAATATGAATTTTTATTGATCATTAGAAAGTTTATCTTCTCTAAAGAAATATAATTTATTATTGCATGTTCTTTGTTTCAATGAATGTACCCTGTGTATATCTCAATAGTTAATCAATCACTTATAAAAAGAATAGCGTAGAGCTTCTCAGCCTCGTAGTTATAACTGATGACAATTAACCTCAAACATGAGAAAGATGACGGGCGAACTTTATTTTTCTTCTACGACTGTGTAAATTTATGCCATTGGATCTACGGTGAGAGTATTGATCGTTGTTATATCTATTTTTCTTATTTTGATCAGTGCTCCTTATTACTTTCTTTATATTACAAAAATAATTATACATTTGAGCTGTTTAAAATAGTTTTTATTGGCAGATAGTCGCAGTTTGTTTTTAACAGGTATCATGCGTGTTAGTTTAATTAGATCAATTTTATGATAAAAGAAGCATATGTTTGAGTATTGATTTTCATAATGTTAAATACGCTGATGTAGTATTTATTCATAAATAAAGTTAATTAAAGCTAAGAAATAAATAAATATTGCAAATTTTTAGTGCTGCATGTAATACAAAATTATTGTTTGGTTTGTTTATTAACTATTTAAAATTAAGATACTTAGAATAATAAAATAAAACTCATATTTTCATCATGGCTTCCTAATCTTACAATTTAACTATTACTATAATAAAATTCAATTATATTATTCAATTAAATAAACATATTTTATACTTGATAACAAATCGATAAATAGAAGGGAAAATAACCTACGTAAACATAATATTTATAAAAGTTTTTCAAATGTATAAAATTATAAATATTATATTCATTTTATTTAGAATCAATATAATTTTTAATATTATTTTTATTAAAAACAGTAATAATAATAGTACAAAGAAAATTAAACTTTTGAATTCATACAGAAATTATGTCCCAACTTTCTTGGAAACTTTTAATTATTTATTTCTTTTTTTATTAATATCACGACATCTCTTGAAAAGCGTTTATAGCATGAAACAAAATTACTTTCATTTAAAATTCAACCATAATATTTTTCATTTATAAAACATATAACTTTTATTTTTAGTCCAGATAAAATATTTTTTATATTAGTATTATACAATTATTAAAGTTTATATAACTAGTATATATATACAAGTTATATTTTCACGCAATTTCATTCCTACAATTTTTAACTTTAGAACGAGAATTTTACATCGTTCCCAAAGCTAAATTATATAGCATTACCTTACTATTATGTAACACTCTTACATTCAGACGTGGAATTTGCTAGCCGGTATATTTTATCTCTGTACACTTTTGTGCGTCGAGTTCAAACTTGTAGGCTTTGTACATAAAATCTATTTGAAAAACCAATGTTATTTAGAGAGTTCACGACTCAATTACTTCCCTATATGTTTTTATTGAACTTTTAGTAATACAATTTAGTAATCGCAAATATGGTGAAAAGTTATTTCGAAAACGTGCTGATAGATAGTTTATTATAATCAATTTAATGATTGATTATGAAACAAATTAAAATGACTCATAAACACTTACAATTTTATTGTAAATAAAAAACTTAAAACTAATCTATTCAATTATAAATTTTTCTTACTTTTTTTTCGTAATATTTCATTATAAACAAAAAAATAATATAAAAATATTTAAACATTAATAAAAGTTTAAAGAATTAATGATCTTATTTAAATGTTTTTAAATTATAAAACAATTTATCATAGTTTTACGAAAATTTTTTCAGTTATTCTTCAGATTTATTAAATAAAAACAACAAATTTTTTTAATCATTCAAATAAAAATTATAATATTATAATTTTTTTGTTAGAAAACATTCAAATTTCTTAACAGTTAATACAGTTTTAATTAAAAAAAAATCTTGATAAATAAAACTTGTTTAGAATTGTTTAAATAGTATTAATTTTAAAATAAGATTCGATTCGTTTGTACTGTAGGAAACAATACATAAAAAAATTGAAAAATGTGAAAATTTCTGTTATTTCAGTAATAGTATAATACTAATAGTAGTTAGTATCCATCATGTGCATGTAGTCAATACACTATTTTAAAAGATTTTTATTCACGATGTCAGCATCGTTATTTTAAAGTTTGATGAACTTAGTTGTATATTTCATGTCATTTCAATTTTTATGCATTACTTAATTATACTTAATTGTACTTTTACATTTTTTGCATCAAAGTCTTCCAAATTTAGTTTTAACATATGAATTCAATAAAAAATATTGATTGAATTGATAAAACTTAATAAATGTACTATACCAATATTTTTCCTGTAAACGAATATATTACATGCAGATAAAATGTATGCTTGTATTGTTCTGTTCTACTTACGTCCTGCTTAAAAGAATGAAATTCACTTGGAAATCCTTATTATATTTTATAGACTGAAACGTAACAGTCTTTTGTAGTGGAATGAATAACTTTTATCTCTCCAGTTTGTATCTCTCTCATAACTTTTTCGCATATATTACTCGCCCAAAAAAAAAACACAAGCGTGGACATATATCGTTATTGACTTCTTGCACACGACCTTATCACAAGAGACCGCAAAAATCCTGTTCTAATTCATGACCTGACACATACACATGCTACGTAGACGGCTCTTCTAAAGATAGCGTGGTCCATGCCGTGCGTGTTCCGGAACTCGGTCAAAGTGAAATATATATCACGACGCGATACTCGTTCAATCCTTTTTCTCTTTCCAGTTTTATAAGTCTTACCTTTCTCCCTGGCTCACGCACTTAAGCTGCGGTAATTTATTTTGATTTTATCTTATTTGTCTTGCAACGTCGTTACACCAATAACGTTCATATTTTCAAGCATTGCGATCATTCTTGCAATGTATCGCCTATACTTTTAATTTTTATTTTATTATGCTACTGTACTATTTATCTATCTGGCTAGACACGTGATAAAACAGTTATAGAATGTGAGTGAAATCACTAAATCTTTCTAAAATATTAATTTTTAGATTAAATTCGTTTATTTACTATGATTATATTGAAATTTGTAAGCAGTACATTTTCTATTAATAAAAAGATTTTTAGGTCTTTTCAATAAAATATTTATTTTTAAATGCTTGACATATAATATTAGTGTAAATAAATTTATAAGTTTTCAATTAATGTATAACTGAAGACTCGTAAATATTATGTTGAGTAATAGAGAAAGTGCGTTTGTTTCAAACTTGCCTAGAGTCTTTTAAAATAAAAACTTGCACAATATATGTTATTTTAATTTATTGCTAAATATTTAAAAACTCAATTTAATATATTTGTAAATGATTTAAAACACGACTATATAAAATTTTGAAAAATGAAAAACGGAATTTATGTATTTTGATATTGTTTCGTTTTTTCTTATTAAATATTATTATTGAATCATTTAGGTAAGGTATTAAGGGATTATAAAAATTAAAAAAATATAATTATTTTATAAAAGTCACGTATTTATATTTTTTTTATAGATATCATCTGCCGGTGGCTTCATCCGTTTTCCCAAAGCGATTAACATATGTATATATTGTTCAAGTTTTTTGTCAATGAACAAGCCTTAGTCCACAATGCAATTACTATTTAAAATAAATTTGTTCTGATAAAAGTACATGTTAGAATTCTAATTTATTTTAATTGATATATAGCTTTATATATCAATAAAGTACGTAATAACAACCATTATTTCTTCTTACATATTCATCTTTTTGTTTTTATTTCATGCTGCAAGGATTACTTATAACAATGATATAGCAAATGATAAAACATTGATATAATAATGATAGCAATGAATAGGCGTTTTTGGTAGGTTGTTTATTTCTTCTTATATTATTGTTTTAAATTGTAAATCTTCAGAGACCTTGAGAGGGTACTAACAATCTCTTCTGCGACTTCACTTTTCAGATACAAATTGATATCTATTCGGTATGATCGGCTTATTTGATCCCTTTTTTGTAAGGTCCTTGAATGTTCAATGGAATTTATTATGATCTCTTAGGTGGTTCCGATATGAATATTTCTGTACACCAATTTTACAGATCTTTTAGCACAATTTTTAATAATTCTGTATTATTTATACATGTTAAGATAAAGTCAAAGACATTGTGTCGTTCAATATTTTAGAATGTATAAAATTTGTATATCTTTGTTGGTTAATTTTGATAACTACTACAGTCACAGTGAAAACTAAAAAGAATTTATTATTCGGCGATTTTTTTATTAAGACAAGTTTCTCTAGTTTATGCACTGAGTGTTAATATTAAATCTTACTCAATATGTAGGAATGCAAGTGATTATCGTAAACAAATTATTGTTAGGTTTTTTTTGTTGTCATCTTAAAAATATATCTGTAGTAAAATTTCGTCTGTTCGTGTATCATGGTCATCTGTAATGATAGTTGGCAGACAAATAGAGAAAGAAAGAGGGAGAGGGGCGTAGATAAAGATAGTGAGAATGAGAGAGAGAGAGAGAGAGAGAGCTCGAAAGAGATTGAATGGCATACTACAGTTCTCCTTCTTATTTCATGTTTGTCACCCACGTATAGTTATAGAACCATTGGGCTCAAGGGTCACGTGAGCTTAGCTGGGCGCATGGAAAATCGTTATAAGAATGAGGTCGGTTAAGGGAGTTTGTATCCACCCGCCCGTTCGACTGAGATAAATTTGGATTGCAAACTTCGAAAATTGAATGAGATGGAATGTGGGAAAAGGAAGAAACATGGATGAGACAGGCATTATAAAGATATGCTTTTATTTTTTATTAATGAGCAACTATAATATATCAGAGAAAAGTTTTTTCTCTTAACCGTTATGAAGTTATATTTTTGAAATGATTGATTGTCCAGTGAATTAGTATGCGTTGATTGACGAAGGTTTCTTTTATATTGTTAAAGAATTACAAAATATGTAAATATACTAATACGATGTTAAAATAATAATGGTATATACGAATATAATATTTAAATATTAATGTTTTCAAAATTTTATGAAATTTAAAATTTTTTATGAAACGTAAATTATTTTTGAAGATGCAGTATTAATAATTGATAAAATGATTTACTTATAAAAATATAAATTATTTTTTGTACAGTTAAATCCAGTAGATTTCGTAATACGTATTTAAAATTTTGAAATTATATAATGATAAACTGAAGCAACTGATTATAAATAATGTACAATTGCTATTAATGTTAATATAACATTTATAACATGAACTATGAGTGTATGATTTGCAATACCGACTGTGTTATAATAAAAATGTTATTAACCATATTTTAAATAATGCACATTAGATGGAATATCTTTATTTTATTACTATTGTTTTTATAATGCCACCCGTCATTCAAATGATTAATTTATTAATATTAAATTTATTATTTATATAGATGTATTATTATATTATGGTGAACTATTATTTTTGAGATATTAGGTACACAAAAGAATTTTTATTAGTTATTTACTAGTGTACAGTCGGTATAGTAGGTTGCATGGCGAAAATCGCAATCAAATAATCTTTAAAGGTTAAGTAAATCTTTAATACGTACATCCCTGAAATACCTAAATCATTTAAGAGCAAATAGACAATCTAGAGTTTAAAGGTATTGCAAATAAATGACAGTATTTGCAAGGTAATTTTCATTAAACATCAAATAATGAACTAAATTTACATCTTAAATAGTAAAATAATTAGTTTTCTTTTATTTTTAAATTATTAGAAAAGCTTTTAATTCAATTTTAAATTCTAATAGTAAAATAAGTAATAGATTAATTGAAAAATTTTAAATGTAATTGAGAAAAATTAGTTGTAATTATATATCTAAGCATTTTATATTACGTTAAAATTTGTTTAACCCAACGAATATTTATGTTTCGTGATAAGAGAAGTTGGGACTATGTAGTGCTTGATTGAACTTTCGTTTGACCTTATGAAATGACAAGCGAAAACACATAGTATAGGTACCAAGCTACACGAAGCTGTAGGTTAATGTTATGTACTATACAAGTGTAAAATATATGTGTACACTCATAAAAGTATCTATATTAATCATATCGTTGATGCCTATAAGCTCATTTCATCTTTCGACGAATCAATGGAGTTAATACATAATCGCAAATGATTGCGTTCGTATATACGAATCACATGTGGAAGTATTTAAAGACCATATAAAAAAATAAAAATTATGCGTTATTAATATTTGATTAAATATAAACTAAAGTTAATTTTTATTATCTTTTTTTTGGCATCACCCATTATAAAATTGATTTAATGAAAATTAATTTTTTGTTATATTCTAGAATGTAAATGTGAAAATAAAACTAACGTACAATTAAACCAATATAGTTGGTTTTAGCAATGAAAATTTGTTTAAAATAATTGAAAAATATTGAATTCTAGATTTTTTTTTTGAAAATTTTTTATACTTTTTTACATTTAATTTTTATATTATTGCATACATAAAAAAGTACAAAATTCATATTTTTAATTTTTGTTATTTATTTAGTTCATAACTTTTCAAACTAGATAGATAAAATAATTTGATTCATTACTTTTGTAGTTTGGAATATTTAATTAAATAATTATAAATTATGAACGAATTTTATATACATAATATTAATTATAAATTTTTTTTTCATTTATAACGACAGTTTTACTATAAAGTAAAAATTAATTTTAGAAGGGTTTATTACAATTATTCACATAGTATGTGAATTATGTAATTATTTTCTTGAGTATGGAAATGAATATTTGTTTTTTATATCATTCAGTTTTCTTCGTTTATTTTTTAGAAGCTGTGGTTCGAATATATCCGTATGATAACAGTAATATTATAAGTTTGCAGTATCAATTTAAATTTGACATGTTAAAGATAACAAATGTCATGAATGAT
The DNA here is from genome assembly GCA_018907185.1 of Platyscapa corneri. NCBI lineage: Eukaryota > Metazoa > Arthropoda > Insecta > Hymenoptera > Agaonidae > Platyscapa > Platyscapa corneri. The sequence continues at coordinate 1,012,759 of JACCHW010000065.1, read as the reverse complement.
TAGTATATGTTAAACTGAATATTTAGTATCATATACCATTAAGAATGTAGGCGTGTAGAGTGAAACCAGTATTTATTTAAGATAATTATATTGAAAGATCAAACACAAAATCAACGCTTGGGAAAGCTTCTTAATATTTTAAGTTCTGCAATTAATTTTCATAAAATAAGATTTGATAAATCTTTAAAATATTATTATTAATTTTCAAAGTAAATATAAAATTATAAATAAATATTTTCATTAAATATAGTTCGTAGGTTTATATTCTAATTTAATATTTAACAACAGGTAAATATTTTTAATTAATTATCCATATAATATTTAGTAATTATGAAATAAATAACGCTTGTCAGTTAAATGACGCAACTGTTTGTATTAAATTAATTGCAGCTTATCTAAGGAGAAATGTCTACTGCACTTACATTTTTTAATAATTTTACTTTCACGAATTTTTAAGTAGGTTTAAAATTGAGGTATATTTTATATATAGCGTTTCATTAAAATAACTCCCATTATTACAAAAGATTTTTTATATCTCATTGATATTTAGCATCGTTTACTATAATATTGATTTTAAATTTATGTCATAAATTTTATTAAATATTTTAAGATTTAAGATTTTCTTATATTTTTTTATATTATTACTTTCATTCTAAATTCTTTTTGTTCAGTAATGTTTGTTTTTGTTAAATTTTATTGAATATATATATAAATATTTATAATATTTTTGATATATACACTAAACATTGTTCTGTATTATACCTCTGATGATTAAAGTATATCTGTAGGGAGAATTTATTTACAAGTGACTATTAGTAAGAAGTTTATCTATCACAGTTTCAAATCTCTAATACTTGTATCGTGGCAGATGAAATACAACTAATTCTTGATGATGATATGAAAACTTTTTCCAATTAGTATTCTAAGTAAATTACGATTAAAATAGTAAACAGTGCTAATACATTTTAAAGAATAACTAACAAATTTTTAATTGATTTAATTAACCTATCAATTAACGAATATTTATTATTTAAAAATATTTCTGAAAGTATATAGATACTTTTTTTATTAATGTATTTAACAACATGATTCAAATAATAAAATAAAATCAAATTTTATTATCGATATAAATGATGGTTGTATTTTTCATAACATGAGATTTTTTTATTATAAAAATCTGCTAATAATATTATGACAAAATACTATTCATTTAATGCGTATGTATAATATAATTTTTAATAAACCTGTAAAATTTTCAATATAGTTTCCAGATTTAAAGGTACAATAATATTAAAAAAATAATGTATATAAATTTCTTAAAATCGAGAAATATACAACAAAAAAGGTGTAAATAAAAAATTCCATGATTTTTGTAGAAAGTCAAATCATTAAATAATAATTTTGTCCAGAAATTCAAAATAAAGATGTCTTATTGTCGGTCATATTTGTAAAATTATATCTAAATAAAATTATAATTTTGTTTCGAAAGCGATATTTGTGCTAATTTGATTATCACTACCTATAAAATTATAATAATGTCATCTTCATTTTGATCTAACTTTTACGTACTCGTTTATTTACTAAATCCGGGTATACTGCTCTTTTATTTCTTTTAGTTATATACCCCACCCATCTGATCCGATAATTTAATTACTTTCATAATATTGCGTGAAATCTAAACTTTCACTATCGTATAATTACTTAACTTACTCAAGCTCTTGTTTTGTCCCTTACTGTATATTATTTTTAAATAATAATATTAATCAGAATCTTAATTGAATTGACATAAGATGATAATCTTTTAAATTATTTTTCAATTTCTCTTTTTTCTTTTAATTTAATTTCATTATTTATTATTTCGTAGATATATTTATTTAAAAAAAACTTTTGTTAAAAAATTTATCAGTGCATTCCTGATTTTATCTTAATTTTGAGTTATTTAATTATCTATTTCCGTCATACTTTTTAATTTTACATAAATTTAAACAGTTAAAAATAATTTTTCATCGAATTGGTACTATATTATAAAAATTTTATGTTTAAAATGCAAATTACATAGATTCAAGTTTTTTTAATAAAATTATTTATGTTGTTACTATCTATAAATATTTAATATTTTATCGTTTGTTAAAATGTTGTCTTAAAATGTCTTTTAATATTTTTTGTATAAAAGATGAGTTAATGAAATATAAAATATGTATTTTTTAATAATTTGGATAATGCAATATAATATTATTAATTTTAGATAGGAAAATTGGATTATTACTGAGATTTATTATTTAATCGTTATTTAATTAAGTCTTATAGCTGTATTTTTAGTTTATCAACAATTACAATGCTTATAAAAAACAAGATTTTTTATTTTTTAAACATAATTTCGTATTATAAACTTTGTTAATATTTCTTTCAGACTTCATGGATAACCTTAGAATTATAGTAAAAGAATTTTTCTGATTTGATTTATTTTATATTATATTAAGAATCTTATATTGAAAAACTACTTTTATTCATTACCCGGTTTCTGTTCTTTTAAACATCATTGATATAATTAATAATTGAATTATTATTGTTATATAATCATTTTTCTGTTTTTTTTTATTAACGTTTTTTTAATTCTCTAGGCTACATTATTATCTTTAAATTTATGATATATACAATTCTTAATATTTAATATTAATAAATTGATTTTTGTTATATTTATTATATTATTCAATTAGTAACAGTTTGTATACAAGTATAGAGTATGTTCTTTGAATAATTAAAATAAATATATTCTAATCAATATAAAGATTTAATGTATGAAAATCAAGATAGCCAATAATTTTTTTATATAAATAAAACAATACTTTTCAATTATATGTATTATTTACATAATAAACGTATCCAGATAGTAACAAAAATAAAACTAAATTTTGATTTTCAAAAACTTCAATAAATATTAATCCATTAAATGAAAGGCATTATCATTAATCTTTATAACGTTAATAATATTAGTAATGATCTGTTATTTTATGTAATATTCTAAATTTGAGCGCACGATTAAAGTAAAAGTTTCAAAATTTCAATGGAATGAATAAAGTAAAAGAAAGGCATGTCGACAAAGTTATCAAATATCGACCACAAAACGGCTGAATCAGCAGTTCGATTCTTGAAAAGCCTTAGATGCCATTACTAACAGTTGAAATGAGTTAAACGACATGGCTTAGAAATTTTAAGGATATTTTTCATTTCAATATCACGGAATCAAATTATATAGTAAAAAGTCTATATAGTTAATAAACAATACTTTTTAATTTTTCTTTAATATAAATTAAATTCTACGTTTAAAATAATTTATTTTTGTATATTTTCTGATATTATAAAACAAAGTTTTAAGTACTGTTAATTGCAAAATAGCTTAAATATTGAATTACATGTATAAATAAATAAATTTTATAAATTTTAAGATTATTTAACCTTATATTTAATATATTGAAATAAATTATTTAACGTCTGAATTGTAATTAATTATTAGGGGTAACATCATGTTCAAAATCATATTGTATAACATTTACACTATTAAAAGAAATTAAATTGATGGACATACATTTTTCGGTAACAATATATAAAGTTACACTCACGTGCAGGCGTGCGTACATATTATCTTCATAATCATGATTTCACTATTACATTTGCATACCTATGCAATTACATACATTTGTAGATGTGAATGAAATTATATTCGATAACGAGAGAAATTAATGTTTGAATCTGCTCAACTTGAATTTATTGCAGATATTTTATTATTATTGCATTTGTATCTCGATAAGAATATTTCTACATTTGATTTAATTTTACAGTAATTAGCACAATTTAATTTCTATTTTTAAATAATTTTGTGAAATTTTCCATCAAAAAATTAATTACTTTTTATTAATTGATCAATTTGTATATTTTAACTTAATAAAACGTTTAAAAAAATTTTTTTTATTAAGGCAAAGGTTGTTTTTGCTATATTTTACAAATGGTTTAAATTAAAAATTCACTTTTTCAATAAGTCTCGAAGTTTATTGGAAAAATTTTTCAAAAATAAGAATGAAGAATGAATAATAAATATGTATTAAACTTCATTACGAAACCTTAAAAAAAAATGTTTGTGTATAAAAATCGATGATGAACTAGCCTCATTATTTTCATTAATAAACAAGACATGCAGTATGATATTACTCTTAATGTAATGATACGGGAAAGTAATTTGTTCGAGTGACTTCTAGAGCTCATATCTAACATGATTTTTTATTTTTTAAACTCCAATTACCGGAGGTACGTTAAGGTAGGTTGTATTAATTCAATTAATGTTAAGACTTTTATTTGAAAATCGTATTTTCAATAAAACATGGTGGTAGATTACTGCAAATCAGTTGTATAATATACTACACTAAAAGTTCAGATAAATTTTTTAGAAATTTTCTTTTATAAAGTTTCTTAGTCAATTCGTTTATTTGGTTTAGGCCTAGTAATAGATTGAATAATGTTGTCCTCAAATTTAAAAGAAAGAAATATAATATGAAATGTTATAAATTTAAACGAAATATTCTGTATTAAAATAATTTTCATATATTGTAATATTTTTAATTAATTGCAACTTCAATCATTTTCATTAAGTTAATCAAGAAAATTAGTAATTTAAATTAATAGCTTCCAATATATTCCATTCACGTCGTGTTAAATTGACTTAATTTTATTAACACTCCTCCTGATCTTTGTAGTTTTATTTTTAATTTTTAGCCTACATCGACTTTATATAAGTGTTAAAAACTTCTTTGCTCAAATTGTTTTAATTTAACGGTTGATTGACAAACGTACAACATGTATTTGCACAAATTTTGTCCTGTATATATATATTTCATTATCAGTGCAACGATAGATTACATGCGGTCGAAGAAAAAATACATATAAAATGCGCGGAACAGGTCACTTTGAACTATAGCTTTTTCTAACACACGAATCCGAGCGACAAGTTTAATGTCACGATTTAAAGATTGTGGTTAACTGATGGTCATGAGTTGTATATTCTTGACTGAACATAATTTCTCAAAGATGAGTACAATCAACACATCTTGATTTCTTTGCTAAAGAATATATGTACAGTTTTCGAGTATATCAATAAGTTATATGCTAAATTATATTTTTATTTCTGTTAAAACAAAGACTATTCGGTATTGTAATAGTGTGCAAAGATGATACGTATGAATTGAGAGAGAAAAATAGTTTTAGCAGATTTTTATTAATTATTTTTGCCGCCCGGTAATAAAAATGATTTTTTATCAGTATCGTGTGAAATTTAACTTTACGTACAAAATATCATTTTTTAAATTGTGCTGCAGCTTAAACGCTGATATATTTTTATTGATGTTCGGTCACGATTATATAAAATTAATTATGACTTGCTTGATATTGAATTTTTATGAATAAATTTAAAGTTACTTTTCGAGTTCCACTCAACAAAATGTACTTTACATAAATGAATTAATATGAAACGTATAATAAGTGTAATCATTATATTACTTAAAATGTTAAAATATCAACATTTTACAATTTCAATTCGTACGTTATTATAACATAATATTTTGTCTATAAATAATAACCAGTTAAATACTACATAAAAAATCAATAATAATTTTATATAATTACAAAATTTATTTAACAATATTAAACAATTTTTAACAAATATTATAAAAAAGATATAAATAATAAAATCTTTAAGTATGAAAATTGATAATTTTTGGAAAAATACAATATGGAGTGCCCCGAGGATTACAAAGTAATGTTCAACAAGGAATATATTGCAATTTATAAAGATTACGTTTTAATTAAATTTTCTATAAAAAATAAAAATTGATCAATTTCCCTTTGTGTGAAAATTATTTAAAATGTTAATGGGTTAATGGGTTATTAAAAATTAAGAAAATTATATTACATGCCTAAAAGAAATTATAAATATTTATGAAAGATATTTTATATAATTTTAGTTATATTACTAAAAATATTATTACAGTAAAATCAAAATTTATGAAGTATTTATATATTCTTAAAATATAACTCTTCAATAAGGATTTATGCATGCATTTCTAAATGAATAAAATAGACTGCTAGGTTAAAGAATTTACAACTAATTAAAAAGATCGTTGTTATCTTATAAAAAAATTTACTATAACGTAAAATCAATTGAATAGAAGATTTGAGAATAACTATATATATTAAATGTAACCTTTTTTTCTGTAGTCGAGAAATCACGTAACGAGAGGAAAATTGTTTCATTGTGTATTGAAAGCACTTTTGAATAAAAGAATTTTTCAAAGTGATATTGTATTCAATAGAGTATGCAATTGCTATCCTGTTCATTGCAATTATCTTTTTACAGAGATAAATACGTAGTGTAATAATAAATAAGTACGTAGATGTTGGCACGATTTTTTAAGTAATAAGTTGCTTTCAAAATAAAAACTTATATAAATTTAATAAAAGGCTGTGAGCTTATGTACGTGGGTACATAGCGATAAAATAAGTTAATATAAATGTTTACAATATTGAATTTCTATAAAATATTTTTATTTTCTATTTTGTTTATTACAAATTTTCCTAGATTAATGGTTATCTTATGTCATAAACGGACATAATTGAGAATTTTAAGCATATAATGTTAATTTAAAGATAGTATTATTATTTTATATCAATGTAATTATTCTTATACCAATGTGACAATGTTATTAATTTTTCGTTTTCTTTTGATACAGATCTGGTTCACTGTACAAATGAGCCGAATGTGTCAATTCCACAATTGGCAAATCTTTTGATCGAACGATCACAAAATACAAATTGGACAGTAGTGTTTAAAGCACTTATTACAGTACATCACATGATGTGTTACGGAAATGAAGTAAGTAATATAATTTGCAATGTATTTAAAGAAAAAATTCAAATTCATTAATTTTAGTTATTTTGCTACATTAAAATTTAATAAATATAATTATTTATTATTAATACATGTAATTATTAAATAATAGAGTTTAAACTTTTTGCAAGTGTATTAAGTTAATTTGACTGAATATTCCATTGTTCTAAATGCGTTTAAATAGCTACGTAAGAAAGCTTTGTTTAAAATATAAAATGTTTAGTATTGAAAGAACTAGCTACAAATTATTAGATTTTTGAAAATATTTTTAATATTTTCCATCCCAAGAAATGTTAGTTGGTTTGCTAATTCACTTCAATTAGAATTAGTAATTCTTTGTGCTTTTATATCTTTAAAATTAATAATTATTATTTTAAAGAATTTTACATATACTGTCTTTCTTTTTTAAAGAAACAATCTCAGCTAATCTATGAAGATTTATTCATTTTGATGTACTTTTTCGTTCTCTGAAAATTAATCTGTAGTTTGTTTTATCTGTATTAAATAATTTAAAGGGAGTAAAATTACTTCCTTTGTCAAATATTCATTCTTGTTGTTTGTTAATTGAAGAACAATATTTGTATAAAATATTTATTAAAAAATTGAAATTAAAATTTCCTTTAATTAAAATAAGAATTATAAGTGTAAACTATCTTCAAAAAATTATTAATTAATAAAACTTTGAATTTAATAAATTATTTTTGTAGTTTACGAAAATAGAAAAAAATTTAATAATATAAAATTTTTAATTATAAATAATTAGATATTTAATTTACCTTTGTAATTATATTGAAATACTTTTAATTAAATAAATAAATATAATTTATAAAAAGAAAATTTATGAAAAATTTGTAACTCTTGTGAATAATAAATTAAGGAAAATTATTAAATTTTGAATTATTAAAATTGAACTTATGAAAATATTTGTATATTGGAATTTTTTCTGATAACTTTTATATGTTTATAACTACTACTTGCCATTAAAATAAGTGTAATGTATTTTCACTAAATTTCATCAAATACATTGATAATAACTGATGTATAAAAGAATTTTAAAAATTACCAAAAAATTCACTTTCAATTTTTTAATGTTTTAGAAAAGATAATATACTTAATATATTTTATTCATATAATGTATGTGTTACTTAAATTTCTCATAGTGATCCATAAATTATTTAGAATTTCCTGAATCTATAATCTTATTTAAATCCATTAAAATAACAATAAATAAACTAAAATAAATTAAATATAATTAGATGTATCTTATTTATTCTATAATTATTATAAAATAAAATTGTTGTTTAAACCAATATTGTTACCTTTGATTATGCTCGTTTTATTACTTTTCAAAATAAATAATTTAAATATATCAAGTTGATTCAAATTCAAATTTGTATTTCGGTAAAAAATAAGGTAAAAAATAATAATCAATAAATGTTTTATTGCCGAAAAATTAATATCAATGAAGCTGATTATGATAACATAATTCAATAGATAAAAATAAAAAACGTTTTTGATTTTTTTTATGTCAAAAGATTTTCATTATTTATTTTTTCAATATTTGATTAAAAACTGATTGAAAAATTATACCGAAAGGACAAATAGTTTTATTTTTAATAATCATAAAATAAATAGTAAGTAGATAAAGCAAGAATGTTCTTTGATCCACTGTCTGTGTATCCATCATAGATGCCGGAGCAAGGCAAAAGCTATAATTATTTTTACACGCGCACGAAGCGAGACGAATAGTTTTCAATACACCTGTTCCGCACTTCAACTTGACATTAGTCGAAGTCGAGTTGTATTTAACGTTGACTTAATGCTTGAGACTCTCGCCAGTTGATTATTGCAACACCTCTATGTATATGTGTATACCTAATGCTTGATTCTTAAGACGTTCCAATTTTCAATCCGTATTACTCGTTTAATATCTGATCAATACCAGTCTGTTTATTGTACGCATGTGTAGATCACTTGATTTCTGAAGGTGATTTGCAACGACTTATTTATTTCAAGTTTGTTGAAAATCTCGTCATTTTGCACGATTTTAATGTATTGAAATGAAGATATTATATTTTGTGAACTTTTTAATTTGTTCAAATTTTCACGTATAAAATTTCGTAAAATAGTTTAGAATTTTTCTAGCTATCACTGAAGAAATATATGTATATATTAGATGTAGATAATATGTGAAGAATGAAAGTATTTTAAATCTAATATTTTTTATTAAAAAAGTTCGGTTTTTAGAAAAATACAGACAATATATCTATATTTTTATTAAATATTTAAATAAAAAATTAATAAAACCTATTTTATTAAATATTTACATAAAAAATTAAATAAAATAAAACTTATCTATGTTCCTTATCTTTAAAAGACAAAAATTGAAGTTTTCATTTTTATTTACATTCTAGAAGAAATTCAATAATTAATAGTGAAAAAAACAACGAAGGAATAGAATTCGTCAAATTTTTAATGACAACAGAATTTTAATGTAAAGTTTCACAAATAACTAGCATGTTATTTATAAATAATTAATATAATCTATCTTATAATATTGTTAAAATTTTATGTTATAGAAGATTAATATTTTAATTTAATATTAAAGTTTCTATAGAAGTGTGAACAATATCAGTGAAATTCTCAAATTTAAAAACATATAGGGAATTATTTTATAACTTCTCAATTATTATTTCGTTAATATTATTAAAAAATGTATTAATAACACTACGTTTTATATTTAATTAGCATTATGTATTATTTAAATCCTATTATTAATATTTAATAAAAATGTACAAAAACGTTAGTATTATTTATAAGTAATGTTAAAATCTGAAAAAATTGTTAATTGACCAATTTAAAATTTTAAAATAATACATAATTTAGGTGATATAAAATATAATTTAAAGTTTACAAATTTTTTAAACACTAATTTTAGAAATATTATCAGAATAATTAGTTAAAAAGTGTGTGCATTAACTATCTAACTAAAAAGAATATAAAAGTATAATATTCAATGTTTCGGATAAGTGTACATATCATATTAAAAGTTTCTCTTTTTATCTGAACAGAATATTATCTATATATATATATATATTATATATTTAACAGAATATTTTTGTTTTACAGAGGTTTACGCAGTATCTCGCTTCCAGTAACAGTACATTTCAGCTCAGTAATTTTCTTGACAAAAGCGGCGTACAAGGTAAATATATATAAAAGAATTTTAAATTTAAAACACTGTTGTATACGAATAACTGAAAATTGAATTCAGTTAATCGCTTCAATTTTGTAAGCATTATAACATTATTAGTTTTGATATATACCAAATATGTTCCAATGTAATTTTCAAACATTTTCATTTCATTAAGAATATATTTTTTATTAAGCATCAATTGCAATTTATTTAATTTTTATTTTAATGGAGCTAACGGAAATTTTTAATTGTCTATTGTTCTGATTGTTTACGGTCTTATTTAATATGTATAAATATGCACATAAATTAGCTTATATACTTATTTATTTTGGACTATTCTATTAAACTTTTTGATAATACTATTATTATTATGGAAATTTAATTAAAAACTTTTTTATTACTTCTTATAAGTTATATCAGTAAAATAAATATTATTTTTATTTTTAACTTTTATTGTATGTATATCATATTACAAATTAATCTTACAAATAACATACAAAATTTAAATGACCAACATGGTCGTCACTTTAAAATGTTTGTGTAGATGTTTATAAGCTATTAAAAAATTACATGGCTATATAATGTTTTATGATATAATTTTCTAGATTATGAGTTAGTATAATTTATAATATTCGACATATCCTTTTTTCATTGATTTATCATTAAAAATTAATTATGTAAATAAATAAGAGTTATTTTATCGAATTTGAATTTTATGATCATGTTATAGGTAATTTTTCATTCATACAGATGATTATATCAGTAATATATTAGTAGATAGATTACATTAATATACTATGAACTGAGAAGAAAGAATATGTATATAATAACGAGCTTAAAAAATTTTTTTTCTTTGACTATCTGTTTCTGCTCTCTCTCTCTCTCTCTGTCTTTTCTTTTCATTATTTCAATTTTTCTATTCCTTTCATTTTTATATATTTAATGAATTAATTTCATAATTTTGAATGTACAAATAACATTAGTAGAAAATACTCGAAAACTAACTATCCTTTGTTCATGGCTTAATGTACATATATTTTTAACCTACTCAATTATAATTTTATTTCTTATTCAGACATGAGTAAATTTCATAAGCTTTCTATATACAATGCCAAATAAGAATCAAAGGAGGCGTATACGGAATGTCCTTAATAAAATTGAAGAGTTAACCTAGTATTTGAGAGAAATAAAAGAAATTTTGTAAAGTTTTTATGTCAATACAAAATTCAAAATTATGAGAATTTTATATGAAAGTTAATTATTATTTTGCAAGTTTATTCAAATATTTGTGTTAATGTTTCAAAAAATGTTGCCATTCTTTTATTTTTGTGAATCATTTGAAAAATATTAATAACGAAGTTTATTGACAAGATATTATCGAATAAATACCTAAATATTTATAGTCTAAGAATAATTAATTTTTTCTATATTATATACTAGTTTTAATTATTACATCTTGGCATAATTTTCCAGCAACTACAAAAATTAAAATTAATGTTTCATGAATGTCTACTATTATATAAAATAATATATATAGTTATTTATGCACTTAAATTTAATGTTAGTAATTAGCTTATATTAAATAATTAATTGTCTATAAAAACAAATAATTATAAATATAATCTAATTTTTTACTACATAATATCAATAAATTTTAATTGTTTTACTTTCAAGAATAATGTGTGTTACAAAAATTGATCAAGACTTTATATTTTACCTTAAATTTAATTTACACTTTTAATACATACAATATCAATAAAATTTTAGTCGTAATGTAATAATTTTAATATCTACAAATACCATAAATGATAATATTACGCCAAGATAATAAAATTTTATTGCGCGATAAATTTTCAATATATTTTTTAATATATCGAATAAAATGTATTGTAAAATTTTCATAATTTCCAACTATATTATGCAAACTTTTTTCTTCTGATTATGCATCTAAGGTAACTAAAATTTACACAAATATAATCTTACTAGAAATTAAATAAAAATAATTATGAAAATAGTAAATGCTGATGAGACGAAAAAGAAATGATCGGATATTTTCATTGAGATAAAGTAGTTAGCTATAAAAATTATACATTCATGTACAATAACAAATTTTTAATAATATTTAGAGGACACGTGTGTACATTTTATTGACAATATTTTTAAGCTTATGCATTAAAAATAATAAAAGAAATTATTAACGAAGTATACCCCTGTCTGAATTTATCTTCTTCTCTTCGCTCATGGCATCTTGACTAACCTGGAATAATTTTCTTTCTGTTCTGTGGGTGCAGCTGGAGCACGCGTGGGTGAGTCCTTCATAACTTTGAAATTCCTTTGCTTATTTTAATTTTTCCTTAGTTTAAAGCAACTAATTTCTTAATGATAATTTTATTCAGGCTTTTATATTTTTTAAACTTGATTTCAATTTTAAACTGAATTCAGAAGCTTGATTTTTATGTTTATTTTAATTTTTTCGAGTCGGAAATAATTAAATTCATGTATAAATTCATAGAATTAGTAAAAAGTGTTTTATAAAGTTAATTTTTAAATTCAATTTATAAATTTTTGCTGATGAAACAAGAGCGATAATAACAAGCAAATTTAAACGAACAAACACAAATTAAATTTTATAAATAGCAAGTGTTTTAATTAATAAATGTGTGTTTATATATATATTGCAATTAACGTCTTCAATTAATTGTTTTCTTTACTTTAAAAAATGATCAAACATTAGCTTAATAACGATAATATTTTCAACTTTATCAATTCAGAAAAAAATGTTTTCTTTGCAAATTAAATTTTTGTAGCTGTAGTTTTGTAATATAAATATAATATAATGTAATAATTTTAATATACGTTATTAGGATACGACATGTCGCCATTCATCAGGAGGTACGCCAAATACTTAAACGAACAGGCTCTTTCGTACAGAACCGTCGCATTTGATTTCTGCAAAGTTAAAAGGGGGTAAGATAATTACTCATTTATGGATTCAATATTCTTTAACATTATATTCATATTATTCTTTTTTATTTTCAACTTTATATTATGCTATATTAATAATATTAATAGTAATTATAATTTCTAAGAAAGCATTGATTTAAAATATTGATGAAGCCTGGGTCTTCGTGATACTTTTTCATTAATAAATTTATCTTTTTAATATTTCCAGGAAGGAAGATGGCACATTGCGTACCATGAACGCGGAGAAGTTGTTGAAAACGCTGCCGGTGCTGCAGGCCCAGCTTGACTCGTTGCTAGAATTTGACTGTTCAGCCAATGATCTCACTAATGGAGTCATCAGTATGGCATTTATGTTACTCTTCCGAGATCTCATTCGGCTATTCGCTTGTTACAACGACGGTATCATCAATCTCTTAGGTGAGAGGAAATTCGGATTCTAAAATACTATAAAATAGAATAATTATAATACTATAAGTATAATGGACTTATTTTTTTGGGTATTCGCTTTGAACTCTATTTCAGATATATTTTCACAGTAAATTATATTAACTTTTATGAGTCTTGATTTAATTCATTAATGTTTCCATTATTAGTATACGACCACATACAATATTAAAAAATATACAATTATTTATGTTGGTTTTAACATTCATTTATGTATATTTAATTTCGCATATAAAATCTTATATATATTTTTATTGAAAGTCAAAGTATTCTATTATTTTAATATACTATTAAGTCGGATGCTTATATAAAAATATTTAAATTTCTTCAAAATCTTACTTTGAGTAATATAATTAATTTGTGCATATTTTTTAGAGAAATACTTCGATATGAATAAGAAACAATGTAGAGACGCTTTGGACTTGTATAAAAAATTCCTTATACGAATGGACAGAGTGGGTGAATTTTTAAAAGTTGCAGAGGTAATTTTATATTTAGATTATATATAAATGTTATAAAAAGTAATGTAGATGAAAAAAGGAATACTTTAATTTATACGTATACATATATTAATAACTTTTTCTTTTCTTTTATAGAATGTAGGTATAGACAAAGGTGACATTCCAGATCTCACAAAGGTAAAATATATTTATGTAAGAGAGAATACTTGAATTATACGACATAGTCAATATTTCCATTCAATTTATTAATATGGAAAAATGAATTTTTCATTTATTAGAAAGATATATTAAAGTTTGTTTTATTTCAACAATTTATTTAGCAAATTTATAAACTATTAAATGTTTATTTATTTATTACTATCAGAACCTCATAAGTTATAATTGATAGATGTATTATATCCGAGTTCCTTCTCATGAACTTTGATCCTTAAGATATTTGATATTGTAATCAAACAGCATAATAACATATGTTATAAAATATTTAATAAAATCAAAATATACAAATTTAAGAAAGATAAAAATATATCAGAAATTATATTATAGATGATACTTTTACTGTTTAAATGCCAAATCTACCTATTTTTCTATTTTTAAATCTATAAGCAATCCCTCCGTATAACGCTTTTTTTAAAAATAATTTTTCGAAAGATAATTCAACCTTTTATTTAATAATTACAAAAAACTATGTAATTTATTAATTTTAACATGAGATATAAATAAAAATTTAGTATTGATTTTTATATATTATTTTGTTATAAATTCGTATATTTAAATAAATATACATGTCGATTATTAAACTTCCAAAGTTATCCACTTGTTCGATTTTTATTAGATAAATAGAATTTACAAATTTTTATTTTATGAATTAAAAATTATTAATTGAAATTGCAAATTCAATAATTTCATGGCTTACATTCATTTTTCATATTTGATCGTCATATTATTATGTCTGCGTAGATCGATCATATAATTGTTAAAGTTATATCTAAGTTTGTTGACCAACGATCGAAATTAAACTTTCAGTTCAGACACTGATTTACAATATTTCATTTTTACGATATTAAGTTTATTTTTAATCTTTGAACTAAAATTCTTTTTCGACAGGCTCCAGGAAGTTTGCTCGATGCATTAGAGCAACATCTTGCTTCACTGGAGGGTAGAAAAGGTTCTGCAGCCAATACGCCGACTCAATCGGCTAGGTAAGTTAATTTTCTTGTATTACTAATATTTGGTATTTTAAATTTCGCATTATAAATTTGGAATCAGTGGGAAGATGGTTATAATTTTTCAGCTATTATTTTTTAACACGATGGTACGAATATTATTAACATTAGAGAAATTATTAACAATTTAAAGGTTGCTTTCTCTTCCCACTGCACTGTATCTTTATTATAAATGTTAAGACGAATGATCTTAATATTTTTCTGTTATAAAAATCAGATTTTTTATATACATTTTGCTAAATATTATTTATGTCTGGGATTATAATTAAAATTCTCTTTCTCTATCTCTTTTGGTATGTCCATGTATTTATATTACTTTAATTGAACGTATGATGAATTTTGTCGTCCAGTATTGTTATATGTTCCATAAAATTATTTATGTGAAAAAGTCAGAGATGAAATTCATCTATACAATAATTGATTGTATGGACATGCTTCTAACCATTTTCCTTTTTATAATTCTATCCATGAACCTTGCATCGATCATTTATCACGTGCACCAAAATCTTAAAACACTCATTTAAGATCAAACTAAGTTTTTTCATTTTATTTTATGCACAAAATTAACACACAATGTTCAAATACAAATTTGTTTTCAATGTAAACGAAATTAGGTTGTAATCATTGTAAATTTAGAAGTTAACGCGAATTGAGTTATTTGAATTGTAATACTGTTGCTTGAACTATGAATGCTTGTTATATTTGATTGATACGCATTTAATTTCACAATTATGTAAAATTTATTTGGCGACTAAGATTATATTCATACTAATTAGTTTTTTTAAATACAAATTATAAAAATAAAATAGAATCGAAATTGTAACGACAATAACCAAAATAAATGTAAAATATATAGAGCAATTATTCAGGTTAAAGTAGAAATGATTAGAATATTTATTTTAAATATTAATCATACTTTTTATAATAGAAATTTGAATTATTTTATTTATATAGATGTGAAGTATTAATATACAAAAAAATTACAATAAATATAATTAATAAAATTAATTTTGTGCTATAATAATGTTATGGACCATTTTAACACTTTTCGAATCCAGTCATCAAAATTTTATATCACTTTAATATTTTGTTGATCTGATTGAATTTGTAAGAAACTAAAGTATAACATTGGCTTCAAATTTATTAAATAATCACTCAAATAATTATTCCGAAGGTGATATATAGAAGTAAATAATTTTAACATATACAATATAATGAAAAAATATTACGTACGAAACACAATGCACTTCAATTCAAATTCGATGGTTCTGAGTCCGATTCCTAAGATATTTATGTGAAAGCACTACTCGTGCTTCTATAAAAACTTGATTGCATCTGGTTAATGTTTCTACTGTATTATTATATCAGTTTTTTAACATTAATAAACTAGTACATACGTACACAATCAACAAATTTCAATTGAAACGGTGTGCAACGGGGTTGACCTATAATTATAATATAAAGATAACTTGATGAAAGAAACCGATTGACCTAAAAATATTCTATGTAAAATAATTATATGTTTCTAATCTGTGCCTTTATGAATTAAAACATCTTATGTGAATTTTAATTGCAAAGTATAGTATAAAATATTTTAAATATTTTAAAATTGTAGTGCTTTTTTATTTTAATAATAGAAGGATGTTCATAATGACTTAAAAACATGTGTTTTACTTGCAGATAATGCACATAAATCTGTTTATAGATGCAATATTATTTCATGTTTTCGAGCACATAATAACTAATTAATTCATAAATATAGCCTTTTTTTAATTTGAATTTAAAAAATAGTACATTAATTGCACGTTAACACTAATTTAGGTATGCATGAGAATTTTCATTGGTCTACTGCAAAATTAACGAAATCGTTATAATATTCAAATTATACAAATACTCACACACTTCGTAAATTGTCGTATCTAATAACCTGGATAAAAAATTATGTATTATTTAATAAAAATATATAAGTTATGGTTATATCTGAAATTTAAGTAAACGTAATTGTACATTTTGATAGAAGTTATACAGAATTTTTGGCCAGGATGTTCGTATTTAAGCTAGTTTTTTGGTATGTTGTGATATTTTTATAAAAAACACATTACTAATACGCAGAGAAACAGTTTTTTCTATTCAACACTTTATTAACATATATACTTAATTTTTACGTAAATTTGCATTTATATGTATTACACCGTTTTTTTTCTTTTTCTCTTTTCCTCTTTTTTTTCAATTATCAATTCCTACCATCACACGTCTTTTCAACACTTTTTATTTAAAAAACATTATTCCCGCGCTAATCCAATTGCATTTCCATTCCCTTCGATTGTCATTATTTATCTCACATTTTCCTTCTACTTTACTTCCGTCATCCCATTTTCATGTTCTTTTCTATGTTTCTTTCTTTCCCTATCTGTTTTGCGCTCTCTTTGCTTATCTTTCTGTGTTATCCCTTGTCTTTCTGTCTGTCTGTCTGTCTGTCTGCCTGTCTCTCTCTCTCTTCTCTCTCTCTCTCTCTCTCTCTCTCTCTCTCTCTGTGTCTCCTGTACAAAACAACCCAAAAAGCAGCAATCGAACGAATGTAAAGTCGGGAGTGTCCGCCCTATCTTCCACCAGCACTGCCTTTGGGACAGCAGCCAGCAATCAGCGCCTGGAGAGTACCGGCAATGGCCACATCGATGAGGCACTTAGACAGCAAGCTCTGGCCGAGGAGGAGGCTGTCATGAATCAATATAAGGTTACTTCACCATTTTATTATTTGTTGCATTAAGAAAAGTGTGTGAAATGGCGACACATTTAATCAAAAATAAAAATAAACATTGAATGTACAATGAATCAGGCTAAGGTGCAGTCTCCAACGGGTGGGCCTAGTACGAATCCATTTCTCAGTTCTCCAACTAACAATGTCAATCAGCCAATTGTTGATCTTTTTGGCGCAGCAGCATCAACAGATGGTCAGGTATGCACACTGAGAGATTAATTTTGGTTACTAAAAAACAAGAATTTTAAGTTTCGCATTTAATTGTTATGGCGCATTAAACTTTCTCTTATATACACTATAAATATAACAAAACTTTTCAAGTGCTGTTATATTATTTTCAAGTATTATGAAATATTTCAAAATAGTATTGTAATTTTCCGATGATTTCAAATTCTTGAATTCTATTTCTTTTATAAATATAAGACATACACTGAAAGTTATAGAGAAATGATTAAATAATTTGAATTTTCGTTTTGAAAAATAGAAAGCATCGGATGATTTATTGCAACTGGCAGGAAATCCATTTGCAGATATGTTTGGAGCATCGCAACCTGCTGCAGCACCACCTACATCAGTACAGAATAATATGTGGATGACTAATGGTAATGTTAAATAAAGAGTTTTAGCGTGACTTTTATTTATTTTACTTTCATTGAATCTATTCTGTTTATCATAATATTTTATCGTCAAATATCGATTAAATACTTTGAACTCTGAATTTTTTGTAATTCTCACTTGTAAATTATCTACACAATGTTAAATTTTTTACTTCAATAATGTTGGTATTAAACATATGACTTTGAGATAATTTTTATTCAGGTATCTCTCTAATTATCAATAGGTATAATAATTTTTTTTATACATCGATATTTGATATTGCAATTGCACGTCATTTTTTATTTTTGATCATTTAATTTTTTCAGTTTTATCAAGCACACGTTAATTTTCCGTTTTGTAGGTTTCACCACGGCACCTCCAGCAACTAATAATTTTGTTACAGATAATAACTTCTCTTCCGTTTTTGGTAATCAAGACCAACAGACTAGTAAGTATATCTGAGAATCTGCAATAGCGTTTTGCGGTGTATTTAGTTCTTCTGTTTTTTCTCTTATTTCTTCTTACTTTTTATATAACCCATAGCATCGATTTAGTTGTGTCGATTTATCGTTAAGCCTGTTGCGTATACATTATAAACGTGAATTAACATCAAGGAAAATTATTGAACATTTACAAATAATATCAAAATTTCTTCTTAATTCGTGTATATACTTATTTTTGTCTCATTATTCGTTTTTCGTTTACACTGTATTAACACTCATAAAGTACATACAAAATATGGAGAAATGATGTGTCTTTCTTAAAATAGAAATTCAGTTTATAGCAACGATGTTACATATTAGTGGATCGTTAGTCTAGTTCATAGTTTGCCCGTATCCATCACATACGTATACATTATCCAAATGCACCTATTTTGTTTATTTCTAACTTCGAGTAACTTTTCATATTTATATAGTCAAATTAATAAATCTGCATGTTATAATTTTTATATATAAACTTACAAGATAATTTAATAAAATAAAATAAGATTATTGACAAATTCAGCGAATAAGAAGTGAAAGGTTGCTCGCGGTGGCGGGATTTCGACATTGGCATCTTACAAACACTGCATTGATAAAACATAACACTGCAACAAAAATCTATTCATGAAACATTAATATCTCTTACCTCTCAATCATTTATTGTAAAATTTGATTAACATAATTGCTTGTGGGTGTACGAGATAGCCGCTCATTGTCCTATTTTGTATGAAACACTACTATAAACAACAATAAATACAAGAGTCATAACTCACGAGCAACCATTAATGTTTACAACGAAAAAGCTCATTCTCTCATTAATCAACTAATCAGACATGCACCTTGGTCACTTTCTTCGCAAGCTGCTGTCCCAGGAACCGACATACCGAATCCCTTCGCTCCCGATTTCCCCTCCTCGGTTCCTCAAGCGACGGACAGCCAATCGCAACATGGTGCAGGAGACCTGTTCAGTGCCGGTATCAGTCAGGTGAGCGACATATTTGGGGCCGACGCGGTAGTGGCACATGCCGCTGGTGTATCTGGTGCCGGGGAGCCCGGCGACCAGCAATCAGTAGCAGCAGGCAAGTCCACTGCCACGCCGCCTCCCAGACCGCCGCCGCCCGGCGTCCAGGGCACGCCACGCTCGGGTTCGCCGGCCCAGTCCAATAAGAGCGCCTTCGATGATCTCAACGACAGCATTAGAATGGCACTGGGCGGGTCTCCCTCTCGTCCAGCTCCCTTAACCCAGCAACAACAACAAGCACAGCAGGTCCAGTACCTACAACAGCAGCAGCAACAACAGCAGCAGAGTTTCGGATCTTTTGACATGGGTCAGCAGCCGTTGGTGTCCCAAGGTGGACCGATTCTAGGCTACGGCGTCGCTCCTTCCCAAGCCCAACTCCCCATGGGATACGGATCCCCGGCTAAGCAGCCGATGTCAGGTGATGGGACTAACCACCAAAGAGAAAAAGTCATGCTTATTACATCTTACAAACATCCTATTTAATTTTTTCTTTAATAGTTTTACATTTTGTTGATACGACATTTCTTTATTTAAATATTTTGTTCCCTTTATTTTTCGCATTTTATGGTAGTCTATCGTTGCGTGAATCACAATTTTTTGGTCAACTAGGTTTTCAAGGATTTGTTATTTTATCGATTACCTAATGAATATGGTCTTCTGCACATATATTATTACAGATTGTACGAAATAATGAAATGAAAATTAAGTTGATTAAAGAATAAGAAAATAATGACTTAAAGCTTGCTTGATTAAAATAATATGTTTCTATTAAAAAATCATACAAGTACGAAGTATTTTGCATATTTTTCATGTATTTTTGTATTCTTTTTTTTTAATCTTAAAATATCATTGATAAATCTGTGCATTAATTTACATACAATTATTAAATAAAATAGGTAGATAGATGATTAATCTAAATGATATGCATAAGCTCCTTAGATTATTCGACAGTGCATATTTACTTGACGGATCTTCTAACAATACGTTCTTGGATATCAAAAATGGAATAAGACAATTGAATTGGCAGAGAAAATAAAAATTCTGTATATAAAATGAATAACCAATAATTAAAGAAATACTATATAGTACTTTGAATATAATCGTTTAATTCTAACGAACTTTAATATATAACGTAACATACACAAGTGTCGTAGTATTTAAGTATTATAATTAGCTGGAGATTCATCGCAAGGATTAATTTGAAAGTAGAATTAAGATAAAAAATTCTAAGGAACAAATATAAAATTTTATTGTAATATATGAAAAATTTTACGTTATTTATAATAAAATTACCATTAACGTAGGATGTATTTTATTAGCAATTTATTAGGACAATGAACAAAATATTATAATTTGTTGAATAATTTTAGGTAAAAAGATTGTGCGAGATACTATGATAATATTTGGGGTGAAAAAGTATCAAATATATGCAAGAATTTTTCATAACAAATCTACTTAATTCAAATTAAATTACATTTGGCATATTTGGGATACAATTCTTAAAAAACAACAAATTAAAAATTAAACGAATCTATTGTATGATTTATTTCGGGGATATTTTAAAAATATTGAATATCAATCAAGTAATAATGATTATAAAGTAACCAGATTTACCTTTATTAAAAGGAACTGAATTATTTAAAGAAGCCAATACTTATAATTTCGGTGATATTTAAAATAAACATAAAATTCTTAAATGAACGAATATATTTAAGAACTTTTATCTTATCGATAGGATCTTTTTCAATAATACCAATTTCAATTAGCAAGTTAAAGTAATTCCATCACACATTGATGTAGCAAATTCAGATTATTTAAAAGATCAATCAAGACTGAAAGATAAGATTATTAAATTTGTTAAAGGAGAATTTTATTTAAAAAGTTAAATAAGTTAAATAAGTAATGTATGTGAATTTAATTAGAGCAAATAAATATTTCTGTTCTAGACGAAATGTTTAATATTAATTTAGATTACTTGGATATAACTTTTCAATAAAATATCGACTTAATAATAAAGCAACAGATGTTTACCATAATATTTAGTCACTTAAATTATATGATGACATTAAGATAACATTAATAAAAGAAAATATATTATCTGATATAAGAGAGAAATTTTTTATTGTAATAAAAATTTTTAACGTAAGTCTATTTACTTTGTATAATACTAATTAATAATCTAGTTACCAAAAATTATTGATTAAACAGAACGTTAGTATACCTTTAAGATTGTTGCATGTATCTTTACAATCAGATATTACAGTTAATATCGACTGATAAACATATTTAATAATCTAAAGGTACATTTGGATTACATTAATATAATTATTAATTATCAACAATATGTTTAATATTATAATCAATTATATCAATTTCCTTATAATTTATTTATAAGAATTAAAAAATGTAGATTTACTTATTAAAATAATTTTGTTTTAGAGATATTTATGTTATCAATTTATAATATAAATACTTCTTTCTATTAAAAAATAAATTATAAACTTAATTAAATAAAATTACACAACAATTCATTCTAATTAAAAATTATCCGTATTATGTGCGTGTGCGCGTGTATGTGTGTATCAAATCAATATTGTATCTGATTGTGAATTAATTATATCGTACAATTTTTGTTCACGAATTTCCAAGAGTTAATCATAGATTTTGTTGTGATAGGATTTTTAGGATTTTATAACGGTAATCATTTATTTTTTATTTTTATTATTATTATTATTATTATCTGTTTATTAGTTCTATTATACAAACCAGATAATGAATACTAGGCTATCCTGAACATGCACCTAAAAAAGTATCTCTTTTCATTGATACAATAAATGCGAATGAGCAGCCTTGCACTAGTGGTGACTATTAAAAAAAAAGATATCATACTACCTTCTATCCTGTTTATGAGCACATTTTATTACTTTTTAGAAAGAGATTTTTTAAATTATGACGACAATTTTAGTTATCAAATATTATAAATTAATTTTCATAAATAATTTTTTAATAATTTTTGATAAAATATTATTTGAATAAATTTCATAGGTATGTTAATCAAATCGATATTATTAAAGATCCCATTTTTTTACTTTATTTTTTCCTTATAAAATTATATTTTTGTATTAAAAGTTTTCAAATTTTTATTGTTTAACTTATTATTAATATTGTTTGTTGGTAGATTGCTCCATTAAAACTCAGGAGACCATTTTAATATAACGAAAACCTTAATAGTGTCATAATTAATTAAAAAATTTTAAACTGAATATTCAGAGAAAAGAAATAAATAAGATGAAATTTTTTTTTAACATAAATAAGAAAAAACTTTTTAAAGAAATAGTATCCTAAATTTTAAAGAGGATATTTCTCGTACAACTAAGTTGATAAATATTAAAAAAACTTATATCTAGCTTTTCATTTATAACGTAAAATTTACATTTCTATATTGTCAATTTAACGATGAAGTTTTATTATTGATAAAAGAATCAATAAATCTTTTTAAGTAAACCTTTTGAATATTCAAAAGTTTTAAAATCAATATAAACGATTAATTTTATTAGCTTTTATTATTTCATTAATAATTTTCGAATTCTATGATAAATTCATTTAATATTTTTTAATGTTACGTGTGCTCATGTATCCCTGCATCTTTATTAACGAATAACGTTGACTTCACGATTTTAAATTAGTTACTCTACACAAGTAGTGTGAGTGTGAGCTAAAGTAATCGAATAGTTTTGGATTAGAAATGTTTTTTTGCGTATTTCAGTGTATTTTAAGACATGCTTTGTATGACTAATTCATTTAAGCTTTCAACTGATAAATCTTTAATATTCTTTGACATTATGCTTTGATATTTTTTGCTTGCACATAATGTTCATAAGAAGATGCAAAAATGCTATTTTACTGATAAAATTGTAGATTTTAGATATATCTTGTGCGGAGTTTTAGAAAAACTAGTGATCGTAAAGCATTTTGTAAATAAAATGAACTTGACATAACTTGTAATTATAAATAAATAAACTCAAGGTTATTCATTATTATTGGAAAATATGTTTTAGACATTAATACAATAAAAAAATTGTGTAAACAACTTAAAGAAATTGATTTTATAAATTTAAACAAGATTTTACGATCAGATACATTTTTTTGAGCTCATTACATTATTGCTCAACGAAGATTCGAAAAATCGATAAAAAATTGAAACCCTTCTGATTTTCAACGAGATTATTATAGACTACTATAATATATTAGCTTAAGTAAACAGAACTCACGAATCGGTTGAATAGTAATTTTCGCCTCTCGTAAATGAACATTAATTTAAAGCTTGCTTAACCCTGCCTCTTATTATCTGCACTTGTGTCTTTTTTACACTTTGCGTTTCTTCTTTTCACCCTTATTGATGCGTCACCGCTTAGGTTTTGATGGTTTGGCAGTTATCCTTACACCCAACAGCATTGTATCTGCAGCTAGTAACATTTCAGCAGCAGGACAATCAGCCAACGCAACAACCGGGAATGCCGCCGCCACCGGCAAGGTCCTTACTGGTGACCTAGATAGCAGCCTTGCCAGTCTAGCACAGAATCTCAGCATTAATAAGAGCGCCCAGCAGCAAGTGAAGTTAGTATAATCACTCGGAATTTTACATAATTCTTTGTAACGTCAAAGGTCTGGTCGTTTTATCAACTTTCTATATGGATAATAATTTAATCCAGAATTAAGAATGTTGACATTTCGGATATACGAATATGTAGTTCCGGCTAACTAACTAGTAAAATATTGGATTAAGAAGATTTATATGTTGTGATCAGCGTTCAATCAAAATTAAAAATTGAAATTAATTATTAATATATTCTTATATACGTAAAAACATTAATATATCGTATTGTACATTTGTCAATTAATGGTACGGTAGTAATAAAACTATTGCGAAAAATCGGGTGAAATTTTAGGTAATATAAAAAATTAAGTCACATTTGATGACACGCGAGCTTTGATACTATCGAAATGGAATCGCTGGTTTTTAAGAGAACAGAAAATATGTTGATCGCCTCATTGATGAGTTGGTAATGTGATTGTGGATAACTAAATAATCCTTAGGTTAACAAATTTCTCGAAAGAAAATGAAGTGCTGCGTCGACAACAAATAGAGATAAAAAAAGAAAATAGAGAATAAGCCGATATACAGCATTTTAATTATGATCAATATTTTGTTGACTGTCCAGTAACACCCATTCTGTTATGCGAATCACAGTATTTACTGTTATCTTATTGATTATATTGCTAGTCTTCGGGCTGCACACAAAAATTTTCGCTGTATATTAATTATTTATACAATCGACCTCTTAAGAATACTTCATCGCTTTAAATTTCCACCCAATTATTATTTAACCTCGTTTCTTTTACCCCAACTACTTTTACTACTGTTAGTATATCAAAGATTAACTGACCTTCTGCAACAAAATCACGCGAGAATTTAGCATCGAGTAAACCTCGTGCAAACGCAATTTATAGTAGTACGACGGTTTATAACGGGACCCCTAGGGTCAACGGCTAACAGCGTTCCGTACTTTGGATGACGCCGTTAGGGTTTTATGTCTTTTTATAATATATAAATATATATTAAGTGTTTAAAAAATTTATTTTTAAAGTTGAATAACAATTGAATTAAATACAAATTGACTTTGGTACATTTTCATATAGTAACGTAACAAATTATAATATGATTATGAAAATTTTACATTCTATATCAGCAACTTTTTTGAAATATAAATCTAATAATAGTGTATCCATTCAAATTCCATAATTTTTAGTTTGGTCACAAAATCAGTAATACTAATGATAGTAAAATTCATCGGCTCTTATAAAACAGCTTTAGTGCAATAAGTAATATTTCAAAGTACGCATATATTTATGCAGAGGTATGCAGTGGAATTCTCCGAAGAACACTGCTAAAACTGGTGGTACAGCGGGATGGACGCCTCAGCCTATGGCAGCTACAACGGGTGCTGGTTATCGCCCTATGGTGAGTTTTCGTAATAATTTATGTGTACATACTTTTTAATCACAAAGCCAAGACTTTCTTTCATTGAGCACGTTTTGTCGATGTAAAGTTTTTATTAACATAATGCACTTGATCTATATGATCACTTTGCAAATGAATTATATACGAAATACAATCACGTATGTTAGAATAGCATTTTTTCAAATATAAGTTGGTATTATTACGTTTCCTCATAATTTTTTAACACAAATATTTTTATAATTTGAAAGAAAATTTTATAAACTAGCATTCATTTATGAGGACAGTTATTCCCAGCAAGCTTCTTGGCATTTTTTTATATTTTATGAGATACAATTTAGCCTTTTATTTGTTATGCACTTGGAGATTCGGAAAATAGCGTTTTTTACAAAGTTATTATGATTACAAAATTAATTTCGAGAAAATTTGTGTGTTCTTTATATCTAGAAATTTTTACTACAGTATCCTTCTCTGATTGTTAAATAATAATTTTTTATCATAAAAATCATCAAGGAATGACAAACAATTAATTGTTTGCATTTGAAAAACTTTTGCAGATTTAAATAATAATCGAAGATTAAATATTTAAAATATCATCAACAAGATATTTGCTTATTAATATTCACTCATTTATATAGTAGAAATTTAAAAATTTGAAAAAGATATAGTTAAAATAATTTTGAAATAAGAAAAAATAATCTAGATAGTACATGGAAAATCTCCAATTGTGTAAAATTGGCGTAAATAGCAAAGTGATGCATGCATAGCATACGGCATGTTACCGGCTGTTACAGGGCCAAGGAATGACGCAACTTCCTACGACCACTACTATGGGCTTCCCTAACCAGCCTACACCGCTGGTGAGTTTTCATTCCTATGAGGCACAACGTTCGTTGTTTAATTTTTAATTGTATTATTCAAATATTTTTATTATAAATTTTACAAGTATTATATGTATATACATATATATTGTAAATTGCTCAGTCTCTATATGCTACGTTAACTGGTCTCTCTCTTAACTTTGCTGGAAGTTGCAGCTATGTAAGATAGTCAAATTGTTACTAACCTTGTAAACACAATTTACAAAATGCACTTTTTTCTTTTCAAAATACATGTATTGTCGACGAATCAAATAAAACAAGTGTTAAACTCTATTTTATTTAAATTCTTGAATCTACTTTTCGTCAAAACTTTCACTAATTCTGCGAATTCTAATTCAAATTAATTACAAACTCTATCTCAAATATTTAGTTGAACAAAGAAAATATTCATTAACATTGTTTAATATATTCGTGAAGGATAATTTTTTTCTGATTTTTAAAATGTATATAAAGTAAAATATAAAAATTATTAAAATTCTTTGCCTCTGAAATATAAAAGCAAATTAAATTTGTAAACATCTTTAATACAATCATTTATTGACTTGTCGATAAAATAACCATTGTTATATATACACTGCAATAAATAAAATTAACCAGTAGTTAGTAGTTTGAATTTTTTGATATTTTAATAATTGCATTTTCCCAGCTTTTGCAATATTACTGCATATTCGATATTCTTTATGGAAACCTCTTGAATTTAGACAATATCATACACGTACTACTTAGAATTAGTTTAAATTCACTACTATATCACTTTTAACTATAAAACAAATTAATTCTAATAAGATTGATCACATAGCCTCATTTTTAAAAAATTAATGCAAGATTAATTTTAAATATTAATCATGAATTGTTCTATTCATACTTGAAAATACACCATTTACTGAAAAATCGTATTTAATAGATTTTTATTACAATTGACGAACAAATAAGTATTTTTGCACATTGAAATTTCAACAAGTTATATTACATTTTTTATTTTTATTTTACATCTTTATGTACTAATAATTTTACAAAATTAAATCTCATAGACTGAATTTCAGCTAATTATTTAAAAATATACTAAGTATAATATAACACATATACAATATAAATTTTGAACAATTATGATACAGTTTTTGTAATTGTTTCATTAATATATTCATTTGATTATTAACTTACGACTTAACTTATGACTTACTTAGGAATTAACTTTAATGTTAGTCTACTGTACAAATAGAAAACGTAGCTTATAAAAACATATAATTTACAATTTTTATTGAGAGATAAGAACTTAATACTTAACAAAAGTCTTAGTATTTGCAAGAGTATGCTATAGAACAAGTTTAATTTTCTTAATTATTTAAAAAATTATTTGAAATATTTGCACGTGCTCTATCCTATCAATTATAAACGTTACCTATATTTATTTGTAAACATATTAAGTAAATATATTAAATAAAATTATTTTAATAAATATATTAATTATTTAAAATCCAAACTGATCTAAAATTAATATGGTAAACTTCTTTAATAATCTAAAGGCTAATTTGAAATTTAATTAAACCCTATAAACGACAAAATTTGTATAATAAATACAGTTTTGTTTATAATATCGTAAATCAAGAGTTAATAGTATTAAGAAAATCATTATGCATAAAATAAATTAAAATTAATGAATATACAGTATCTTGTAGTCCACGCGCAAGGTCATATTTGGTGTTGGTAAGATAGAGCGCCTGAGGGTATTTCAGACATCATTGAAATCTCGAGATATGAAGCATCTCCGAGTGCGTTTCTTACGGAAAACGGTAAAAGCACAAACTGACGGTTATGGTTGTTGGTGGTGTCTTGTATATAGGGTATGCAAGGTATGCCAATGGGCATGCAGGGCGTGAGACCGATGATGGGTGCGCCTGCCGCGCCCGGTGGTATGATGATGCCTGGGGCGCCGGTAGGCGCCGGTGGACAACCGGCTGGCGCCATGATGGCGGGTGTTCCGATACAACAACAGCCGCAACCTCAGCAGCCACCCCAGCCCCAGGGGAACCAGGTGCAACTCGACCCCTTCGGTGCACTGTGAGCTGGCTAGGTATACGAACGATCTAACTGGTGTCAATCTCGATTTATTTTTGGAGTGCGACATTCAGCCAACTGCATTCGCTGAATTATCGATTATTATCGGCCGTTCACTGCTTCACCAATTTTTGTTTCTTGTCATTTAGTTTGAAGTTTCCGCGGTTTCGCGTTTTTTCAAGTGCATCAATCTAGAAATTTGATATAAAAAATATTTTACACTCGATTTCACGTTCCACTTAGCACTATCATTTTATTTTCAATATTATTATGAATACTTTTTTTATTAGCCTTAAAATATGTATATCAGTTAATGCGTTTATTTAATATTTAAAAAAAAATCTTTAATTCATAAATGAAATTGCGAGTCGAATAATTTGAATTATCATATTAGAAAATACGAATTAAAAAATCAAGTAAAATAGAATTGCATGTTACTTCTATATTATTAGCATACTATTTATCCAAATGCATAATATATCAGCGAGCAGATTGAACACACAGAAAGTTTGAAACACATCAGATCGTTTCAATGGTAGTTGTATGGGGAATTTATAGAAATTATATTAAACACTATTTGATTAAATGCACGGAATCGCGAGAAATTTGGAGTTGGCATTATCAAAACTCATAATAAAGTTTAAATAATTATCTTTTGCCGTTCACAACTTTCTCTCGATACTAAAATCACTTACTAACCGTAATTCTTGTAATGCACATAATTAATAATTAAAAATAAACATATAAAATGTCTTTAACAAATTTTAAACCTTATGAATAACGTGCTAAGCAAATAATACTGTACATTAAAAAAGCCCGCTGCACATTTTAATTTAGAAAATTGTTCATAATTTTGTTTGATAACAATTAACAAGGTTTAGAAATATTAGTTTCCGTTCCATTTATGTTCGTAAAGAATAAAAATTTTCATTTAAATACATTATCTTTCAGTATTTAAACGAAACTTTTTTTATTATCATTGATAAATTTTAAGCTAAAACATATTTAATTTTTAATTTTGTATAAATACTTCGTAAATAATTTTTAAATTTAACAATTTTTTATAAATTATTAAAAGAAAGGAGTATAAACTTTTTATACTGCTTTAAGTTTTCAATGTTATAATAAATTATTCACCAATTATAATAATTTAACTTGTACAGAATACAATTCTTCAATTGACGAGAACTTCGTAAATATTTTAATAATTGTATTTATTTATAACTATTTTTCAAAATATTTACTATTTAGAAATGTTATAACACTAAATTATAATTTTAAAATAAATTCATGTTTTCTATAAATAAAAATTATATCATATAATAATCACTTGATTTTTAATGAGTAAAAGATTTAAACATTAAATTGGAATAACGAAAAATAAAATTTAAAAACATAATTTAAATTTGAAAATGTTTATTGAAGTCTTTTATAAATATTAATAAATTTAAAAATTTCAATAATCTCATAATGAAAAATATTCAAATTCAATAATTTGGTAAAACTTCGGCAACGTCAATATGTTTTAAAAAATGTAAAGTTGAGAGTAACTCATATTTTTTTCTCTTTTTCAGGAATTCAATTGGAAATAAAGAAAAATTGAAGCACCAATTATTGTAAATAATGTGTAATAATGCCTATATTACCAAGATGTATAACGCCCTGGCTTCTTTTACTTTTCTTCGTACACTTTCCCTACTTGGACATTCGCTCACCTGTACGGCAACGAAGGATTAAATTCTGCTACATTATTGCATTATTTTTTCAAATTCTTTGAAAAAAAAGTAAATGATATAACACATCATCACGATAATTAAAAAATTCAATCAAAGAATCTTTATTGTTTTCAAGAAGATATACAATTATATTAGTTTTCTTCGATTAACCTAATGAAATTAATTAATATGGGATTTAACACATAAGAATTAGAAAACAAACACATTACATGGTCCTATTTCTATTAAGATTATTATAATAGGCAGCGGATAATAAATTTCTTTTTTTTTGCAAAGAAAAAACAAACTAATAAAAACGCATCTCTCTGCGTTTAAATTGTACATTTGGTTTCATACGATTTTTTTATTACTATTCCTATTTTTAATATTATTAATAATACTATTATTAAAATTATTATTGCTGTCATCAATAATATTGTCATTATTATCAGAATCATTGCTATAGTTAAACCATATCATTGTCATAATCATTGTAATCATCATCATATTACCATTATTATTAGTATTATTATTATTATTACCATTATTATTATTATTATTATTATTATTATTATTATTATTATTATTATTATTATTATTATCATTATCATTATTATTATCATTATTATTATTATTTTGCGATGACCAGGTTAGAGAAACGTTAACTGAGATATTCTTTGTTAAAGTATTAAATGTAACGTAATCTTAAAAATGTTAGTGAATAATTAATTGCGAATCTGATAAAGAATACTAGGGTCGACCAAGATCAGTAACAATGATAAAAAAATGAATTAGTATATGGTTTACCTCTTCTTGTTAACTGTTCTTTCATTGTACTATTCGATATACCTTAACTAGGTAGTTAATTATGACATGTTGTAAATGAATATAAGAGGTTTACTGATGCTCATATGTATGTGTATAAAAAGAAAAACGAATCTTAAGGATCCCGTATTAAAAAATGTGTCACATTGCTCCAATCTAACAACATTAATAAATTATGGCGTAACGTAATATGCACGAAATATTCATGTTACGTAATACCATAATTTTTTTGCATTTTCATTTTTGTGTTTTGTACTGCAATGTACATAGTTATGAAGTGCTACTTTTCCAACTGAGTAATATTATGCAAAAAATCGTTTTTTGTATTTATTTAAATTTAACTTTAATGTATTTGATACACATTTTTTTTATAAATTTACGTAATGTGTAATAATCGATTACTTATAAGAGCTTTGCTTCTTTTACAGATTAATATAATATTATAATCGCATAAATTGTTGATTTAATTTTTGTGAAGTTATAGAAGAATGGTATTAAAAAATTATCAATTTCTGTGATTCTATTCTTTGATGATTTTTAAATTGTTCAATTTTTTGTATAAAACACTCTGTCGATAATATAGCACTTTCATCTTATTAAAACCGTTTAATTTCCTAGTGAGAAAATATTTTTTACATTTTTTTAATCGAATCCATGCAGTGATACCTTTTTTAAAGTACACTGTTGAAAGATTTTTGTACATTCTACGCTAAGAGAAACATTATTTATTAATAGTGTAAACGATTTAATATCGATTTAATATTGTTTTTAATTCATTAATTAAATTAGCTTGAAAGTGTTTATTCTGAGCATTTATAAAATATTTTGAATTAAATTAAATATTTACTTATAATCACTTTATTCGATACCTTTTTAAAAATTTTGAAAAGCTTGTGATACTTTTTGATAAATAATTTTTTCTTGGCAAGCAAAAAAATTAATATTAACAGAATTTTTAGAATTATGTTTAATTTTGTTTTCAATTAATATATCTTTTTGTTTGTGATCTTTTTTTTTAGAACACGATGCGAACTGTTCATGATACAAAATAATTCAGGCTAATTTCGCATTGACAATGGATAATAACCATTGACTTGTCATGTTTTGTTTGATAGAGTACGAATGTTATTACAGTTTAACGGTCATGTTTTCTTTTTCTAGCAAAGATTTATAAGCAGCATGATGAATATGGAAAACTTTTCTTAAATAATCAAGTGGCATGTTGATAAATAAACGTTAATTTTTTTTGAAGTTTCGCTAACTCGACTTAAGCGTTGTAACTGCGTACTTTGTACTGTATAATAAATTCGCTAAAATATGCTTGTACCTTTATTTGACAAGAATGTCAATATATATTTTTAATGTCGTTTCTAACTTTAAAACTTTTGGACAAAATTTCAAAATAATGTTACATGACATCATTTTTTGTTATAATTACTTGATGAGGATGAAATCTTTTTCAAGAAAAGTAATGTTTATTTAGACTACTTATAAAAATTATAAGTAATTTCACGAATGTGATTAATTTTAATAAATCTATTATATGTATGTATGAAGAAACATAACATAGTTACATCGCTGTTAGTCATTGTTTAATGTTAGTAAGGAGAAGAAAACTTGCGTACGAGATTGTCCCATGGAGTGCAATTCGAGTATATATTGTATATGTGTATAAGAATGTAACTTGCAAGCATTTAAAAAGTGGCAAAAAATCGATAAAGTGTAATAATTAATCATGTATAATGAAAAAAAAGTAAAACAAAAATATGTTTTACTCTTACAAGGTATATATATTTATTAAAATATTATTGCATATAATTATGTATATTTTATTATTTTCTTTTATTTTTTATCAACTTTGTCATTTCCATTGCGTGCGTAACATTTTTCGTTTGCTTCATTAGAATCCTCATAACAACAAGTTTTTCTTCGCAATTACACAGAGTTACTATAATAAACGACATAAAAATAAAAATTTAATGGGAAATTATACATATAATGAATGAAATAGTAAGAAAGAGTATGTATGGCAATTTTAAAATACGTTACTGAGTATCGTTGTAGAAGTGTAGAGTTCCTGAGGAAAAGTAGTACACGGTTGTACGTGGAACTGTACTGTAAATTTAAATAAATGTATTTAAGTGAATAAAAAATATATATAATATATGTATATATACATATAATATATATCAGAATAAATATTTATCAGATACATCAATCATGGACACGTTTTAGCATACATAAATAATATACACATATATACATTACAATGAGATAATATATCTTCTTTTTTTATTTTTTGTAGAGTGAAATATATTGTGATTCAGGAATGATGATTGACAAATATACAAATTTATATTATAATTAGTAATTATTTTACTTTGGCGACATTCGCATTTTTTTATTAATACGTATAAAATTTCAATCGATTTAAATTTGTATATTAAATCTTGAACGGTAATGTATACACATTTTAATAACGCTATATAAAATTAGTAAAATATATAAATAAATTTATTTTCAATACAATTTTTATAAACTTTATATTTTTAATATATACATGGAAACAATTAAATTTTTTATTTAATTCAAATTTTATTCTTTATGTGTTATTAGATTAAATAATATCATTTAATTAATTTCGGGAAAAAATATCATGTAAAGAATTGCAAAGTTTCGCATTAAAAATATTTATCATTCTTCATTCCTGTAACAAAAAAGAAACTTCTCTACTATACCGCGATATAAAAACCCCAAATTTAAAATTATACTATGCAAAATATGTATAGAAGTGCGCGCACGCGCGTGTGTGTGTGTAACTTAATATTTGAAAGAAAAAGTATTTAAAATAATATTAAATTCTAGCCTATTTACTGTGGCATATCCATGAAAAAATCAAATGCTCCATGTTATAAATAAAAATATATATCTCAAGATGAAAAATCTATCATTGCCTGTAATGTTTTTTATCTAGCCAGAATATATATATATATTAGTAATAATAAACGTTCATGTGAGCTGCATGCGCAATGATATAAGATATGGTAAATATACAACGTGCAAACGATTTAAGGATTTTGAATATGACGAAAATAGTATACAGTAAGAAATTTAGAAATACTAGTCTTAAAAAAATGGCCTTTCGTTAGCTTTGAGTATATTAAAAACAAGATTTTATTTCAAAATTTATTCATCCAATATTTTTTTTAAATAATTTTTTAAATTAATATTTTCATCGAAAAATGTAAGCATGTTTTTTACTATATTTTATTCATTTAATAAAAAATAAATAATATAAAATAAAATAAAGTTAATAATTTTCTCTTTCTTAACACAATTTAGTAATTTATTTTGTTCTTAAAATTTAAGAAATTTAAAATAGAGATTACTTTGTCAATAATCGCACTATATAAGTAAAACAAAGTTAATTAAAAAAAATGCATTTTCTAAGTAATAAAACATTAAACTCAATCAGTTTTTAAGATACTCGATTAAGATTCCTGTCTTGAATTTATAAAATACTACATAAAAATCTATTTCTTAACGTATCGGGACAATATTTTAATGTTACTGTCATACACAAGCGCTTAATTGTAAGAAAATTGTAACTATATATATATATATATATATATATATATATAATGCATATATAATATACATACTTTTTTCTATGTATATTAAAAAAATGATATAGATATCATTCGTAAAAGATTGAATATATAATTTGAAGGAGAAACAATTGAAATTTTTTAAAAACGTAAAAAGTTGAAATTGACTAGTCGCTGTCGGATAGTTAACTGTATATGTTTAAAAAATATTATCATGTACAGTAAACGTTTATAAATGAAATACTTTTAAATATTTGTAGTTCTATAAGTATTAAGCATATTGCTTCAAATATTAATAAAACAAATATCTAACACTTTAAACAATACTATAAATGTAATCATTAAAATTGTACTATTGAAATTAAAAAAAAAAATTCATTTAATGTAAATTTTTATTTATACCTAATTTAAATTATATTATTCAATATGAATTATTGTATATATATATATTGTATATTATCGATAAATTATTGTATATTCTTAACTGTTAAAGAGTAAACAAATAAAATATTTTCATAGCTATAAATGTAATACTCTATTGTAAACTTCTCACAATAGAAAATAAAAATATAACATTGAACGATTTGTACGTGCGTGAATATATAAATATGTATGTTATTTGTGTATATACATATGCAGGTTCAAATACACGTATACAAATTTTACAGTGAAATAAATATTTTATTTTATTTCATTCGGAAAGGTTTTGATATTAAAAGCTATAAATATTTAAAAGTATAATTTTTGATTTATAACGCTTTCACTGTTTAAATAAATTACAAATAAAAAAATATTTTTATTTATTGTTTTGGTAAATTAAAACAAATTTTTTGCAATCGTATATTTTTTAAAGTATTAGGTTTAAAAATATAGCAAATAATAATCACATGTTTATTCAATAAAAATTCACATTTAATGTAGAACGTATTTGTAATTTTATTGTTTAGATTTCATCATTTTATTTTAAAATTACTTTGTCTAAATTATTTTAATTTTTTAATAATGAAAAGTAAAAAATTGTTTTTATTTAGAGTATAGATTAATTAATTCAATTTAGAAAAGATATTTTGATAGTAGAATTTTGTAAAACTTGAAAAATATAGATGTTTGCTATCTATCTTATACATTATTTGCAATGATATTTTTGTATTTTAAAATATATAATTTTACAAGTACTTTTTACACTCTCTTAATGTGCTTACGCGACTAGTTGATTCTACGTATAAATGAGAGTATATATATCGATACAAAAGCTTTATTGTTATTTAGTTCTTAAAAAAGAAGAAATATCATTACACAATGTCTATCCTTGCACATGTACAATAAATTATATGTAATTTAAATGTACATATACGCAAATTCATTAAAATACAAATTAACATAAAAAAGTAAGACTTTATGAATGAAAACGAAGATCGAAGAATAAAAAGAATAATATTTATGTATTATATACACAAAAGGAAGATGTATATAAATATATTATTGAAACACGAAAAATATATATTTAAACACTTTGCGTATATGTATGTGTGTATGCATCGTAATAAAACAAATACGTTACGAAGAGCGAAAAAAAATTATTCGTGCGCAAGGTGTGGAGGAATGATAATAATAGTAAATAATAAAACATTTTTGCCCGAGAATCGGATCTATTATTGTAATTTCCTTTTGCCGCGGAAGAGATTAATGAATAAAGAAATTGGGAAAGTGGTGTCAACATTAAAAATTAAATTTTATGTTTGAATTAAATTATTTACCAGATTATTTTTTAAATTTTCAAACATCTTTAGATTTATGTTAGATTATTAAATTATATTACTTCATTATAACTTAACTTTCTATTTAAATACATTTTATCTTAATTACAATTTATATTAAAATGGCTATTATGAAATAGTTTTGTAAATTTAAATTATCGTAGATAATAAAAACTAATTGAAGGAAATAAAATAAATAGTTATTTTAAAAGAAAAAAGAATTATTGAAAGAGAATTAATATTAAATTTTAAATGTATAATTTTTGAATAAATCTTTTTTTTATTCAATTTTTAATAAAATGATTTTTTTATTATTTATCAACAATGCTAATATAATATAATTTTAGTAGTTAATGTATTTTTTTAACCTAACAAAAATTTTAATGATATTTTATTTAAAAGGCAAATAATGATTTCGAAATTTGAATATTGTTTATTTTATTAAATTTTGAGAATATAGTATGTTATAGTGAATTGTATAATTTTCATTTTCAAATATTTTTATTAATTTAATGAATTTATTATTAGTAAATTACTTAATTAACAACTACCACAAAACAATTAAAAAAAAAAATTAACTAAAAAGAAAAATAGAATAAAATAGAATAAAGACTACAATAAATTACTTAAATTTCAAGATTAAAATATGGATCGATATTTATCTGTTAATTGTTAAAAGTATTAAAATATTTAATTTCACATTTCAATAAATCCAAGTATTTGAATGATTTATTTTACATTAATTTTAAATTTAATTCATTTTTTTATTATGTAAAGATGATAATATTTTATTAAGACCGCAACTGAAATACTAAAGGTAAATTTTGATATTACAAAATGTTCAATAACTTCTTTGAATTATTTTCTGCAGTTGTAGAAAGATGTATCGCTTAACTTTTAGACTGGCTTAATATATTTTATAACGAATCAAATTCATGTGAATTCTGTTAATTTTTCTTTTTACATATTTATTTCTGGAAAATAATTAAGAATTCAAATCAAACATGTAATTCTATACAGCATCATTTGTTCTTTTTAATATATAAGATTGTTGCCTACTTTAATCATTAGTTTTGCATTTTCATTAAAATTATCAGAACCTTAAAATATATCTGTAAATAATTCATGCTTATTTGTAACAATTAAAATATTTTTATTATAAATCATATAATTTTTTTTATTGATTTTCTTCATTGAAAATCTTTAATTCAAATTCTTACACAAGATTGTTGTTTAATTATTTAAAACAAATTTATAATGTAAACAATTTTTGGCAGATACATATTTGAGTTTTAGTTTTCTGCAATATTAAAGAAATTCTATGGTTTATAATTATATTCAAGCAATGTATCTTAATAATGATATTAAATTTGTTTAAAACTTCTTAGGAGTTATGTTGATTCATTTTATTACAAAAGGAACTTCAATAACCTAAGGCTATCTATGACCATCTTTTTTTCAAACTGCTCCATCGTTAAAATAATGATTATTTGCTTTGCTTGTAACTTCTTTAAATGCATCCAATTTACGAAAACGAGAAACATTGTAGTTGACTACTTTAATATTTTTCTTTTTTTTATTGCTCTCCTTTTCTATTAGTCAGTAAACTTTCAGCACATTATAATAAGCCTTTTCAGAAATCTGTAAAAAGTACTAAAAAAAATATTTGCTTTTTTACTTTTTGAGTTGATAACATGTGACTGTTATATTTACGTTTATTCAATATTGATTTGTTAATGTTGGAGACTTCCTCTCATATTTGAAGATTACAATATAATAATATTGTTAAATCATTTTTTCATCAATGATCAAACGTAAGATGATGTCCGAAAATTTTATTTTATTGTATTTTTTAAAGTATGAAAAAGATTAATTTTTTTGTTATAAAAATTATAAATGCAATAAATATATTGAAATTAATAATAGAAATTTTTATAAATTATTAAAATTTTAATGCGACGTGACTTAATTTTTTTTCTACAGCTGTTTTATTACTTTTTGTATAATATAATTATTGACATTATGTAAATAACGAATAGAATATTTTTTAAATTACATACGTAATGCAAAACAATAATTTTCTTTGATTATAACTTTTGAAAATAATGTAAAAAAAATGATTTAAATACGTTTAAAATTTTCATATTCGAGCTATGGAATACATTATTTTTTCCTTAGTTATCATTTTAATTCGATTACTTTTCACAATTCAAACGTATGCATGCACAAACTTTTTTTAGCTCCGGAATATCCGCATACCGATGTTTCTGATTTCGATTGTTCGCTTGATAGGCAAAAAGTACTGTATTCTCCTGGCAGCATATAATCCTCGATAAATTCTTAATTATTCACGCAGTTCACATTAGTTCCTTCTTCTGGTCCCCCCTACTATATTTCAAGTTAAAAATTATACAATCATACAATATACAGTTTAAAAATAATGTAATGAGAGGACGCCATCATTCGCTATTATATACTGAATGATATGAGATTTTTTTATTGATGAATACTCGCGAGTCGCAGATCATCGCAGTTTATTTTTGAAGGAAAAGAGGAATGAATATAGAAATTAAAATAAATATGCAATTATGTAATCGTGGTTATCAAGACATGACTAAATTAGAAAAATGCATTGGTCTTATAAAGTAGCACGAAAGTAGTCGAAGCACGAAACCGAATGCAAAGGAAATTGAGTTTTTTCTTGCTTATTCGTTAGATGATCGTTTATAATAGCTTGAATGATTGCAAAATGTAAAAGTTAAATTATCACGATAGCCGCGTGATGGTAATTAGAATTGTGTAAAGAAACATGATAATGTTTTAAAAACTGAAATTAATTGAAAAATATAGCTTTTTAGTTTTTATTTTTTTTTAAATTTAACATTAAATTTGAATAAATATGGCAAGCTTTGTTTGAAGAATTCATAAATAAAAAGTTTCTTATTTTCTTATCTTATATATAAAATATTTTCTCAATAAAATAAATATGTAGTAATATACAAATTTTTTAAATTATAAAAATAAAAATCAATTTTAAAGTAAGTTTTGTAATTATTAATTAACATTAAAATGACAAAAACATGTGTATTTATTTGTAAACATAGCTGTGTTTTAATAAATAATTGTAATGGTATTATTAAAATTGCAAATAATATTTTTAAAACATATACGATCTTACTATAAACTTACATTCATATATCACTTATAAACTCAAATATTTTTCACCAAAGTAGGTGTATCTATAACATTATTTACTTTTAATTATGATAACAAATATCATTTCAACAGAATAAATAAAACTATTTAAAGAAATTTCAATTAAGTAAGTACATATATTATGCATATACCTGCAAATATAAATAACTATATTTCTAATAAGAATAAACTATAGAAATGATTTAAAACATAACAATAAAGAACTGAATAATATGTACGAGTAAATAAATTTAAAAATTCAAATAGATTGTAAAAATTTTTCCAAAGAAATTACTTTTTTATTGCATTGATTATATTTAAATCAAATTGCTTACTAATTTCATAATTTTAAGAAATAAGTTTTTAGTAATAAAAAAATTACTTTTATAATGAACTTTATTTGTTTAGAATCATCATTATTTATATTAAATTTAAAGCATTATTGAAAAATTAAGTAATAGTACATATGATACTGTGTACAATTATGTATCTTTGCCACATTTTTATTTTTTATTAGTTTAGTTACTGTATATAAAGAAAAAAATAAGATAAATATTATACTAATTGATAATATAAATAATTATTTACTTAATTAACAATCATTTATAAATTTTTAATATTACTCAATAAAATTTAGAAATTTAAATTTCAGAATCGATTCATTTCGATAAAATTATTAATTATTTTTATTTGTTTGCTGAAATTATTTAGCATATTTAGTCATACTCTACTTCTTTAATGTATAAATTTGAGCTCATCTTATTATCTTTGTCTTGATCTAATTAAA
Source organism: Platyscapa corneri (assembly GCA_018907185.1). Lineage (NCBI taxonomy): Eukaryota > Metazoa > Arthropoda > Insecta > Hymenoptera > Agaonidae > Platyscapa > Platyscapa corneri. The sequence continues at coordinate 971,837 of JACCHW010000065.1, read as the reverse complement.
GACCGCGATAATCTGTCTGCATTAATTACACTTTTATAATATCAAGTGAAGCATAGTGTTCTTCCATCTCAAGATTCTGTAATTTTCTATATTTCTCCTTATCTTCATTGTGTTTGCTCAAAATCATTTTTAATTACTTTGCCTTTAAATGCTTTCAACACATTATTTTATATTTATCAGAGCTTATGGTTTCCTATTCGCATGTATACGTGTTAATCTCATTATTTTAATGTTATTTTTTAATTACTTATTTATGATTTAAATAATGAAGTCAATTACAGTTTTTTAATACGATGTCTTCTTTGAATGTCTTCTTTTTTATTTATCACTATTTTATTATTTATAAATTTATGAATACATTAATTTATTAAGCTGGATTAATAATTTATTATATTTTGGTTATTTTATTTTCATAGAACGTAATAATATTTTAATTTTTTTATTTTATTTGACGTTTTTCAATTTTTTACATTGAATAAAAATTCTGTAATTACAGTAGAAATGTCTTTATTATCTATTGATGAAATTAAATCCAATAAATATGCCTTTTTATACATATACATAGTATAAAAGTATAATGAAATTATTTTTATTTTTTTGAATATAGAGATGTACGAAGAAATATAAATTTTATGTATTTATTAAAATATTTCTAGTAATACATTTTTTATTTTTAACCTATGTAATTGTGAACAACGTGAATAATCAACAATTTAACCTGTATGAATCTAAGAAAATATTAGACATTTAATCTTTTGATTATTCACATACTTCTTTAAGTTTATTAATATATAGTATATTGTCTAAAAAATATCTAATTTTTTAGTATGAGTAAAGGTATGTTTAAAAATATTTCACTTATATTCAATAGATGAAAAGATATTTTAAATAATTTTTGTTCAATTGGCTAAAATTGCCATATTAATTAAATAATATAGATTTATAAAAATACTTTATATTTTGCACACTTTATACCTTGTGTAAAAAATTTTTGAATATAATATTTACATTGTATTAAGCCCTTATTAATTTTTACCTAATAAGTTAACTAAAACAATCTTCAATACCGAATAATGACTTTACAATTTTCTTATTTTGCATTTTTATTACTTTATAACAAATTTTCAACATCCTTAAAAGACTTCCCTAATTAATAATTTATTAAATTTTATGATTAGTAAGAACATATATTTGTAGATTATTGTTTAGTTGTTCAAGCCAAAGGGTGAGGTTGGGTTGTGAGAAGTCATCGTCGCAAAGAAGCTGAGTAGTCAAAAAGAGACTTTCTAGACGTCACTCTCTTAAATGCGTTTCACCTTTCTCAAGATGAGCAGCGCTAAGATCCTCTCCCTTGGTATATAGAGCTTTCCTATTATCTGCAATCGAAAAACATGGACGCTAATAAAAGAGATAACCCTCCTTTGCTGTTGAATAATAGCGGTTTAACCCTTCAAGATGTAGCCCTAGCAATTTGGAATGCTAAAAATTCTTCTTCATCTCTCTTTCTTTCTCTCTCTCTCTTTCTCTCGTTTTGATATTAACCAATGTTAATAATATGAAAAATTAAAGTAGCAATCGATAATAACATATTAATAATCATTTTTGAATAAAGCATTTGAATATAAAGCAATAAAAATATCATTATTATTATTGGTATTTCGAACACTAAATTTAGTATAATAATAAAAAAAATGTGATGATTTATTTACGATTATTTAATGATATTGTAAATCTCATTTTATATTACTTCTTTTTGTCTATTCATTGTTAAATACTATTTGTGTGCGTGGGCGAGCGTTTACGGGTGCATGTGTGTAAATTTCAACGATTTCTTAGCTGTACAATATTTTAGTAAACATAAACTTCCCGCGTTTTATGATTATATTTTTGTAGATATTTATAGTTGAAAATTCTTTAACAATTTTTAGTTTTTTATAAATTATTGTAGTATGTTAAATAATAATCAATTAGAATAAAAATAATTATATACCTTCAATATATTCAGGTAAGTTTTAATTTCTATATTGTTTTTTTTAATATTGTTCATAGTTGACAAATATATATCGTTTGTATTAGTTATTTTAATTAAGTTATACTATAGTATGTAAGATTTTAAATTAAATAAAATAATTTATAAATAAATCATTACATCATTCTAAATAGTTAAACATTAATTTTATAATATTAGTTGAAATTTATTTGATAGAAAAATTCTTTGCATTCGGTATAATTGTATGACTTTATATATTTGAAACTATTTTAGAATGGCTTTTGTTTTTATTATTGAAATTAAATAATAAAAACAATTATCTATCTTAATTTTACAGTATTAAGGAGGAAAAATAGAAAAAATCTTGCATACATGAGTAAAAAAAAATCTATTCATTACCTTTATTTTTTAAAGATGTTCAAAATAAATTTGTTAATTACGTGTAAAAATGTGATTTGATTTAAATAAGGTCTGAACTTAAAATAAGTATATTATGTATAATATAATTGTTTAAATTTTTAATTTATTAGAGTTGATAAAAAATCCAAACATATTGTATAATTTGATTAAAAACTTTATATGAAAATTTTTTAATATTGAATATCTATTTTCTCTATTAATGAATTTTTTTTAATGAGCGTATTAATTAACATTAAATTTTTTTAATTTTTTCAGTACGAAATTATGAAATTTAAAGAATATTAAAAATTCAAAGACGCTATTGCGAAAATAATAATTATTATGAATAATTTTTTATAAAATTAATTTTTTGAAGGGTAATATTTCTATTATTTTTTTGAAGTTATAGACTTTCATTTTTTTCTTTAATAGTATATTATTAAAATTGAAAATAAGATTATATTAAGACGAAATACTTTTAAAGAATATTTATTAAGTGACATATTGATTGTAATATTCGACTGAAATTAATTTATGATTGCTTTCAATCATCTATTTTCACTAGAATAAATTTTTAAATTAATATTGTTGTTAACATTGTTTATTAAGATGTTATTAACGATTTAAGTATGTACTGTCTGTGCAACATGAACAAATTACAACTAATTTTAAAATATAATTATGTAAAAAAACTAATTCAAAATTCCTTAGAGAAAAAATGTATAAAATAAAATAAAATATTTTATAAATTTTGAATAAATACCTGAAAATCTAATTTATTAATTTATTATGAATATTGTTATCTCAATTAATTAAGTTATTTTTATCAATAATTACAAATCGGCAGAGGCGAGAATAATCAAATCTACTTTTTATCCATGTTTTCACATTTTACAATTAAGTAATATATTATTTATTTAATTTAAAATTTAATAGTAAAATTTAATAAAAATTTTATGATGGGTAGATTCGAAATCTAAAAGTTCGAAAGCGCTCAAAGCAATAAAAATATTGACAAAAATTTATATTTAAGTCCCCTTTTATGAATTTCTATTTTTTCTAAATTTTATTATTACACAATAAGCTTATAATTTTATATATTATTTATTAGTTTATATATTTAGTATATATTATATTATTTATTTGAAATATTAAAAATAATAAATAAATTTAAGACAAAGAAAAACAATATGAATTAAAAGAAATAAAATAAAGTTATAATCAACAAATTCGCAGAATATTTGACAGTAATTTAATTTTAATATCTATGATAAAGTAGATTCAATAATGTTACATAAAATCACAATTCAATACATTAAATATGAAACGGAATTATAAAGTCCTTAAATAATAGTGATTACAATAATACTTCTTACAATAATAATCCTTAAATAATAGTGATTAATAGTGATTACAAGTAAATGAAAAAAATGCACGAAAGTTCTAATTACAAGAATTTAAAAAAAAATCAAAAGGATAAACGTCGAATAACATTAACAATATACTTATCTGAATTGAAAATGTGGTACATAGAAATAATAAATCCGGGAGTGGCATTTATTACATTTAAATGAATTCTAATACTTCAACTGATTCATTAGTCAGTAAAGTACTTACTTTAAGTAGACATAATATATTAATTATTTCTCTATTTCTTAAGTTCTAACCTTAGAAATTTTGATAGAGTGTCATTCATAGTTAAAATAATACTATATCGAAGTATAAACGTTTCTTGTAAGTAAATCTCGGTCTTAGACGAAGTCTGTAAGCTCTTTCTATCAGGATTATGTATTACGATAGGAAAGAAGGAAGAGAAGGTTTGTCAAATTCTTGCAGAGTCATAGAGCCTCCGTTCACATACCTTGGAATCTTTTGAAAAGACGAAGCAATATTTCTTTTGATAAATGGTGTTATGATAATATTTTATAGTCGACCATATCACATTATCGATAACTCTCTCCAAGTCCGAAATTTCTTTGATCTAATTGTAATTTTGTTGGATTAATTTTAAAAATTGAGTATTAAAAATATAACAAAATTTTTTTTATTTATTTTTATAATTAATTTATGTAATAGTTGAATTTTATCTTGGTATGAATTTTTACAATAATATGGATGTATAATATTTCATTAACTTAAATGAAACAAAATATTGACTATTAATTTAAACATATTATTTCAAAAATATATATCTAACGTATTAAATTTAATGTAAATATTGCATTAGAATTATTAAATGATTTTATTACATTGGTTTACATATTAAATTAAATGTAAAAACAACTTATTTTTATATTAAATCTCTAATAATAGACTATACAAAAAATAAAGTTTTTAAAGTAAATTTTTTTATTATTATGATTTTATTTAATAGAAAAACTTAAATATAAAAATTTTTTTAATTTTTATAATAATTTTTATATTTTTTTTGCTCTTCTTTATACCTTTTCTCTTTATATATTTTTGCTCTTTATAATAAATAAAAAGAGAATTCACTATTTTAAAGGTGAAAGTAAAATATTAAGCTATAATTAAATTGGTTTATAACTAACAACTGTGTAAAAAATTTATTTTGATTTTTTATTTGGGTTCATCTAATATTAATCATTCCTCTTTTATTACTTTACTTTCATTTATTTATTTTATCATAGAACTATACGTAAATAATTAATTTTGTCGTGTCCTTATAAAACTGAATGTAATAAATTATTTTTATAGTAATAAAGCTCGAATAATTATTTGTTGTCGTCAGAAGTTATTTATATCATTTTTTTTTATTAAAAAAATGTTTAACCGTAGTTTTGATTTAATAGCTACGAATTCTCTAATATATGTGAGACAATTAAATATTTATTTATTTGTGGCAATATAGTTTGTTCAAATATAGATCCATACAGTTTGAAGTTTGATTCCATTAAATAAGTATTTTAATTGTAAAACATATTTTTAATTACCGTTTCTGTAAATCCAGTTACTTTTCTATATATTTATTTATATATTTCGCGATTAATATATTTATTATCATATATGATAATAACTAACTACAAGTCACAATGTTTATTAATATTTTAATAAATGTGAAAACATAAAAATTAAAATTCTGTATAAATTAACTACTGTAAACTTGAATTCAATTTTACAAATACAACTAAACATGAAAATAAATATTTTTGTTTTCTCAGAACGTAAAACCAGAATACATTTGAATCATATATGTTTTTTTTAAAATGTATTATCGGTCATTAGTTTTATTTTATCAGGTAAATCATGTACATTGATTATTCTACATGAAACATATAACGCAGAGTATCTAATTACTGACCCTATATTAATTATGCCGAAAAAAATTATTTTTTAAATTAAAACCATACTGTGTACAAATCATATTAATTTAAAATGTATTATTTAATTTTAACTAATTCAAAGGATATAGAATAACTTGTAGGACAATAAGTAAGTACATCTACTTATTTTAAAATAAAGTTTTTTTTCTAACTATGCAAATATATATTTTATAAATATATTAATTAAATAAACTGCATTGATTGAAATAAATTAATCAATTATATTATCACTAATTTAATATCTAAAAATGATAACGTAAATCTTGAACTTTTAAATTTACGATAATATTTGAACATTGAATATATTTCGAGAAAGTGGGTTTTAAATAAATTTTTAACTCACATTTTCTTTTTAATTTTTTAATTTTATTACAAGTATTTAAAAAATTATTGATAAAATATAAGATAATTTTAGACTCTTTTTTATTAATTTTTTATATCAAAATAGTTCTTAATATTCAAGAATAGCTTCTTTTTAATGATTTTAAGTAATATAATAGTATAGACAATATATAGTTAACGTGCTAGAACATTTTTAATTATTTCATTACATTTAAATTGAAACTTTCAAAAATATTTTTTTTAAACTTAAATTAGAGTTAAAATTATCATTTTATATAATACTAATAAAAGCAATTGTTATGTCGCTAATGCTAAGTTTGAGCCTATTTTAATTAAGAATTATCCCATAATATTATATATAATATTATTAATAAATATCCATAACGAATATTGCTATTATTTTGTTTTAACAGAAAAAAATTGTATATTTCTCTTCATATTTAAAAACTATGAATTCAGTATATTTTTTAATTAAATTTTAATTATTATTACGTTTATTATTATTTATATAAATTGATGAATTAATTTTAATTGTAATTTCATTAATGAGATGCGCAAATAATTACATTATATAATCGAATTTTGTGGTACAATCAGTTTTATGTAATACAACTTTATTGATACGTTTCAGAAAAATTAAATTTATCAAAGAATACAATATATTTAATATTTTCTATACATATGAAACTCAGATAAATCTTCTAAATGAAAATAATTATTATTACAAGAAAAAAAAATATCATTAGATAAAGTGACTGGTAGTAAAATATTAGTTTTGAGAAAAGATTAGGAATTAAGCATTCTAAGCGAAAGGTAATTCACATAAAAGTATATTGTAATAATATTTTTGTTCATTTTAAAGAATACAAGTAAAACATTAAGAAACTCATCTTAAGACAAAAAAATTTCCATTGAAATCAACAATGTTTTACATAAATTTACGATAGAAATAGATTTTTGATCCTAAGTATGATATTAATATCATTGATAGTTTGTTTTAGATTAAGAATATTAAACGCTTATATTAATGATGTATAAATATGAATATAGTAGCTATTGTAAATTATATAATTAAACATAATTATACAACAGCTTATAACAAATAGTAACTTACAGTTTTTTACATTAAAAAAATATTACGATTAACTAAAATATTTAGTAAATTTTTAATACAGAAGACAAAATTATATGATACTAACTTTGTATTATATTGATTTTAAATAACTTGCAAAGGTTTAAAACAACAATAATATTATGTATTTAGATGTAAAAAGGTGCGGGTTGATGATGAAATAGCTTCATCTTATTATATATTCGATCTATGTACTTATTCATGTATAAGAAGTGATCTGATTAACTTATTGACCGAGTTCCAGAGATTCTGTATATGTATAATAAATGAATTACTGGATTATAAATTTTGAAGTATTCTTTTACGAAATATACTTACAATAAAATAAATACTCAGTAAATATTTTATTATTAAAAACATTTTAAATGTTATTTTTAACAATAATTGTATGATAAAAAAGACAATAGTAATATTGTGATTTAATGATTCACATTTTTATTCAACGATTCGGTTCAATGATTACCAAAGTTTTGTTGGTTGCGGATACAAATAAAACTGTTTATTCGATGCGCCGGTTCATTTACAGATCCATAACATTTACTCACTTTACATATAAGAGTAATAATACTTGAAATTACTGATGTGTTAGTATCTCTAATACATAATCTACCATTCTGTAGTACTGACATACTATTACAAAAATAAATCACAATTTTTTGTAAATCAAATCTTAAAGAAACCTCGGATTACTGAAATTTAGTGAAAGTATGGATTTAAATAAAACTGAAAATGCAATTACACTAATAATTAATAAAGAAAAATAGAGTTATATATAATACTATTAAAAATTTCTAAATTGTAATAAATATTTTTTATTTTATTATATTTTTGGTTTATATAATAATTACAATATTTTTGATTAATAGATTAAGTAAGTGATTAGTTTATTTTAGATAAGAAATATTAGATAGATAAAATAAAAACATTGTAGAATACTTAATACAGTCTGATAATATAAATTTTGTTTTATATATTTTGAATAATTTTTGAATAATTTTGAATTTGAATAATTTTGAAAGAGATAAAAACTGAAAACTATATGGTGCAAGATAGGAAATTATTATATTTTATATTTTTTTTATATATTACTATAAACAAAACTAAAACTTAATTTACTTTACTATTATTTTAATTCAGAAATAGAGAAAAAGATAAAGATAAAGAAACCGAAGATCTTTTACGGTTTTTTATCTCAATGTAATTGAATATAATTAAAATAGAATTGTAAATAAAATTAGGTAAATAATTATTCAAATATTTTAAAAGTTTTATGTCGTTGATAAATCTTTATTCAGAAAAGTATATTTTTAGAATGTAAATTGGAATTCAATATTACTTTAAAATAGACGAGTTATGTCAAATAAAAGTTGTTTAATAAATTCATCTTACATACAATATACTGATAGAAGCAATAGTTAGTTTTTATAGCAAATTAATAAATTTGCTTCTAAATCCATTAATTTAAGCGAATCTTTAACTTTTTAACGTTTTAACGCAAAAGGATAAATAGAACAAATGTATATATGTATTATTATTATTTTCTTATTGATGTACAGTAGAAATTTACTTAGTTAACAATCAGCTAATAAAAAATAATTATATTTTTTGATTTGTTAAAAAGTACTTCTTAGTGACGTATTTTAATATTTATTTCGTAGAATTGTTTTCTACAATTAATGTTACGGTAAAACTGCTGCAAAAACTTCGATAATAGTATTATAATATATATAATTATAATATGACGTCAAACTTAAGTAAACAAAAAATAATAATAAGGTACATAATATACAACAAATCTAAAAAGTTAATAAAGTCCGTCGTCAGTAACGAATCTAGATGACGGACGCATCTTCTCAAATTGGGTTACAGAGCTTAAATCCTTAACACGTCCACCTAGTACATTATTCACATTGAACGCAGACTTTCTGCGAACTGACGAATTACTTCATCATTTATTGGGTCGTCGTTTGCAAACATCATACTGAGTTTTACTAAATAGTTGAAATTTAGTTTGAATGAAATTAATACAGCTTTGTCGAGATCGAGTTGCAGGTCGACATATCTAAGCTCTACTAACTGTTGCTATAATATTAACTTTTTTGAAAGTATACATCTCCTTGATAACATCATACTCCACCTCAAATCCATGAACGTGAGAAAGTTGGAGACGTTTTGCGAAATAACGATGTTCATATATTTCCTGATTTCCGTCAATCCTCGGCTGCTAAGGTACCGCAACACGTACAGAAGGAACACGAGTGGTTGAGGGCTTGTTAAACTCAAAGCATAATTAGAGTCCAATACGTTTGTCCACGCGTTAATGCTGTAATACATTTCGTGAACATAACAAGTTTGCGAGAAGTCTTCAACTTTTCACATAATTCACGAACTTTTTTCTTCAAAAGGAAAGCCCTTGGGGATTGAATTACTTTCAAGCGCTTCGATTTATTGGATTCAATGAACGGATACACGAAGAATGACACTTTAGAAATGATTTGTAAAATTAAATATACGATGGGTGAACATGAATCATATAACTATGATATTATTCGTGAGTTCCAAGAAGGTGTTACAAAACTTTAGTCAATTTCATTTGGATGTGCGTTTCGGTAACGTAGTAGATATAAATATATATATTTATAGTCTCGTCGTGCGCGACGTAAAGTTTCCGGTGCACTTGGTCCTTGCAGCTCGAATTTCCGTGTTCGGCGTCATGTTTAAATATAACTTGAAAGTAAAAATGGGAGCATAAAATTCAAGTCCAGGACATCGAGGCGAAGTCATGCGAGCGGTAATTAGTTTTATATACATCGAAAGTGTTCACGATCTTTAAAACAACGCGATCGAAGTTCTAAAGGTTGACGACAAGTACAACTTAGAAGAGCTGAAGAAATTATGAGGGAAAATAAGCGAAGAAACCCTTTCTGTAAGAATGTTGTGAAGGTTTTGCAAGTCGCTTATCTGTACAACAACGAAGGGCTTAAAAGGTTTGCCATGGACTTTATAAAAACGAATCTGAATAAAGTCGAAAAAATTTGGTCTTTGGTACCTATGAAGGTTCGCTGTCATTATTAATTGAAAGAATTGAATCTTTTACTAAAATAAATATAAAATAAAATTATTATAATAACTTCGTGATTGTTGTTTCTAACTGACAAACAACAATTTATTTCTAATATGTTGCTTTTGGTTTGATCGTACTATTAGGTGTATTTCTGTCTAAGACAAAACTCCATTTTAAGAATCGTTTCTGTATTCATATATGTGTGCGCGCGTATCCGTGTTTATGTGGGATTAAAACATTCACCATTAAAACGAAAGCGCGTTAAAGATGTATGTAGATTATAAAGATATTCAAATGTTTAAATATTTTTACAAGTATTCAATTAAAAATATGCTGCTTAAGTAATTAAACAAAATAATACTTTCACTAGGATGAAGTGAAAGATCTTTCCTTGTTTCGATATTTATCATTCGTTATTTTCAAATAATTTAGTAATTTAATATACTTAATTTTAGTAAGCATTTGGTAAACTTTCAAATTAATAATAAGTTTAGTCCTTATTTTTAATGAAAGTAAACTATAATTTATATATTTAAAATGTAAAAATAGCTAAAATTGCACGCGGTAATTGTGTTCAAACATTGTTTCAAGTGTTGTACATTAGAGTTTCTTACATTACAAACTTATTTCATTCGACTTACATTGTGTAAAATCCGCCTGCAGTTACAAAACCATTACCCTCTAAATTATATCACAAAGTTATGTTCTAAAACAGTGGTTACAGACCCGTACTATTTTGCTACTAAGAGTCCACAGCGAATTAAGCTTTTGTCATTCAAGCGTCCGCGTGAAATGTTACTCCCATTTATCAGGCGTGCAAGTGCTCTCACTTGTAAAATACAGCAAATAAGTTCAAAATCAGGATAGCGCGGTGCAGGAAGGGAAGAATTGCGATTCGCTCATATTTGGATGAGGCTTTCGAAGGAGAAGGTGAGAGGACTCGAGGATATCGAGTGTGTCTCTGTCGCTTTCATTGACGGCGGGAGGACATTCCTTTTGCATTTGCCGGCGGCGAGGGTTTGCTCCTCCTCTCGTCGTTTCCGTCGGTGAAAGCATGACCCCGCGAGACCCCGATATACCACAGAGCGAGAGCCGCCGATATGGATGCCAACCCTCTGTTCCATTCGTTTGTATTGACGCGGAAATCGGTTATTGTTGATACTTTCGTGTGCGAATAAGCGCACGTGTGCACGTATGCACGTATGCACGCGTCTGTGGGTGTGAGAGATGCGCTTTTAAATAAACAAACAGTTTGCTTCCTCGTGCTGCTTTCGAAGGATTACGCGACGTGTTCGAAATGGAATGCTTTTCTTTCGATTTTCTCTGACTTCTAAAAGATGATTCGCAACCGAGATTAATGAAGATCTATGTTGCAAACATTACTGATGGCTACAATCAATGAAAATAATTTCTTTTTAACGGTTCTGGATTAAATAATGATGAGCATTCAAATAATTTTAATTATCTTATAATTGGCGTGAAGCAATATCTGATGCTTGCCAATTATAATGTAGCAGCTAATCAAAAAGTTACATTTAATGACTTGAAAGGAATCCTGAGTTATTGACAATTATTTTATGCTGGAAATATTATAAAAATTACTCGTTAATAAAAATAAATGTAAGATTAATTTGTAAAAATTGTTAAATTTTATGTTTACACAGTCAAATAGACCATTAAAACTAAAATTAATTGAACAAAGATAAATCTAAATTATTTATATTTATGACAGTGATACTCAAAATGATAATTACAAAAGTATTTAATTACAAAAAGAATTGACTACACAAATAATGTCATTTGTAATTCTGGAGAAACATCTGGAAAAAGATGCATTAAATTTATACATATTTCATTAATTTTATTATACAAACATTTAAAACAATCAGGTATATAATATATAATCAACCAAAATGGTACTCAAATTTATTGCAAAATCTAATGGTCGTAATAATGATAATAATAATAATAATTTTTTATTTTTTCTATAAGTATACATAATAGTCCAACGATCAATTGTTCATCACATGTATTTTTCGTATAAAATAAAACAAATAATAGATATTCTTGATTTTAAAATAGTTGTCAGAATTTCTTTTATTTATAATTAACGTAGATAAAATTCAATGCATGCATGATTTCTAATAATATATTATTTTATATTTTAATTATTTATATTTTTATCAGAGGTTAGTAATAATAAGGTATTAATAAAATTCATATTCTTAATTAATAATATTTTTCGTTTATTTTAATACTGATCGTACTATACAATAAAGAGAAAACCATCGAATTATTCGTTAAATAGTGTTATCAATGAAAATTACAAATATTATTTATTATCATGTAAATATCGTGTGAATATTATGAATTATTAACGGTATATGTTATTTTTCAATATCAATTTCAATGTCAATAATAATCAATCAGTATCATAAGAATAAACTGGAATTTTAAAACCGAAATTATATTGGTTTATATGATACCTTTCTTTCTTTATAGAGTAATATAAATACATTCATAAAAGAATTAATAATGATCAATATATATATATATATATATATATATAGTAAATCAAAAATATATAGTCAATATAAATGATTTATTAAATTTTTGAAAATAAAATATTTTTTATCATTGAGGGAAAACTATAAGCACGTTCATGTAGATGTAAGTTATAAATTCAATATTATCTGTAAAAATAAAATTGAAAATACATACATACGACGAAATGTACTATCAAGATACCGTAAAATGCGAATAAGTATCCATGGTATCATTATTCTTTTAAATTTAATAAACGACGATATTTGAATAAGAAAGAGTTTAAAATATTACGTAGAGATTAAAATATTACATAATTTATTTATTTTACATATTTTTGGTTGAAAGAGAACTATAAAATATAAAATTTTTTAAATAAAAATGAAATTATTTTACGTAATAGAATTCTATAGAAATTCCAATAAAAATAAAATTTAATGGTATATTTATTTTATTCAATAAAAAATCACAATTCATTAATAAATCGCAATTAATAAATATTTTATATATAACAAGAATATAAAATACTTAAATTTATCCGAATGAATTTTGTTTACATAAATAATCTTAATTTTTTTAATAACATTAAAAAATTGAAATTAATTAGGTATGTAAAAATAAGTAACACACTTAAAAATTTCGATATTTTTCAAAGAACATATATTTTTAAGTAAAGCTGTTAAAATTAATAAATTACATATTTAAATAAAAGTATCAATGTTTTACAGTTTTAAATTATTTTTTTCTTCCATAATTTTTTCGTTCAAAAAATATGTGTTACCGTACTTTCCACCAACTATATTAATCATTTTAATATTTGCTATTAGCGATAAAACATTAAAGAATATTCTTTTAAGTGCTTAATAATACAAAATTTATAAATAAAACGAACAATTTGAAAATATTAGTGATTAATTTAAAAATAAATCTGAATCAGTAATATTTATATAATTTTTGCATTATAACGATGCAAAATTTTATACACTAATTCTAAAATATTCATTTTGAATACATTTACACTCTAAAAGATTTTTTGATTACCTTATTAAGTGCTTAAACGCCCTTAAGCAATCAAACAACGAACTTTCCCTCTCGTAGTACTGACAATCTCTCTTAATAACAGAGCGTTATGCATTTTTAGAAGAATTTATTAGACAGGCGATATGCTAAGCCATTCTGGAAAGTACAAACAAGTAACTAAAAACACATATTTCTTACGTTCTAATTTTGCAGAGAATGAAAAAAAAATTACAAATTTACTTATAAAATAAAATCTCAAATTTTGCTAAAAGACAACCTTAAGAATTACGAAGAAGTGGAAATTGAACATAATGGAAGGAGCTAAATACATCTAAAAGGCATTCTTATTACAACAAAATGTATATCAAATTTCCTTCCTTTTTTTAGAGGTCTTTTACGATAAACTCATGTTCATGTATTTATAATTATTCATTTTTCGTTTAGTTCCTTGAAAAATTTTTAATTCGCAAAGCCGTTAATAGATATCCAAGTTTAACAAAATCAAAAATTTCATCCTCTTCCCATCTTCTTCCATCGCCTCGTAACTAAGTGAACACGTACACACAGTCGTTTCGCTTCGCAGTGTTTCACTTAAATTCGGGAAGAATTTCCGTTTTAGAAAGCGTTACTCAATAAATGTTTATTACGCAGTAAAGTTTTTACACGATGCATGGCTGGCCAATAATTATTCAAAATCGCTATTTACTTCTTGCCAAAGTAATGGCCCAAAGTAGGTAATTACCATTGACAACAACTACCATCATAATATAAACATTGCTCGTAAAGTCCTGTCCGACAAAGCACTCATTTTTACAATGATGCATTAATAATTCGGTCCGAGACTAAAAAAAATTATCGTTTCACGGACATAAGAAATCGTAATGTTCCATATCGATTCAGCGTCCCGAAGAACGTGCGACAAATGCTCTTCACTTATGACCGATATTAAGCATAAGACAGCAAAAATGAAACAATGATTGCGAAATTCGAGACGGCTTCTTGGAGTATGTCCAGCTAGGAATTCCGTGTGTCCGCAAAAAAGGTAATTCATCGCGCGTGCCGTTGCGGCGTGCGTAAGCGCTTTACTCCGTCCGTACTGCCTACATGTGCACGAGCGTGGAGCTCTTGAATCGTTCACACGGAGTAATGAATATTGGCGAGAGTAAGAAAGAGAAAGACGAAGAGAAAGAGAGAAATTAAGTGAGAGTGAGAAAGGGGAAAGGGAAAAAGGAGATGAAGTAGTCACGAAACATCGCGGTCGCGAACTTCCGCATTTACTTTTCTATTATTATCATCATCATAATCATCATCATCATCTTTATCAATTTTATTATAAATATTATTATAAATATAATAATAATAATATAATAATAACAACAATAACAATAATAAATAGTTTGCTGTTATTAATAGCATTATTACGTATATCACTATTATTTCCAGATCGTTATTTTTATTACTTGATGCAAAATAATATGCACGTGCACAAGATCATTTCTTTAAAGTTATATTTTCAAATATTATCTACGACATATTAAAATTAAAAATTTCATTTTTTAAAATAAGCATTATGACCTAGTAAATCAAATTTATTCAAGATTTAAAATATAATAGCGCATAATTAATTGTTGTGGTCAGACGAGTAATAAAATTTGCTTCTTCAATCTATAAAAATTTACTTTAGTTTAAAAATTAATAGTTTTACATTCTCATGTTAACTAAAAATTGTAAATATTGTATCTAAATTAAACACACTATCTATTAAGGTTATGTATTAAAATTGCAAATTAGCCGATTCTTTAGAGAAATAATGCTTCTTACTATAAATTCGACTGTGTGATGACGAGTGTACGATTAATTTAATTAGTGTCTGTGGAATTACTGAATTTTCCATTCTATCAATGATTATGAAATTAAATAATTTTCGACAAGCACCAATGCATATATGTTTGTCGCTGTTAGTATTTCCAACGTGATTTTGATATTTACATTGGAACAGCACACAATACTTTCTCTCATTAGCTAAAGCTTATTCTATATTAATAACACAGCGATTTAAAAAGATTGACAGTATTTGTAAAAACTGATTTAACTGGAAAAAAAAATTATTAATGGAACCGATAAAAATATATTTAATTTTTATTTATATGTTTTACTTTTAAGGTACTCAACTAGAAAATTAAAAATACGTCTTCTATAAGTTTATTAGAATACGATACGCAATGATTGTATTTATAAATAAGGGTATCCAATATTACTTAGTAAATAGCTTTATTTTATTCTACATTAAAATTATTTCAATCTAGAATTTCATTATAAATTAATATATTTACTATAATTTTAAAATCAAAAAATTAAGTAAGTTAATATTGTAATAATTTATTGGATAAATTTTACATTCCACGATTCTAGTTAATATTATTATCATTAAATTTTTTTTAAATATTTGTACAAAATGTATTAGTCGCTTTAATGCATTTATAAATAAAAAGTGTGGTTTTTTATTAATTGTAATTTATTTTTTTTCATTAACATATAAATAAATTTAAGAAGACATATATATAATTTTATAAAAGTTTATTGTTTTAGATGTATTTTAAACTATTTTTTTTCAATAATATATACATACGTAACTACGTAAATATGCGGAACACTTAATAAACTTTAATCAGGCCAACTTATTAAAGAATCAATACTTTTTCAGGCAAAAAATATTATCACAACAACGCCAATTATTAATATGCATAGAATAAATGCGAAGATAATTTTTTTGAAAGTTTCGGTTGAAAATAAAGTTTCTTGAAACTTTAAATTTACTTTGATAAAAGTTGTTTGAATTATACTAAATTTTATGTTACAAGTACAAAATATTTTTTATGAAACAAAATAAAATAATTTTTCGTTCAAATTTATTTATTATAATTATAAAGTACTTTGATTATGAATAAATGTAAAGAAGAGAAGTATATTTTATAATTGTCATATTATACCAAGTAAAATAAAGTTAATTTTCTTTCCATTAAAAACAATAAGTATTTTCAAAATTTGATTCATCACTTCATAAGTTTATAAATATATAAATTTGAATTTTTAGTGCAAATCAATAGCTAAATATTTTAACGAAACTTTTTTTACCAAACAAGTATAAAATAAATTCGATTTTTTAATAAAATACTATATTAAACTATTTTGTAGATTGATAGTCGAATAATATATCCAATTTTAATTATTTAGGTAATTATTACGTCAAAGAGTTATATAGTTATTTTAATGAAAAGAATCGAGTTCTATACATATTGTATTGTAATGTTACATGTATCTACATTGTTCCACATAAATAATTTGAATTAGAAGAAACGAAATTAAAGGTTCCTGGAGGTGCGTGAGCTCAACTTTTCTCTCAATTACATTCGGCGATGAAATTAGTCTTTTCTCGCGTATGAAGTGTAATGAAAGTGTTAACAAGAATCTATTTCTCTACAAGGATGGTAAGATAATTCACCGTTGGTTGGATTATGAAAAAAGCGAAAGTTTTATTAAAAATACATATTCTCCGTTTTAGATTGCCCTGCTCATTCTCACACTTTTTCAATTTTAAATCCGATTCCGCTTTGCCTTGCAGATTCCCCGAAAGAAGAAAAGGAAACGAAATCATCTATATTCACCTTTTCACCTCTTTTAATCTAGATCTAACGTTTTGGTCTATAAGTTAAATGATTAAAGTTATATTCTTCAGCTCTCATGAGCAAATGAAATTCATTATGCATACGCGAATTGTAAGAGATTGAATCCGATTCATTAAGGATACAGTGATTAATATGGATTGAAAACGGAAGTTCTCCTGCTTCTCTGCTCAATTCTTCTTCTTTTCTTACTTTTTTTGCTTTCTCTTCGTAACCGGTTGAGTAATTAAAAACGCATTAAAATGGGTGAGCTTGTAGTTTTCTTGCATAATATAGGGTTAAGTGTTTTTTCTATTTTATTCATTTTCTTCTGGTTTTTATAAACTCATGGTCTTTTCAATGGATAGTTATAATAAATTAGAAGACGAATACTTAGTCAATCTTTGAATATGAGATCGTAAATTTACGATAAGAGAATCATTTCGTAGGCTTAAACGTGAATTTACATGGAGCTTTAAATCAAGTCTAGTTGGCTGTTATAAATTTCTGCAGACTTTTGCGGAAATTGAAATGTATTGTAATAGACTTTACCTGTAGGAAAGCATATAGAAAACTTCAGAAGTTGGCATTGATAGGAAATTGTTTTTAAGGGCTGTTTTAATATTAAATGAAAAGAGTTTTGTGCTTTAATCGAATTGAAAACGATAATTTAAAAAATTTTATAATATGTCGAAAATTACTTTGTTAACGTAATTTGAAAAAATTGACAAACATAAAATATATTTTATCGTCGTAGAACATTATATTTTTATTTATAATCCTTGTTATATTTTTTTACTGATGTAATTTCTTCTAAGTACTGTTTTTTAATTCAAAGAATTAAAAATAACTAATAACTAATAAATAAAATCTTTTCAATATAGTTTATTATTTATTGTATTTTATTTGCAAAGACTTTACACACTTGCCCCTTTCTTTTTTTAATTTTCATATCCCGCTTGTATTTATCCTACTATATTATTTTTCTTTTTTCACTCTTCCTCTTTATTTGTTTATATATAAATTTTTGTACAATCACTATTTATGAAAGTCCTGTGTGTTTTTTATTAGTCTTTTCTTTTTATGCTCTGAAAATCTTATATTTTTAGCGCATACTGGTAGAAATAATATTATTTTTTAATAAAATTCTTAATTTTTCTATTTTACGTTTGTTTCTATTAATTTAATATAAACATCCTCATCTTTTTTTCTTTAAATTTTTATAAAAATTAAATTTTGGTCCTTTTTCCTTTCTTTCTTTTTGTATAGTTATCACTTATTATTTGCTTAAATTCCATTCTCGCTAACTTTGTCTCTTCCTACTTTTATTTCACTTTCGTTATATTTTAAAAAAATTTTTGAGTTCTATTTTTATTTTCCCTATGCATATGTGTTTTTATTGTGTTTAAATTTTAGTACTTTTTTCTACTTTTTGTTGTTGTATTTCCTTCTCTTCAATATCCTCTATAATATTCAATATTTGTAATTACATATATCTATAATATTATCGTCTACTTTACATAATTATAAAATTTTGTATTTATGTTTGTTTTAAAAAACATCATTTTCATTCGTACTTTGAATGTTATTATTAATTTTATATAATCTTTATTAAACTTCTACTACGAATATTCTACTTTTAATATTATCAATTACATTTTTTGATCTAATAATTTTATGTTTCACGTTTATTATGTTTATATATTAATTCTATATTATTATCTTTTATAATCTAGATATACTTCTTTACTTTTATAAGATTAAGTTTTCTTATTAAATTAGTTCGATTTCATATTAATTAGTTCAATAATAACATTATTATTTCTATTTTATACCATTCACGAACAAAAATATATTTTGGAGAAACATTTTCTTGAAGCTTCATTTCTTAGGTATAGATTAAAATTATTATATTTATAAAATTGTATAAGTTATTTAATTTTAATTTAATAATGTGTTGTGAATAATTACTTCATGTTTAAATTTTAAATTATTCTTTTGAATATGAAAAAGGGTTATTTCTTCACTTGATTTAAAAGTTCGTTATTGGAATATATATTAAACGATAACACCCTTGATAATAAGTTTTCTGTATTTATCGAAAGATATTGAATTTTCTATCAATATTTCAATTACATTCAATCCACTATTGCATAAAGAATTTTATATTTAAAAGTAAAATGTATAATGTTTACAATTGATTCTAAAAATAAAATATCAATAATTAATTTACGCTATTTATGTATGTTTAATTCGAATATTATCATTTAAATTGTTAATAAATCAAATGAATCAAATTTTTATTATAAAAAATATTTTCAATAAGATATAAGAATTATACATTTAGATAAATAATCATTTATTCAAACTCTTTAAACAGATTTTTAAAGCTACGAATGTGTATGATGGTTTTGCAATGACAATTTCATATAGTATAACAGTTTAACGTAAATTTATTCTGTTTGCAAACAGTGCTGTGGAAAAATATATATTTTTATATATTTATACAAACATAGATGAGTGCAAATATAGATAAAATGGTTTTTTTTTGTATAAAAACTACTGTAATAAATTTTATATATTAAAATAAAAATAAAATGTAACTTTGAATGAAAATCAACAATATACTTTTTAACGAGTGGTACATAATATGTAAGCTTTACAATACTGTAACAATTAAGTTATAATAAAAAACTTTTTTTATTTCAGTTTTCTTAAATTAGCAAACATATTAATGTATACCTATTAATATCATTAAATGATTAAATATAAGATATGAAGTATAATTCTATAATCAAATGTTTTATTTTTTATATTCTCAAATAATTGCATACTCCATCTATTTATGTATATTTAGTTGTAATAAATTTAAATTAAAAAATTTTTAATACAAATCTATCATTTTCATAAAGATTTTCACGAAAATTCATTACTACTTACGTTTAAACAATTTTATTTTGTTAAGACATGATTTATAATTTCAGATATGTTTTACGTAAACCACGCTTTAATTCAATTATTTCTAAGAAGCTATAGTAAAACCACACTTGTGCAAAAGTAGATGAATTAAAAACCTCAAGAATTTTATTATAAATACTACTCTTAAACAATGCAATGCTCTTAAATCTTTGTTAATTGAAATAATTAGTTATAACCTAAATACTTTTGAAAGTTTAATACTGAACAAATAAGAAAGTAAACCGTTATGTATTCGTGATGCATATATCAAATATTTTTATATTTTTCAAGACATCGAAATTTATAACCGATAGGAGAGAGACTGCACCTCGTTAAAGTAAAATCGTCATATTTTCCATTCCTCAGATGGAAGTAAAAAACGAAAGATAAAAGATAAGTAAATGTATCAATTTTAGTACGCTAGCACAACAATAAATATATTCAATGTATTATTAGCCATTGTTTGTAGCAATATGATAATATTTATTTTAGACACATGTATGCGTAGATTTAAAACAGAACGTAAGAAATTAGAAAATGGCGCCAGTTTTGCGATAGAGATGCAAAAATCACAATTTAGCTACTGGCAAAACGTGTCGGCCATAAATTTGCAAAAAATCGTTCTATCAACGTCATACGTAAAAGGTCATTGTGGTTTCGCTGTGCGCGAGTCGTCGTACAAATAGAGATGAACTTTCGCGTGCGTGTTCTGCGGAGTTACATCCCACGGAATAATCGGTTGCGAGAAAACGAAGAAGACGCGATGATGATTTACGATCGGCGTAGTTAAGCAGGAATCCGTGGCGCAGGTGTACATTACAGGATCGAAGAGCTTGAAAATTGCCGCCTCCTGCAAAGGATAGACGCGCGCGCGCGCATTCGAGAGCATCACAAAGAAAGTGAACTCCGTGAAATTTATGCTTACTCAACGGAATCGTAACCTGGCCGTCGTCGTACTTTTAGCGCCTCGGTATTTTCTGGCCGGGCGTGCAGTTACAGGGCATAGCGTAATGCACATATTAAAGCTGTAGCAGCTAATATGTTTTCATTTGCACTCCTCAAAATTATACGAGAGCAGTCTTTTGAGGTGCGAGATTCGTTATCCTTTCTAATAAAGGCCTCCCAAATCAAAACCTCGTGAATTACGACTGAGTATTCGCCTCGATTAGTTCTTATACTGCCGATTCGATGGACTTTTTTCAAATTGTAAAAGTTCCTTGTTCCTTTTAGAAGCTATAAATAAAAATCTAGTTTAGTACATTTTTGTGTGCTCATAAGTTGTCGAACACTAATTTCAAGAAAGATTTACGTACTCCCGTGCACTTTCCTTGTATTATTCTTATTCTTTATATTATTCGTAGATTTATTTAAGTTTCATTATTTGCTTCGATTTCCATCAAATTCGTTATCGAATGTTTATTAGTTCAACAGTTCATTGGATAAAAATTACTTTCTTTGATTGCGCATGCTTATTTTTTTAAATTTAAAATGTCCAAATATTTTAGCGATGGTGGCGTTTTCGGTGAAAATGAAACTTGGTAGGACATAGTCTCGCATATACTCGAGAAAATGTAAAAAGTTCCATTTTATTAAGAAGGGCCATGAATCACAATATAAAATACCTTTTCTTTTACATCGTCGCAATGAAGAAACTTGGTCAAAGGCGCCATAGATCATGGCAACCGCATTTTCCAGTACCTAATTACTAAGGTACTTGCGTGAATTCCATTCGATTTCATTATTAAGCAAAAACGAAGCGCTCGTCCCGTCGCAACAGCGACGCTTTTCGCGACCTCCTTGTCTCTTTCACTTTTGACGTTAAACATGGGATTGGCCAATAACCCGGAAAGCTTGTATCGACGTCTGTAATATTTAATGAGACGTAAGTAGCAGCATCGCTAGCCCTAATCCTTACGTATACGCAATAAGAAGAGGAGGAACGAGATGACGCAGACGTAAAGGAGACAGAAAGGAGAAAAGGAGAATAGAGAAAAGGCACGGTGACAAAAGGAGACGCTTACTGTATAAGGGGCCGGCGTAATGAAAACGAGCGATGTCGCGCTATCGCGTCTAATGAAGTAGGAAGCGCAGTAAAAGTGAATTTACGCGCTCTTTGATTAAGCGCAGGACTGCGCGCCGCGGCATTTCAATTTTGCGCTGCGGTGCACCGCACTTGATACTATAAATATAAATACGTATTTCCCTTGCCTTATAACGGCTTACGGATTATTATTTTTTTCTCCTTTATGGGGAAAGCATATTTCGTACTACCGCCATGTTAGTATTTGTACTATTCTATCTTGTATGCGAAGCGACTGCTGGTTCACGAGGCTAAAGTCGTGCGGAAAAACCACGTGGATTAATTTCATTTTCAAACGCTTCTGTGAATCTCACATTTATTTACCTGTTTATTAAATCGAAATCTGTGATAATTTTTACAATCTTAATTAGCAACGCGAGGTTATAACTTTTTAAGTCGAATGTAGTCGATCGATCGTTTATTTTCGATGAAAGTCATATTTTTTCTTATTTATAATATAATATGAAGTATTTATGGCAATGAATGGCCATGTATAATATAGAAAATAAAGGAATAAAATAATAATAAAGTGAAAGTTCAGGTTAATGAAGGTGTTTGTCAAGTAGATGGTTAATAGAGTAACATGCAACACCACCTTTAATTACTCGATTTACCATATTCATTGTTCATTAATAAACATTTCCACAATTTGAATACTTCACTGTACAATCCCCTTAATTGATTATTTAAAATAAGTAGATTCTTATAATTTATTGAACTCATTGTAATGTAGGTAATGTAATCTTTATAAATTTTACATTTTCAAGCATTATTAAATTGTGTAAGAACTAGTGTTTGTGCTTGTAATAGATTTTGCACGTATAACTCTGTTAAAGTAAATATAATTAGTCTGAAAATACGAAAGATTTTCAGAGATTCATATTAACTTTTTATTTATTTTATAAATAACTTGGGATTTAATTTTTTTAAGATGATAAAAAAACTGAATGTGTTACAATGTTTGTTTCTTATCAGCAATAATTTAAAATCGTTAAAAACATTAAAAAAATATCAGGAATTTTATAACTCTGTATCATTCAATTTTTTTATTAATCTTACTTCAATTACATATTAGAACAATACATATATAATCGAATTTAATCATTTTAGTAGGTAATAATTTTATTTACGACATTTTATTACGTCAAACTGTATAAAATCTTTCTTTAAAAAACATATATACGTAATAAAAGGCAAGAGATTGTTATTTAAGTTCATATCCTTATTTAAAATAATTTATCTAAAAACATTAATTTAATAATTCAGTTGTGTTCCCTGAATGTTACTAGACTACTTAATAATGACTGTATTATTGATAAACGCACGTTGGTAAGTAGTAAAATACAATTTGCTCAAAGAATTCAGAAATTATAAATATATTCAGGAGAAATTTCGAGTATATTCACCTTGTATTTCTTATTACGTAGAATGACGCCAAAACTGTGCCGATAATTATTATTTTTATGAGTTATTATAAACTCAGATCTTATTTAAATGTATTTCTTAATATTCAATTTATATATCAATCTATTAATGTAGTATTAATAAAAAAATACGATAAATTTTTTTTGCTCACGATATTAAATGTTTTATCAATAATAACAACAATAACAAGTACTGTTATTATTATGAGAAAAACTTCAATATTAGTTTAAGACGGAATACAAAATGCGTTTCACATAAACGCTCTTGCATATAAGGTAGATAATGAATCACAAGGTATCATCAAATTCTATGCAAAATAAATGACTATAAATTAGATTCGATAGTGCAATAAACTATTATTTATTATTCACATTAATGTAATGAATTAAATATATTGTTTATCGTATATCAAGCGCGTGTCGGATACGTACGGAGATTATTAAAATTAAAAATTGAAAATATTGCAACGCGTTAATTTGCTTAACGAATTTTTTTAAATGTATTTTCCAATAACTTATCATAGTATAATAGAATCGAACTGATCATAATTCAGTAACACGAACATCGACTTTTAGCCTCGCATCCCCGCACTCGAGTATTGGCATTACGCCACAGTCAAAGATGATTAGCCGAAAGTTTTCTCATCTCTTGCCGCGTCCTTCGGACGTCACGCGTGTATCCGCAGAACGATTGGCTTAGATCACGACTCACTCGGGAGTAAAAGCGGCGAAAGTACCTTACGTGCGTCTACGCGCGCCGGTACAGAGCAAAAGGCGTGGGAGTCCCTCGGCATTTAATTGCTCCAGCGGGCTTGCAACAATTGTCGCACGCACGCGCGCCGCCGGAAGGACGCGACTGCGCTCGAGCGGATGGTCGCCATTGCAGAGATACGCAGATAACGCGGGCGCCATCGGATAGTTTTATCTCTTTCCTTTTTTCTTTCTTCGTTCTCGGGTTTTCGTCTGATGGGCCGGGGTTACTCTTTATCGCGGTTGTCGCTTCTCACGATGCTCATCGCGTGGCCGTCGATGGTTAGTTCCGGATCGGCGGGGGATGATGATGAATAATGAGCCAACTAGTGGAATTTTCACTTTTAAGCGTGATTTTTACGCCCGATAATCGCATCTAGATTTTTATAGTTTCTCCGTGTTCTTATTCGAGGTTACGAGTATTGCGCGTTGAATTTGAATTTTTAGTTCGTGAGTAAACGCTTACGTCGAAGCTGTTTTTCTTTTTCCTGCTATAAGTGCCGATGTAAACTAATTTTCACGTTGCTGAACATGGTTTTTAATACCTCGTATTTTAGCTTTCATTGAGATAAATAATTGCTTAAAAGGAAATACATAGTAGCGGTTGATCTTGATGTTTACTATACGTACAATTTTCGAATTTTCATTATTTTTTCATTTGCGACACAGATTACTCTTATACAGATCGATATAAGATAATATTTTATGTCTTCTTGGGATACGTTTTACAAGAATGCAAGATTATCATTTATATAACAGAAGACTTTTCACGGCATTTTTATATTTATTTTCAAATTTATATTAAATCTATTGATTCATTCCACATTTTACTTGTATACTAAATTAGTACAAAATGGTTAGAACGAAATATTGTGACTCGTCAAATACGGAATGCCATTAAATCGAATATTGAAATGCGCCCGTATTAAAATTAACTTATCCCCCTTAATAATGCAAGTAAATCAATAAACTTCACGAGCAAAATGTGCATCAAGTCTAAAAACAAAGAACAAAAAAATAAAATATCCTTTTTCAAAGCATTTTAGAAATTAATCTTAGATTAATTTGTAATGGATTAAAGTTTCTACAGTAAGAGATTCTTTTCCATACAAGGATAAATGGAATTAAAAAGTTTCTTTCTCGATCGATTTTATCATTAGTTTTACCAAAAAATTGAAATAAATTAAAAAATATACGTGTTTCAAATGATCGTAAATCAATTGTTTCACTATAAAATAAAAAACTCTATTTTTACCTTTTCCTTTAGTATCGAGATTGTAAGAGATTCGTCTTATTTTTGCGAATTAGTTAAACTGCGACGAATCGGCTGATTCATAGTAAAACAAACAAGAAAAAAGCGACGTTTCTCACATTCATTTGTTTACAAACAAAACGATCGGCTTTTCCGATCGAATTCCACTTGCGAGCGCGACAAAAAAATTCTCCTACTTATTGGAGTCTACGAATCAGTGAACCTTCCTCAAGTCTACCGATGCGAAGAAAGTAAGTTTGACCCCGCCGACGACGCGAAACCGCGTACGTCTCTCCTCCCCCTCCTTGAGCTCTTGTCACGCGTACAACACCGCCTTTGCCCATTGTCGCGCTCTCGCGAGTCACGAGCACGAGATCCTCCGACCGTTCCGTACTTTTCCGTATGTTTCTTAGATCCTTTTACTTTCCTCGTCATGATGGGGCGCGCGTATGTGTGCACAAACGGCTGATTTATCGGCGTGTCGGGAGACTTTAACGACCGGCGTGTTTTTGTTTCCTCTATTTTTCTCCCCTTTTGTAGTTCGGATTCAACGCTATGGTTGAAGAACGAACGACGAGTCCTGTTTTTGTGGAAGGGCTTAGACACCGCATTTCGGTGCAAGTACTCGTGATTGTAATTTATTGGCGCCAAAAAATACATTTCTACGGATAAGTTGGGTCAATTTTATCTTTTTTTTCTGTACCATAGTATAAATTAAACGTTTGATCTGCAATATTTTTTGCTTATAATATTTTACATTTTTTTATATTAAATAAAAATTTCTTTATTAATAAGCAATGTTTTTTTTTATTTGAAATATGTTTATTTTGTTTGATATTTGTAATTTAATATAAGCATAATATTCTTTTAAGAGATAATAAGTCTTTTCTTATAGATATATTTAAAAATTGTAATCTTTTATGATCTTATTTATCGGTACTTTATATAATTTTAAATACATATTCTATCAATATTTCTTTAACCTTAATAAATTATTTATATTTTTATATATTTTTTTGCATTCAATTGCAAAGCTAAAATTTACATAGATCTTAATAATTAAATAATGTATGAAAAAAAATCTGTGTTTAATAAATGAAATGATAAATAATATAATCGATTAAAAAAAACAAAAATAAGATTTTTTTGAGATTATAACATATTTTTAGAAATTCATAAATTCGTTTTTTTATATTATTAAGCTCTACAAATAATATAATACTTCAAATAAAATTTAGAAAAATTTAGAAAAATTTATAAAATCTATTAAAAATATTACAAAAAAGTGATTTATTGTATTAGTAGCTATTGTATTTTAGCATTATTTTAAATTTTTTTTATAATTTCTACGTTCAAAGGAAACAGTTTAAATTCAAATATAATAAATACCATTTGACAAAAATAGCTTATCGTAAAGTAAATTACACATCATACGTTTCAATATGATTAATGCAAATTAGATTATAATGGGATGTTTTTGTTTATGTATATTTTTACTTTTTTCAAATACTATTTCTTTCTTAAAAAGGTAAATACGTGCTCATAGTATTTTTTATATTAAGAATTTCAAATAATAGCATTTATAAAAGAATAGGAAATAATGTTTTATTACTAATTGTTCTCAAAATTTGAAGCTTCTTGTAATGTAATTTTGTTTCAATAATGAAATATTGAGACTTAAATTTTGACGAATCTCTTATTCAGAATAACCACAATTTAAAAAATAATTTTAATTTTGAAAAGCAAAATCTTTTTGAAAGCTAATATTTCGTAACAATCCATGAATTTTTATTATGCTAATACTATAATGCTATAAACCTAATTTTTATTAAAATAAATAATGATCTTGTTATGTAGAAATAATTTAAATACTAGCTAATGACATGGTAATTACTTCTAGAAATACGCAAGTGTGACTTATTAATTTTTATTTGAATTGAAAGAGATTTTTAAGCTACTCATAAATATGAATCAACCTTTGTACTTTCTATACATTTTTTAAATGCACTAAGATAATTTTTTTTTCAATTTATATACAATCGACCTATTTAGCTATAGTATTTAATAATTGTTTTTTTCTTAAAGACGTATTCAAATGCACGTATTTCAATATCGTATCTTAATATTTTAAAACGAAAACAGAATTATTCTTGTTTTATTTTAATCTTTTCAAAGAAAATTTATAATACGTATACGTAATAAAAATATTTAATTTTAATAAAAATTATTGATTAATATAATTATTTATTTAAACGAATATCAGCCGTTTTTAAAACGGTGAAAATTTAATTATATAAATATATTTGAATAATTATGCGAATTTTAAAAATTTATCTATGTTAATCGATTAAATTTAACTTATAATTTGTTTTTTTAGTTTCTTTTATTGAACCATTATGTTTTTTAGATAAAATTGAGTTTAAGAAATACAGATTTATAAGGTGTATAATTTTTAAACTTGTGCTAATATCTATAAAAAAGAAATGCTATGTGAACGATAAGGTAAATGACATATATCCTCTCAAATACGCATGATTGTAAATGTTGAGTAAGAGACATTTTTTCTTACATCACTTTTATTGCATTAATATAATATGTTAATTTAAGATATGAATTAAATATGTGTTATGAAATAAGATTTGATGATAAGCAAATGTAAGATTTTAGCTATGGATATACGCATTATTCACGGTAAAGTAAAATTTAAGAATTAAGATTAATTTTTTTCAGAGAAAGTCATTATTTAAATGCTTCACTGAAAAATGAGAGCCGTAATATTTTTATTAGATTTCAATCATGCTTATCCATTTTAATATAAAAATGTGTTTCAATTACATCATGATTTTGTTAAAAGAGCTTTAAAAAGAATAATACTTATAGTTGTTGATTACATTTAGTTTGTTACATAAAGATTTTATCGCAGATCTTATACAAAGTTATTATAACAACAATGGATTTTATTTTGTTCGAATAATTGGATAAAAAATATTTATATTGTGAAAAATGACATTTCCAATTTTGTACATCACTGCTAAAAAAATATAGGTACATGTAAATATTTATTTGTTCAAATGGTAATAAATTTTATGGATAAATAATTTGTATAAAAGTAACGTATTTGAAAGTCTATAAATCATATAAGATATTTCCAATTGTAAAACCGAAACCATTGTAGCTACAGTAAGTTCAAGTTTTACCGAATAGTTTCTGTAGTATAAAATGTTTTATGGAAAAGAAGTTCGATTCATGAGTGTGTTTCGAAATTCTGTATATTTTTGCTTTTTCGTTCTAACTGCAATGACTCTAGCAAGTCATTTTCTTCTCACTGTCTCTCTCTCTCTCTTTCATATATTTTATGTTTATAGCGAAAAAATTCATTCAAAATAAAAAATACGTCTCATATCTAAAGCTTAATATTAGTAATCGAATGTTATATTATACTTTAAGCATTTGATGTGAGTCAAATCATGAACTTTTTTCACTCGTTTTATATATAAAAAAAAAGAAATTTGAGACTTTTAATGGTGTATGAATTACGGATACACATTTGTTATTTTATTGCACGTTCAACGTATTTAACCTTGGAAAACTCTAAAGCTATAAATTCGTAATATTAAGTGTCTACAAAATACTAAAATTTTCTGCAACTTCTTTTTCTATAACCTATTGAATAATGGCTTAAAGTAGAATAAGTAATCAAACCAGTAAACTTTCCTTCAACAATACACAGTCAACACACCTATATTTTCAATATGCATTTTTGCGTTATATAACATTTCTCACATATTCTTTTCATCGTATTTATGCGTGAGAGCATTTTTAAGATTAACGTATAACAGTGTCGATGCGCCTCGCTTTTACGGCGAATATTGCTGCAATGTGACTACCTTTAAGCATCAGTTTTATACCTCACCGCAAGATCACGGGATCTACTTACGTGTCTTACTTTATGGATGTGCATTTACAGCTGTCAGACTTAGAGATAATTCTGATATTATTCTAACATTCGCATCTTTGCCCCTCCTCTCTCTCTCTCTCTCTCTCTCTCTCTCTCTCTCTCTCTCTCTCCCTCTTTCATTGCTTCATCTTATCTGCACTTTCTTGATGTTAATTTGATCAAAGTTACTTCGAATGCGGTGAATAATAGTGGCCCATTAGATGTTTAGATAAATACTATGTAAGATTCCGGTGGTTCTTAAAAATCAAAATTGGTTCAAAGAAATTCGATGACGATTAATAGATGTTTGATAATTCTTAGTAATATGTCTACGCTTCGTGCATATTACGAATATTATCTGTGGCTACGCGAATATTCACAGATTGCATTAGAGTTTTGTTTTTCAGTTTTAGATACGAATCAAAATGTATAATAAATAATAATGTGTAATTAAATGAATCCGTCGAAAGTTTTTGATTTAAAATCACTCCTAGTTTATAAAAAATAAAAGAATCTGTGATTTTTAATCTTCTGTATATCTTAATAGCATTCATAAATATAGATCACAAAGTTTTTAAAAAGTTTTAGAACTTTCGCCAAAGCACATCAGATTAATATAGGGTACATTTTTACATATATACTTCAAGGTACATGAAAGATCCTTATTAACTTTCAAAGTATTTGAGATACGTATGTGATATTTCTATTAGAAATTAATATACTCTTAACAATTCGAAAACCAATAATAAAAATAACTATGGTTTAAAATACAATACTATTCAAATGACACATATAAAATTATTTAATTTTGAACGAAAAGTTTAAGGAAAGATATTACATTAAATTCAGGGAATGAAATATTTTAATTAATTTCTTCGATTAATAATAGAGAATAATGATGAAATAGTTTCTATTGTATAAAGCTAAATGCATCTTGAATATATATTTAATTTAATTTATAGAAGTTAATTTATTTTAAAAAATATTTTTTATTTTTAATTACTCTCAGAAGTCTACATATTTGTGAAAAATAAAAGAATATTATATTGCATAAAATTAGAGTAAATTTAATTATTTACCCATTAATGTCTTATATTATTGACTATATTGTAGTTATGAAGTTTTTTTTTAATTTCTAATTATTTAATTTAGCAAATTTTGATAGTGACTTTATAAAATAGTATTTGAAAATGAGTTCAGAGCCTTAATGGATTAAATAAAAATATTAAGTTTTGAACTAATAGTTTAATTTTTATTTCGTTTTGAATTTCCATAGATTTTTATAATACAATATTTATTTTTATTTTGTACAGTCATAGTCTTGATTCATTTAATTTTGCGCTTTACAAGCGTTGAGTTTTAAATTCATTTAATTTTATTTAATAAGTCTTATAGTATAACGTTGCGTCAGTCCATAATAAAATCCTAATTATTTTATTATAACGTGGAAAATTAAAACAGCATTAAAAACTTTAAAAAGAATCAGTAGTCTAATTAACATTTAAAGTATTAGGCAATTAATAATTTCAAATTTCTCTTTACTTTTATAATTTGTATAATAAAAACAAGTATAATAATAGTTGGAGTTTAAAATTACGATTTACAAATAGATTCCTTTATTTTCACTTTTATTTTTTCCCATGAATATCTTATTAAAAAGTATATCATATCTCTCTAAATTTATTCAAATTGTATACTTGTTATAATATAAAATATCATATATCTGTTTGATACAGAGATGTAAAAGTTTTATGTTTAAAGAGTACATAAGAAGAACCGTATCGGTACTAAAAATTGACTTCCTAACCATATACTAAAAAGCATTTAAAGAAGCTGGGGGATAACATTTATGAGCATAAACAAGGCGTTGTAAAATTTAGGTACCGAATAAAGGGATGTATTCGAAATAAGTTATATTTATATTAAGAGCATTGTAAAACCATAAATTAAGTATGTGAAATGTATTATGTACATGTACACCCATGTATGAATGTGCACTATCGGAAATAGTAAATATGAATGAAAGTTATTTTGAGAACACACTTACAATGTGTTCCTTTATTTTCTGCTTTCATTATATTCATATGTACTGTGAATTTTACATTTTTACATATGTAATTAATACATCCCAAATCATGTATCATCTGTTTTGAAGAAAAAAGAGGTTAAGAGAATCACTGGGAATATGTATGAAGCGATATCAGCGTGAGAAGAGAAAGACAAGAGAAATTGCCAGCAAAGCAAAAAATTCTCATTTGTAGTTTGCTTTGGAAAATCGTATAACTACCACTTCATGTGTTATTTAATTTTTAAATTAATAAAGTTAAATTTGATTTCTTTAATATATTTTTATTTACAAAATAAATTTTTATGGGTTTCATTTTAACTCATAATTATTAAATTTCAAAAATTTTAATGGTTATTTTGTAACAATTTTATAGAGAAAAGTTCATTAATTATAAAATTTGTTCAATATGAAAATATGAAACTAAAAACTGATAACGAAATAATCGTTTTTAGAGATTAATAAGAGTTTTATTTAATATTTGGTTATGAATCAGAAGGTACTGTATATAATTCATATAATAACTATATTTAACAAATTGACCCTACGCATTATTTTCCAAACAAATTTTGCAACGAAATATATGACGAAAAAAATTCTTTAATAATAATAATCCGTTTAAGGTCTCACGGACGATCCAGCTTCAAAGGCTTGAATCTCTAGGAAGACGAGCGCATCTGACGAGTCAATAACAATAGCCGCACGAAGCCGCGGGTCATTTTCATTTACATTGAAGGGAACGTTGCTCTGAACATGACCTGCGCGTTCCACCTGACATATGAATGACATGAGGTGCGGCCATTCGATTTTCTCCGTCAACACGTTATATTTTTTATAACTTTCTCTAAAATTCGTGATTTACACCTTAGTTTTTCATCAAGTAACAAATGAATTATGGGCGTGTTACAAATCCCTAAATTACTTGTCAATGAATCCTTCTGTGGATTAAAAAATTGTTTTTAAAGTATTCGTAATATATATATATATATATATATATATGTATCTCAGATTAGTCATGTCTTTCATACTCAAAGGGAATAATTATACTCTCCCGATTGTTTTGCGTAAATATAAATATAAAATGATTACAATTATTAATGTTTATAATTAAAGATCATCCTATTTGGATAAGCGCTGAGTAGCTATTAGGCATATAATAGGAATAACGATCGTATGTAATAAAATAGATTGAATGTGCGATAATATATGAGGATAATTGATTAATAAACGAAAAAAATACTATCGTAAGCTGGTGCTTTCTGAATAATAGGGAGTTTATAGCAGTTTGTATTTACTTTCTGCTTTATGACAGTAAAGTAAAGAAAATTTAACGAATTTTATATCAGAGGCAATATTGTTGCGTGGAACATAATAGAAACTAGTAAACACTGCACACACCAATGATCCCACGCTTTTTCAAAAATCTCGAGTGCCAGCAACAATGAAGTTCTTTTTATACTCGAGCGAAAAGTGAAAACGTCCTAACGCTCAGTCGTTTCTTGCGATCCTACCGATAATATGCCCTAAGTACGTAAACACACGCACACGAGTGTGCATTTTTGTATAGGGAAAAAACGCATAAGAATAGAGAAAATGCACGTTGCTCATGTACCACTCATGCGTCTTCATTCCTTTTTTCCTTTTCGTTCTATCTTCCACTTGATTCTCCTGCGATTCGCTATTTAATATTATATACTGGCTACGCCCACGCGCGCAACTGCCTAAAGATTGGCGAATGGTTGCGCAAATTTTCTTGGAATTTCTCCTTGGTCTTCAATGGACGTGCACTTTACAAGGTGCATCTGCGACCAACACGCGTTGCGAGTTATTCTCTTGATAGGCATCGCGTTGACTCTTTCTGATTTTTATTTATTTATTTATCTTCTTTTACCTTTTTGAGGCTACCAATTTATAATCAGTTTTGATCGCTTAGACAATCTTTCATACCGTTACGAGGAGAGCTTGGATCTGTATATTGCACTTTATATTATGCAATAATATTATTGAATTTATAAGAAGAGATAACTTTTTCTTTTTCATGACACCCAAGTGCCTCGAATAATAATTGCTTTTTTTACAAGAGACTACGAGTAATTTCACATAATTTTATTTAACTTTTATAACAAGGAAAATACGTCAAATCCAATGATAGGTTATAAACAAATTTTTCAGAATTTTACCATAAAAATATGAACTCAGTTTAAATATGTGAATTTATTTAAATTTAAATATAAATCAAGTTTATATTTAAAATTGCTTTGGTAACAATACATTTAATCCATTAAATAACAGTTATTTATTGCCTTCCGATATATAAATATACTTGAACTTAAATGAATAATCTCAACGCTACTTTTCGTCCCATTTTTCCTATCTATATATTATTTTTTAAGCAAAATTATCGATATTAAAATATTTGTGGCATCTTATAAAAAGTGCTATTTGCAAATGAGATACACATATTTTAAATTTTATAAATTTCAGAGTTTTTCACAAATAAATGAAAAATATCAAAAACTGATATCAATTTATTAATAATAAGTCATATAAGTACTAAAATAATTTTATTTATCAAATTTTTATTTATTAATAAGTTATAAGATTTCAAATAGAGTTTTAAACTTATGTAATTCAATGAAATTGATTTTGTTTCTACTCATTTTGGAATCCTTGCACCCTTATTCAATAGATTAAACTATTTAAATAATTGTATCTAATGATATATTATAAATTACAAAAACTAATATTTTAATATTATTATCACTAAATCTAATAATATTCGTACAGATTCTATGTATTTTCTGTAAGCAACAAATTTAATTCAACGTTCGTGTGTACCAAATGTCACGTAAACTTGTGTGTCATCGAAATGAAATGAGCAGTGACATTCAACGTGTACTAGCAGTATTGGCTATTATTAATGAAATTTATAGTTATTATTTATGAGGGAAAAAGGAAAATATACGTAAAATTATTAGTTTTTCTTTCGTTAAATGAAGTTTTTTCTGTTATAATGTACATTAAAATGAAATACGATTTAAGTGTTAACAGCTTGTAATAAAGTAGGTGTTGAAATGTGCACTCGTTGAAGTGACAAGTGTACACGAAAAATCTTAAGCATTTTAACTTTTTATTATCATAATGCTTGTTTTAACTCTGTAATAATTCTTATTTTCAATTAAATTTAATTATAAGTTAATAAAAATTAATTTTTTTAATTCTCGACTCAGTTTTTATATGTTAATGTTTATTTTTTTCTACAATATTCCTAAATATGATTTATCTTCAATATTTTATTCGACAATTTCAATTATTTACACATGATTCAATTTTTTTTTCTCTGTAAGAGTATGCGCATAAAATTAAATAGTTCCATAAATATTTCATAAAATCGTCGATAGTTTCATAAAATTAAATAGTTTTAAGCAGATAATACTGATGAAAAATAACAACTTTTAATCATAAAATCCTTATAATTGCGTTCTTGATTGATTGGAAAATTAGTATTATTATATAATAATATTAGTTCAAAGAGTTAAGTAAATTTGTAAATTTACTTGCATTCGCTCGATTAGTTGACTCTATTAAGGCTTAATTAAATTTTAGCAAAGTGTCCAACTAAATTGTACTTAGTATGCGTGATTCAAATTCTAAAGTTAATTTTACAAAGGATATTTCAGCGGGCAATTCTCCGAAGCGTTAAAATATATTCGTAAAAAGCGAATTTTCTAAAGCAGTCTTCCAGCTACATTTTCAGGTAAGCTTCCCCCAACTAGTCGACGTAATTGCCACCGTCAATCAGCCGCAATTGCCTTGCTAAAAGTGGCCTTGCTCTCGACTCTCTCCCGCAGCCAAAAAATGCTGAAAAACAAGGAAATCTCGGGTATAGTCCAATAAGCCCTATAAATTAAAATTTGACCCATTACATGACAATACTGCTTTAACGCCGCTTCGTCATACTACGGGCTATGACGTAAATTTTACTGGCAATCCTCAACTTTCTTTAGCATCGTCGCAGCCGCTAATGCTTCTCATCCCATGGAAAAATACGTACGTATACGATGAAACGTCGGAGTGACTGGACGTAAGTACAAAGATTTTTTGACGCAGGTATGATTCACGTCGTAGAATGAGTAATGCGTTCTACGCCTTGAAGAATCGAGCGCGCTCCGCTTATTCTTGGCTCTTCTTCGTAGTAATTTTTTTACCCTCGCGGATTGCCGTAATAGCGCTTTTTAAGTACGAAAAATTGTCGGGTTTGTATTCTCCTGTTTTCGCTGTACTTTTTTGAATTATAGCTTTTATTTTTTGATACTTTAAAGATAGAGAGAGAAATAAAAATTTACGTGTCATTTTTTTTTTATTTAACTATGGGAAATAAGAAGTTGCGATTGTTTCATATATATATATAAAGTTCATATTTCCTGATTTAAATCACTGATTTATCGTCACTTTTATTAACCATCATGAAGCATCGAGTAAACTGAATTGAAATAAAAAAAATATTCATATAATGTATCACATAGTTTAATTATTGTAAAGTCTTTTTTTAATTTATATGAAAAATAGATTTGATTATTGAACCCTAATTTAAATTTGAGTTAAACATTAGTATTTTTAATTGATTATCAATTCTCAAATTACACTTTCAATAAATAAATTTTATGCTCATTTTTTGGAGTAATTATGGAATATGTTTAAACAAATATAATAACTAATAAAGTATTTTACGAGTAAAGATCTATACGAAAATTTCTTCAGTTATATTAATAAAATTTTTTTAAAGATAATGAATTTTTCAATTGAAATTACAGATTTTATCAATTATTAAGAATTATAAACACAAAAATGTGATAATTTATTGAGAATACTGAAAAAATGTTGCAATTATTTAATAATAGTAAATAAATGAAATAGAAAATTATGTTTTCGTTGTAAATTAAACTTGTTGAGTGATTAAATATATGTTAACTTATTTCTCCATAAAGTTGCAATGTCTATAAACTAGAACGATCAGATTTAATTATAAATCGTAAAAGTGCTATAATTACCAATACAAAATTGTTATGAGCTTGTTTCGTTGATTCTTTTTTATACAATAGTTTCACAATTTATATGTTTATTATAGAAATTTAAATTTACTGTTAAAATAATATATGTGCTAATTAAAATATTTAAATTATTATGGTAAAACATCAAAAGCATATACTGGAAATATTTTTGATTCTATATCTAAAATTTTGAATTTATAGAAAATTTTATTTCGCGTAATAGAAAAGCTCATAAGGTATTTAAATTATAGTACTTTCTAAATATAAATATTTAAGAAACGAAGATTGTATTTAAAGTTATCTCTAAATTCAGTCATAAATTTATAGTAATTTCCTGGGTAAGTTACGTAACGATATGTAAAATTTACTAAATTGTTTATGTAAAATTAAAAAGTTTATTTGAAATATTCTTTTTGATATCACAGTATTTAAATCTAAAGCGACTTTTTAGTGTTATAAAATCTCAAACTCTACTAATCAGATTTTTCATTTTGAAGTAGTTACAAAATTAGAATTAAGGAATATTTTAAAATGAAGTATAAAAATTCATTAAAAACGTTCAAATGAGTGCATTATGTGTATTATTTTATTACGTAAATAAATCAGAATCACAAACTTTTATGAGATTATATGAAGCAACGTATTTAATGAGACTGGATACATAATTTTCTTAAAAGTTTCGCCAATATTACAGCCAAAAAATTGTTTATATTTAATTTTTTAATCCTATTAAGTGTTTTAACAAAACTTGTATACAAATTTGATATACAGTGATTTTTAATCATTCATGATCTTTTTTGATAATACTTTCATATGAATTATTACTTTTAATGTAAGTTATTATATAATAATAGGACGTATATTAAGAGTGCAGATTATTATGTTGAATAAGATGATTGGGAAAGTATTGTAAATGGCCTTTAAAGATTGAATAAAGAAATTTAAAATTTTTACAGAAGTTTGATATTATAAATCATTTAAAAGAATTATAGTTAAGATTAATTTATTTATGATTTAAATGTGTTATCGATGGTTTAGTGAATCAAGAATTTAATGGCTCAGCAATTCGACGGAATAATATTTTTTTCATATTTTTCCGTATTCTTGTAAAGTCTCTACAATAATTTTATATGTTCCTTTATAGTATAAGTTATAGCTGATTTTATTACATGTATAAATTTTAATAGTTATGTACACACATGCGTGTACGCGCAGGCACATACACACATCCATCTATATCTTCGTATTCAGACATTTTTGTACAGATTTTATAAAATTCCTTTAGAAAGATGTGTGTATATTTGTCAGCGATTAATAGAAGAATAGATTATTGTCAAAAGTTTAAAAGATAAAGAAACAATAAGTAAACTTTATCATAATATTATAATAAATTTCTAATCCATTCTTAAAATTTGTGTTAAATTTTTAGCAAATTCGAAACAATGAAATGGTCAAATAAAATAACACGTATAGTTGTCCTCAAAATTCTATTTTAATCACATTTTGCAGAAGCAAGTTTATATTTTTATTATCGAAATTTCATTGATTATAATTTTTCTATCTGTTTAAAATATAAAAAATAGTTTATTGGTTATTTGTTCTCAGGAATTCTGATTAATAACATGTTACAATTTTGATGCATAACAATATAAATAAATTGATTCTTTACAGTACATAATATGTACATAAATAGACTATTAAATTGTATATTTATTTAATCAACAGATTTGTATAAACAAAAAAAAAATATATAACTTATTAATTTAAATAATAATAAATAAATATCTTATTTATTTCGGCAGTGAAAAGCTGCATAATCGAATACGTATACCAATTTTAACACATTAAATTTATAATTAAAGGAACTTTGAAGATTTCAGAGCATCCCTCTTTATAATAATTCCCAGAAGTACCAAACCTTGGAAATTAAAAGTATTATTTCGCCACATTTTAATTCTCAAGTTTTTTATGCCGTGGGTTCCAAATGCGTTTAAAAATTTTAATGCACTTACTCGGGAAGCTCTATAAAAATCCTTGAGTATCGTAAAAGAAAAAGTTGAGCAAGCGAGTAAAATGTCGTCAGATCTCATAAGCTTCATTAAAAGTCTCACGCCGAGTTCTTAGACTAACGCACACCTGCGCCACGCATTTAATCTCCTGGGCGTGCGCTCCAGTTCAGCAGCCAAAGCTCAGCGAATCTCCGTACCGAAAAACGTCTATTGCAAAACGGGAGCTGCACATGTGATTAGTCGATCGCCACGCGTGCAAACTTTCACGAAATCCCAGACTTTCACGGCGATCGGATCGGCCCACTGAAAGCTTCTCCGGCATTCGCGTTCTTCTCTGCTCGGGGCCGACCCTCGCAATCACAGTGGGCGCCGGTGAGAAAGCAAATTGGACTAAGGAGCGACTAAGGCCTGACTACGTGGTTGCAAAACGGACTACGCGGAAAGAACTGCCCTGGCAATTATTGAAGAAGATTATGGTTGCTTTTGATGCGCGGTACTGCTCTCGTAAGACGAGCCCTAACTCTGCCAAATACTACGTCGAACGTCGTTATGTTTCCCGAGCCGAGCAATAAACGTTCAATCGGCTGTAGGAAAATACTTTATCCCTTATTTTTTGTAATTCATAAGCAATTTTTTGCTTTCCGTGTGTGCACTACATACTCATTTGCAATACACGGATGTTTATTGTAGCGGACGATTGTATCATTACGGTGCATTTGATATCGATAAGCGATATTGTGGACCGCTGATTCATAGTGCACTTCTGCAGCGAAAAACGCCAACCGAATGTTCATAAATAACTGTAATTCCCTTCTTTCTTGCGAATAAACAGCAAAAAAATTTTCTGTGAAATATTACACATAATCTCAAGAATTATTTTCAACGAATATAATATATTTTATATTACACTGTAAATCTATTCTGTTATGCTGCATCACTCAAATTAAGTAATACGTAAAGATACTATATAGAGATGAGGCAATATATATGAATTAAAATCAACGTTTAATGAATTTTACGGTGTTACTAGAAATAAAAACTGCAGTTTTCAGTTTATACTTTTATTACTGCACTCATTTATATTGAATCCATTAGAGCTTTTATAAATTTTAAGCTTCGCAATAAACGATTAATTATTCCTTGCAATTACTTCCAAAATTCTTAAAAAAATGTGATTTTTTTCTAGAAATTCTATCGTCATTTATATTTAAGTATTTTTCCCCATACTTAAATAGATGCATGGATTAAATTTTTACATTTAAAACAATAACTACCCTAAAGATAGTAAATAGTAACCAAAGTCATAAATATTAAAGTTTTATTTTGTCTTCAACTTACTCTGGAAACGTAATAATCCACACAAGCAGTATATACAAAATTATTTCTTTCGCTTAGGTTAAGTTCACAATATGATTATTCGAAGATTTTAAATCCGGAATATCCTTTTTTACCAATACTTAACAATTTGTAATTGTAAGAAAAAATGAAATTCCTGTTTTGTAAAAAGTTCTTAATTGGAAAATATTAAATTACTTTAAAGAAGAGAAAAGAATTAAAATAGCTTTAATAATTAGCTTTTAAGTTGTTTGATATGAATATAAAAGAAATATTTTAAAATCATTATCCTCAAGGCAACTATATTTCATACTATTATCCATAAATTAGAAAAATATATTCAAACTTAGTAATTGATATTTAAGTAATTTTATTATATGGTTAGATTTAATATATTACGAAATAGTGAAATTTTATTGCGATTATAAGAGAAATGAATGTTGATTCCTTTCTTAATAATTTCTTTATCTCCAATTGACTAAAGATAATTATTAAATAATGCGTATAAATAAATTATTAAATGTATATATATTATATATTACAATTTTAAACTATTTAATCAACACAACTATAATTTTTAAAAAATTACTACATATAACAAAATTTATAATCAATAATATGTATAGTTTTAGTGAAATTCATTTTTTTATTCATACATTTATAAACTTGGATAACAAATTTTGTATTTATAAGTTTATTTATAAATGTTAAGAGAAGAGCATGTGCTTCGTCCTAAGCAGTTGCACTATGCAGTTGTCTCACTACGTCATTGTTCGTATCACATGTTTCGGTAGTTTCTGTAGGTATTTCTATGCAGTTAGCCCTTTTGGCTATGCAATCAGTTGTCTGTGTGCACAGTCAGT
The DNA here is from genome assembly GCA_018907185.1 of Platyscapa corneri. Lineage (NCBI taxonomy): Eukaryota > Metazoa > Arthropoda > Insecta > Hymenoptera > Agaonidae > Platyscapa > Platyscapa corneri. Next base: position 930,616 of record JACCHW010000065.1, on the reverse strand, counting down.
TGCATTTATGCAGTCTTACTGTTTACCAGTAAAGAAAATTCAGCATTGTATATACTCGTATATTTTATATGTTACATTCAACAAATAAATATAATAATAATAATATATATATATACATTTCTGTTTTATCATTACTTTTTTTTATCAGACCAAACTCATCCACGCATGTAACACACACGCTCTGCTAATATAAATTCAACAATAAATTTATTATTCAAAAATATCCTTACGGTCAATAAATTGTAAATGAACAATTAAATTTTATAATAAATTTTTTTTATAAAATCAATCAAAACTTACTCAATTAATTAAAAGTTATAAGAAGTATAATCAATTTATTCTTAATATTATTACCTCTTTGTAAATAAAACATATTTAGTATTATTTTAATAGTAATATCTAGAATATTTATTTATATCTGCAACAATTTTCTAAATCATAATTCTTATTACACACGAATTTTATGTTTAATTGTCAAAATGTAATTTAATATTAGTATTAATACACTTTTTTACCTGACAGATATTCCATAAAAAATGTATGATAAAATTTACGAGCACAAATCGGTTGATGTTATTGAAAATACGTGTAACATTTTCGTAAAATTCATGAAACTCACTTAAAAGTATAAAAAATCAAGATCATACCAGAAATAAAGACAGCAACAACTTTCTTCCAGAAATACAAAAAGCCCAGTATAATTAGCTGCCAGAGCTACCACGTAATATTTTGTAATAATTCACATATATATATACGTATGCGTACATATACCTTACATCTACTTACGTTTCTTCGTGGTGTATAAATCAATTTATCAAATTTATGCTAGTGCCCCACTTCTTTTTAATATTTCTCCTTTGCTTCAGTTTTACTTTAGTTACTACTATCCATTTGGGAATTGAAGGATTGAATTTTTGTAGTTGTATGTTCATATTGCACGTTTTTTCTCTATAAATCTTAAAATCCTTTCCGAGTTAACGGTGAATCTATCTTTAATATAACTAAAAATTTCACTTCCTGAGAGCAATAGGTTAGTTTGATGAACACAAATTGAACAAGCATGTTTCATGTTTGAAAACAATATTCACATCATAAATTTAATTACTTTTTAAATTGAATTTATAACATGAATGTCGGTTATAATTAATATATATCGTTTATTTTTATTTCAATTTATTCATTTAATTTTTATACGAATTGAAATACAAAGATATTTAATGTTTACAATCCTTCTTTTTGTTAAATCTACCTTGATGTAAATATATATATATGCGCACTATGATGATATTATTTATTAATTTTATTTAAATAATATTCTCTATACGTCATTTTTCTTTATCAAAATATATAGATATATAATATTTTGTATTCATGAATATAAGTATGTGTGAAAATACATGTATTTTTTTTAAGTAAAGAAATTTCAGAAGAAGAGACATTGAAAAAAAATGTGAAATTATATATTTAAAAAAAAATTATACATGAATAATATTAATTAATAAATTAATTACACAACAGAAGCATAATTTATAATAAATGGAAAAATAATATTATTTACATAATTATTTACAACAATGTAGAATAATATAAAAATACATTGGAACCAGCGTTGTTATTCTATTTTACAACTAAAGTATTTATGAATAATAATTTTTTTAAATACGAAGACAATTTTAAAGTATTTTAAAAAATTGAATGTATGATTTTATCTTTTCTTTTAAAGATAGATAAATTAATTTATAAGATAGTTATAAAATTCTTTTTATTTGAAGTAAGAAAATATTGTACAGAACTATTTGAATTTTTTCATAAATACAGAAATAGATTTAGTAAATATTTACTTATTATTGTAAAAAAATTATTTACTTGGAAAAAATTATTTACATATTGATAAGTACGTATATATGAGTATAAAATTATATATTTATTAAATAAATTTTTAAAAACAAGTTGGTCAATACTAGTATTTTAGTTGCTTGTAATCTATTGGATAGGGGGTGTGATGTAATTGATGTTTTCCATATGTAAATATACAATTATGTTGTTTGTACTTTAATTTTTTGTCTTCTACTTATATTCATTTTAGTTTTCACGGGTTGTATTATGATTAATCGAAAATGAAATCTATTTCAAAATATAATATATTCTATAAATTTTATTTAAACTTTAAGGTTTATGAAGAATATTAAAGTAATTAGTTTGGTTATTTATTGAAATTCATTTAAGAATTCATTTGATAAAAAATAGAAACACTTAAGCATATTTCAATTAAAATCGATCTTTAGAAACAGTTCCATATACAGTTGACACAATTATCTATGGCAAAAATACTTCTTTGTTAATATTTTTAATTTCAGAATTTATTAATATTTATATTTTTTTCATTTTTAAATAGATTTTGATATTTAGTCAATTTTAGTTACTAGTTTATCAGTTAGAAAATTATTTTGATAATTAAACATTTTGAAGGTTATTTCAATATATATGGTTTATTAAGCATAAACTTCAATAATTAAAAACTTATATATAATTATATTTTTACATTGAATGTACGGTTTATGGTTTAAATTATATGCAAATATTTTTTAAAAAAAAATTCTTCGAAAATTCTTGCATCTTATATTATTAAATTCAAAAAAATTTTATTGATAATTTTAATTCATTTAGGAAAAATTATAATTAGAAAAATATCTAACGTAAATTCATTTTAGTATCTAAAAAAATGCAATACTTTCATAATAAATTATTAAATTATTACTTGAGCTTTGGCTGAAAAATATTAGTGATATGTCTCATTGATAATTTTATTTATAATATCTCTGTCTCTTCCTTCATATATATCTATTTACGTATCTTTCTATCTATATATTGGTCCAGTCATTAATTTATCTATTTTTATCTATCTTTATCTACCTAACAATCTATTTATCCATATATTTATATATGTGTGTATTCATCATTTTAAATATGAATTCATATATCTATTTGATTTATCTATAAATGTATCTTAAAACACTTAGAATTATAGGTTTCTCTTAAATGTCTCTGATAAACTCGAAAATTCTAGTAAGATTCTTTCGCATAAAATTGGTAATATTCCAATCTTTCAAGTATATTGTTCTGCATCTCTTTTTTCTTGTAAATAAATATTATTTTAATAATATAGAATATCTTTCTTCTTATATTATTACAACTTCTTGCTTTCGAATTCTCAATGATCTTTTTAACAATTTTTTATTTTTTTTAGATATTTCATTATGATTTTGATAAAATTAGTTTGTAAAAGTAATGAACCACGTTTTATTAATCAATGATTTGATTAGCTTTTTAGCTCGGGTATTGAAATAAAACTTAAAAAATATTACATCACTCATTACTTCTTCATGATTTAATGCAATGTTAGTAGTTACTGTACTATCCGTTTCGACGAATTTTTAAAGTTAATAATCAACATTTGTTTGAATGTATTACTTAGACGATAATTATAATATATATCTAATTTGTATCTATGTTGATCAATACGTTCATTTAGACTAATGAGTTTTGTTTATTAAACAATTTAATTTTGTATGTAGTAGTTGTATCCTTCCTTATGACAATCACATTGTTCGATATTTTTTCAAGTTATGAATTCAGTGTATAAATATATGTTCTAATGATAATAATTTTATTTTTTAATTCTACTTTCCTTGTGTTGATATAATCAGAATATTTCATAGTCCACATAACCAAATGTACTAGTTAATACTAAAAAAATTATCATGAAAATCCAATAAATGATATTGAATTATCTCTCGTATTCAATATCTTTAATAAGGTATTATTTTACGGGTATGTCGTATTTATTTTTCTAGTTACATATTTTAAGTTAATACTACATTATTCATTAAATTTTTTATACCATTTTCAAGCTCTATGCTTTAAATAATTTTTTATATCTAATTCTTTCCAAATAAGTTTATATTGCATTTTATTCAGATATTAAGTTTCATCAAAAAAATTTATTTTTTATTGTATAATATTAAAAAATATATAATTATTAATGCCTGTATAATAGTTGATGTTGCAAAAAAATACTGTCAAAATTATTTATAATTAAAAAAAATATTATATCTTAGTAGCTGATTTTTTCTAAATATTCAGAAAATGATTTGCTTAACTTATTCAAGCACTTATTTGAAGTTATAGTAAAAGCTAGAAAGAAAAGATATGAATAATTGTGGTTTATGTAAAACATGTTAACCAGTGATAAAATTTGCTAGAAAATCATTCAGAATCGTGTTTACTTTTCAAAAGACTACAATTTAGCATATTTTGGTAAACCACAGCGAGATTCGAAGCTAATTTACACATGCCTGAATTTATACGTCAGTAACGAGGTGTAGAAAAGTATGCGCAAATTAAGTAGAACTCGAATAAAGCGTCGAAAGATCAACCGCGCAATTTGAAAGAAAACGTGCCAGAACTGTTGACCGCCGGTGGTGAGACGTTCTCGCGCATAAAAACGATGCTTTGATCGCGGCGCCCGTGAGCTCCATCAGCGCGAACTAGCACCGCGTTAATTGCCTACTCTTCTGAAATGAGGTGGCTACCCGCAAGATCTACAGTCGAGATTTCAAGATTTCAAGATTTACCTAACAAGCCGTGCGAGAAAAGGGACTGGAGGGCGCGAATTCCAATGTCGTCTATAGTTTTGATCATATGGATGATAATGAATGTACCTTGCGTTTTTAGATTATTTTGTGAACATTATGGTACACTTTTTGGAAATAGAACCAGAAATTCTAGGTCTATTTTTATCAGTTTTCTTTTTTTATGATAAATCTATTTAAAGTATGCTAAAATGTTAATTATGGTTCAATACTTTGATCATTGTTCAGAAGTATTGTCCAATGAAATATGAAATTTTTTGTAGAGTATAGTTTTTGATATTATTTTGAATCATAACTTGAAAACATAGTATAAGTTAATTAAACTCATGTTAACATTAAATCAAATAATTAATCAGAAAAAACCGTTTAATTATAAAAAACTCATATATAGTACTTATATTTATAAAAAACGTTTATTTATTAAATCAATATTTCAAGTTTTGTAAAAAATGTGAAATTTAAGTAATGATTTTTAAAGCATTAAAAATTTAATTAAATCTGAAGAAATTATATTAAATTATAGTAATGATTTTTTTTTAAATAATATATTTATTTACTTTTTATATAATTTTACAAAGTAAAATTAATAGAAAATTTCATTTAATTAATATAAAAAAAATATTGATTTGAATAAATGAAAAAATTTTTGTATTTGTATAGAATTTTTTTATGCGTAGTTTTCTTGTTAATGTCAATGAAGAATATGAAGATTATAACACATAATATTTTATATTTTATTATAAAATTAAATTTATCTTCATTTAATCGATTTTTTTCTTAAAATTGATGTACATTTAAATTTTAACATTTCATTCTTTATTTTCAATTTTTAATAACATTCTGCAGTTTTTATAAGTGAAGTATTCGTGTATTATTTTTTAGAATGTGAAAAACTTGTCGAATATTAATTTTTTTATTTTAACAGATATAGAATTATACACTAGTCTTAATTTAAATTTCTTATTTAACTTAAATATATATATATTTTAAGAAGAAAAACACTTGCAAAAGTAAATACTCAATTTACAACTTGAAATTACGTGAATTCGAAGCATTAAATTTCCATCTAAAATACCTTTCCGAATTCTCGGTCTCGTGAGATACTGACAGAGATGGATCAATGCAATTCTTTGAATACGCGTAGTATCACGCACTCTTTGAAAGTGTGAATTCGTACATTGTATTCATTTTGTGTAGATAATATCACTGTACACAATTGTGCAGATGCTGTTGGCTAGACAATAAGCTGGTTGAAATAAAAATTATCAGTGATTCAAAAGAAATCTATGAAATTTAAAAGTTTCTTTAAAGTTTTTTATATGCTTGATACGTCAGATTTACTTTGGTTTTCTATGAATAATATTTAAAATATACAGAATAACAAAGAAATTAAAGATTTTTATCAATCATTTATATCGAATCACTTTTATTTTCTATAAAATAACGATTTTTTATTAGTTTTCACTCATATATTAGTACTTTATGTAATAAATAATTGAAACGCCTCCAACCTAATTTCATTAAAATAAATTAATTTATAATATGTATTATAGTAATCAAATATAATGCTTCCACTAATATTTGAAAGTTACTCTTGTAAAACGTTGAAAAGGAATCTTCTTCTTTATGTATAAAAAAATACTTACCGAGAATAAAGAATCTTGGAAATTATATCACTTTGGTTGTGAAGGAGTGATTAAAATCATACGAGCGATATATATACATTTCTATATAATTTACCAGCTTTTATATACTGTTAATATATATTTGCTAACTAAATCTAGATTTCTTAATTGTTAAATTATATATACTAAACTATAAGTTTAATAAGATTAAAGGGAACTTAAGAAATTTCCAAATGACTTCTGTACAAACGATAACTATTGAATATTAGCATTGAATGATCGAGTATTAAAACAATTTTAACTAATATTCAGTAATAATCACATTTCTAAACATTGAAGGTAAACATAATCTTCATAATTAACTTCAGAATAATATTTATTAAGAAATATTATAGGAACAAATACTGTAAATAAGTAAAGTTAACAAAGTTCTTTTCTTTGTATAAATTAAACAAAATAGTTGTTTTTAATAATTTATTTTACCTTATATGTATTAAATATTACGTAATAAGCAGTAAACTAGTATAGTAAAATAATTATCAAATATTTAGAAAATTTACAATCAAATATTCAATAATATTTTTATTTACAACTATACAAACAAGTACTTTCACAAGTTACAATCAATAATATATTGTAATTACTTGGTTGAGAAGACTATTGATGAAAATGAAAATAAATGATTGTTCCATTATATTCAATTTTGAATATTATTACTTTATTTCAAACAAATATAAATCAAAATAAAAGTATTTACATAAAAAAATTAAATACATATTTGTTACGCATATTAATATATTCTATTGACTGTAAAAATAAAAATTTTTTCTAGTAATTGAAATAAATTTCTTTATATTTTTAATTGTAATTTACACGTTTATCACTTTCTATTACTCTAATAGTTTTACATAATGACTATTATTTTATACTAAAATTTTAATATCATTTTTGTGCATATTCATCTTTACATTAGAAATGAATATATTATATAATTACGTAGTGATAAAATCTTTTACTAAGCGAAAATGCTTAGTAATATTTTATTTGTATGAACAAGAATGTATAAATAAGTGATAATTAAAAAAATAGATAACTTTGATTTCAATTTTATTTGTAAAGTATTTTTAGAGTGAGTCAGTTAATTCTTATATTAGACGAAGAAATGATCTAAGTTTATTTGAAATCGTAATAAGTATTACGTCATAAACAATTTAAAAATTTTTACGATTGATTTTATATTTAAGAAATAAAGCAGACATTATGTTACATATAATATTAATTTCGTTTGACATTAATCTTTTAAATACTATGTATAAATTAGTTTTTAAATGTATTAGATACACGGATGAATATCATCATTTGCTTTAACAATTTAAGCTCTCTATGTGTTCTTTTAAAGGTATAAAGAGCATAATGTTGAGTTTCATAAATTATTATGAAGTTTTATTTCCTGTCTCATAATGAATTAATTTTTACAAGATTTTATTAGTTAATATTAAAAATAGTTTACACGAATGTGCAATAGTTTTATGAGCTTCAATATTTTCATATTTTTCATTAATTATAGATTTTTGTTGAGCTGCTTAAATACTTATGTAAAAATTAATTCTTTTTGAAAAACTTGAAAATATTTGAAAAATTATCGACACATTTTATTTTTTAAATAATAAATAATTGATAAAAAATAAAAAGTAATATACTATAGTTCAAAATAACTTTTATATGTAATAAATCCACATCGAATTCGTTTGATGCAAATGTTTTAACGAATTTATTTGACTACGTTGATATAGAATTTAGTAAAATCTTATTAATTTTCTATCATCGGTCTTACAATATATTATTACAACATATCTTATATTTTTAACAATAGTAAATAAAATATCAATTGAAAAATTTAAATAGACTCAGATATTAAATAAATCAATGTCTTCTTAGCAATATCTAGTATTTATTATTTAATTGAAAAAGCAATTCCGATGTAATAATAGCACATGGGGAATTTTTAATAATTACTGTTTAGCAGGTAGACGGACCTATTGATTATACAAATAAATTCTGCGATTTCAATTTATAATGAACTATCTATTAAAAATTTATAATCACAAAACAATACTATTGATATGTATAATTAATAGCATGAGATTTTTACTGTAAATCGTAAATGTGAAATTTTCTAATAGATCCTCGTATCTTCTATAAAATGAATGGAAATTATCATCCACTTAATAAATATTAATAATGAAAATAAATAATAGCAGTTATAAAAATCTACATAAACTTTAATACCATTTTCTACCTTAAAACGTATATCCGCCATTTTGAATTTACTCTGGAGGACATACAGTAATAAAAGTAGATACAATGACTTGAAGATAATACTGTAGAAACAGTCTCAGCTCACAAATCATCATCGCGTACTTGTACGTATACAACGTATTCACGCGATGTGATAAATTATAATTTTTCAAAGACGACAATCATTAACTCCTAACGGCCTTTACTTCTTGTAAAACGTCTCCATAAATGAAATTTCCGACAACATACAATATCGCAAAGCGTTACATTATCGTTATGGTTACGTAAAAGACGAAGACGTAAAAATATATTTTTATTTGAAAATCGATATTATAATGAAACGTAAAAGTACAGATATTATTCGAATAGATACACATCGGGTCAGAGATACCACGAGAAGATTTTGCGTTTGTTTAGACTTTTTAAATGCAAAAAAATATTTGTCGAAGTTGGATCGATTCACGTCCATAAATACATTTATTTCGTGCATAGAACATTAAATTAAAGAGTATAAAGGAAATTATTAAGACTCAAGTCGTACAGAATAGCTTTCTTCTATCAATTACATCTTGAAATTTCAAAACGTATCATCGCTAAGTAAACGGAGTTCAGCCCACCGTCAAATATGAAAATTGTTTTCCCGAAAATATCTTGTCTCGTTTGAGTTGTACTAATTGCACCGCAAAAAACACCAGTGGATGCACTAATCTGAACGCTTTCGTGGACGCATACAGAGTAACCGGCGCACCTACCCACTCGCTATCGCCCACACGTATAAACGTAGCCAATCAAAAACAATTAGGGTTTTTTAACGGCTTTTCTTTGCGGCTCAATAATAAGTGAAAAGCTTTTCGAATGTTTTGATCGTATTGCAATGATCAGCTCAGGTGGACGTAATAAAGCAGTTTTCTGAAGCCATACTTAGCCGTTGGTGAATTTTTGTAAAGAGCACGTATATAATGCACGGGTTTATAGGCAAAGATGCCATCTCATACTCTCGGAACTGCTTTGCGCTTTCTCTCGCAGGCCCGGCACTGCCGTGAGATATTATTTATAGATGCACGAAGCATCGATGCCGATCTTTTTCTCCTCCTTTTTTCCCTCTTCCGTGGGCATTAAATCGTAGAGGCATCGGTCCTAGTCTGAAGGTGCCGGAGATTGGTGTTATTGGTTGTGTTCCCTCGGACAACGATCCATTCTGTCGGCCATAAATTGCTGAGCTCGATGCGCTGGCCTACTGGTGACGCGCGAATGAGGCCTGTTTGCCGATGACGTCTCACCAATAAATCCTCTGTGCTCGGATTTTTCTGGGCTGCGTTCGGTGCTTGTGTGAGTGACGGAGCCTACGTGAAGCGCGACGCGTGACTTGGGACTAATTAGGTCGATCGGCGAATTTCTCTATCGCCCTGGTCGTTACTTTGACTTTTTAGCGAACACTGTTTTATAAGGTCACGAACCAACGTATTTATTTATGTTATGATCGAGGGAATGCTGTATGAAATTCAGGATCTTCGTGGGTCCTTTCTACAGTTACAATTATTTTATTTGCTTTCGATGATCTTCTTAATTCCCAGACTGGTAATGGTTTAAAAACGTTATGTAGATCTTTTTTTAAGATACCGCATTTATAAGTTATTTTCAGAGACATTAAATAACGATAGATAAGACAATATACCTTTTAAAAATTAAGAAAACGAAAATGTTACGAACATTTATTGTGTTCGATCGCAATATTCCATAAATTTGCCATTACAATTAAAATTTAATATCTAAATAAAATGAGTATTATGAGGGTAATTGAGAAATAGCAGATAGAAAACTAATTTATACTGATAGTTTGAATTTGTTATGAATAATATTAACCTATACTTATATGAACGGATTATCATGTGAAAAGCAAAGAGCAATTTATGTTAAAAAATTGTAATTTTGAACGTGAAATTAAAATTTTTTAATATTTAGATTGTTTTTATTAAAATTATTAATAAATAGCACCAATATTATGCTTTAAACATATTTAGTGATTTTTACAGTAAATGAAAAACTATGTTTAGTTTTATCTTTAAACGTATTAGAAAATTTTTCAGTGCTTTAGATAATATATAACAAAGTTATTGGTAAGATTATGTATATAATAGTTTCCTTTAGATTTTTTTTAAGTATTATCGTTTTAAATTTACGTACATTGTAATTTTTTTATATTTAAATTTTATTAAAACCGTTATTAAAATCTTTGCTTCAAATTTGCTTCTATTTAAAATTTATTAAATTCACATTTTCGAACAATTTAGATAGTAAAAATAGTGAAGTATGCAGTAGAAAAATCCAGAAAAGTGAAACGTCTTCTAAATACACTTATAATGTTTATGTTATTGTATTATGTGCTTATGTTTATTTTCGTTTTATTTTATGATTTATTTAGAGAAACAACAGTGTAATATCTTCAATTTTAGCATACAATTCGGGATACATATTTATGACTTAAAATATTATGAATATATTGAATACTTTACATAGGTACTAAAAAAATTTTTTTATAGCGCAAAAATTCTAGAACTTTTTGAATATTTTGTTGTATAAGAATTAGCAATGATTTAAAAATAATTAATTATTTTTCACAATTGTAAAATACCAATCATGAAATAATGATTACCCTTGTTTATAAGTATTGGATAAAAGATTAAAAAACATTTGTTTAAAATTGGATTCGTTATTTTATATGAATTTATAAGCTTAATTACATCTATGAAGTTAATACGTACACATATCTATTAAACAACACATTTTTTTAAAACATGATTAGTACGAAGATGTTTCCGATTGTATTATTGTAACGATTGTACTAAAGTCACGTGAAAAACGTTTAAGTAATAAAATAAATATGGAAAGTTATAGACACCTACTGTATAGACACATACTCCTTGAAGTAACAGTGATACTTTGATTTATTTAACCACTATAAATTCATAGTAATTCACGTATCACATGTGGGTTTAATTGATGCCTAGTAGACAAATAAATTCGGAAAAAGGATACTTTTAATGGATGTGTAAAAATGTATGCTTTCTCCTCGATAGATGATGACTCATAGCTGATATATATTCATGCAATGCTTTCATCAAGAGTACGATCCTTATTTTCAATATAAAAGGGCATGGCTCATTCAAAACTAAAAAGTTCAAGTATTTATGTGGTGTACGTGCCTAAAAACAGAGCGCCATGGTAGTTTCCTTAGCGCACTTCAAATAAAAATGGAAAATAGGAGCACGAGAGAAAGAAAGTTTTGGAGGAAGTAGTCAGTGGCGTCGTCAGTGGGGCCGTATCTACGCGGTTGTAAAACGACGGGATGCGAAATCGATTGTTACGATCGCAACACGAGCGGGGCTCGTTAAGTTCGACTCTCAACCCTTCCTTCCATATCGTTATTACGCCCTGCCCCTCCTCCTTGCGGCTCGCACATACCCTGCGATAAAGCTGAATTTATGCGCTTTCTTTCGCGCCCCTCCGACGAAAGCTACCTTGTAAGCTCGAACATCGCATGCGCGTTTATTAGCCGACATGCGTGCCTCTCTAATTGAGTCGTTCACGAACGCACGACAAGCACGAACGAATGCTCCTGAGTTTCGAGCAGTTTTGCTCAACTCGAGTAGCCACGAGTTCGCGCTCGAATGCTTATTTATTGCTCCAACGATTATTATTTTTTGTGAAATATTATTTTTCACCTTTCAAGCCCTTGGAACCTATGTATGGATTTTTTTTGTCGAGGATGCTGATTATTAAATTTGGATTTTTCGAATCTGACGTTAATAATAATCTGGCGTTCCAAATGTATTTTTGAAATAAGGAGCGATAAATATTGTTCTTGAAACAGAACGAACGTTTAAAATTATTATAATATCACTTCAATATCAACGTAAAAAGTAATTACTATTAGTAAAAAGATTATTTTTTTGAAATGTTAGATATTATTTGTTTAGTTTGCTACATTATTCCTTATCCATGATAATTATTCCATGGAAAATTTAAATATTTTGAGTCAAACAGTTGTGGTCTTTGTACGTAATTGAAATGAGAAAAAATTATAGTTTTGATTAAATCTCAAACAGTCATCTATCTAAATTAACTAATTAATTTGTACAAGATATGCAGTGTATTTTGCAAAATATTAAAAGATAAAAATTAGGAACATGTTGTTGATGAAAAATATGCGCATTTTTTAGGTTGATATATTTTAAAGATAAATGTAGTAAATTTGTTTACACACATCGATAGATCAGTATAATTTCAGCTTGCTAAAATTGATTTCTTATAATATTACTTGAATTTGAGCAAGTCATCACTTATAAATGCATATCAATGTTGTTCAAATATCATATTCGTGGATCTGAGTACATGCAATGGTAGACTTATAATTATGTTCAGAAGCTGCTTAGCGAATTAATTTAATAATTAAATAAAGTTTTTTAAGTATACAACATTAAATAGGTGTTAAATAACTTTTCGTACTTTTCAAAGCACATGTTCATTTCGGTTTTAAGTTTAAGGATTGCGCATAATGTAAAAACATATATTATATACTTGGAAATTAGTTGTATAAATAATTTGTAGCATAAATAATTTTGAATCAAGTACATATACATTCCTAAATTTCCATGTTACTCAGGCTAACATTTTTTTAGAACTATAATTGTAAAAAACAATTCTACAATATATAAATCCCTAAAATAAACTAATTCTATGGTTATTGCAAAAAAGATTCTCCCCTATCCCAATGCAATTTTTCAACTAAATGAAATCCTCTTGACAGCTAAGCTTCTAAAGGACGACTCTATTCTCCTGAGAACATCCTTCTGTCACAGAAAGGATTTTGTTCACGTGAAAAGGAATTTCTACTTCTACGAGATGAATAATTTCTCCTTCGCACATCTGTTATTACGTGTGGAATCCTTTTCTTAGGAAAAGAAGCTCTTTGCGTCAGTACTCACAGAAATTCCTCTTTACCTACCACCCAACCGGTCGGAATTTGCATACGAATTGTGCATAATACGATTCAATCCGCCATTATTGCGGGGATGTGTGCTTTCACTTCAGCCACGAATCGCTCGTTTTTTAAACAGATATCCTTTTACCATTACACAGTCTTTGTTTTGGCGGGTTTTTCACCGACAGGTAAGTGCCGACGGTACTGCGCCTACAATTTCTCTTTCTTTTTTTCTACCACTTTATGTCGCGCGATTTCATAGCAGCAATATTATTATCTAATGAGTATCAATGCTTTAAGTGTCCAGAGCTCTTAGTATTTTTTAATTAAATGAACATGAATATTCAAAACTCGCGTACCGTTTAATTCTAAAGTTAATCCATTCACTTTTATATGGGATTGTTCTTCTGTATTTATAGTAAAATTCGACAAGTTTATTGCAAATTATTTGTAAACATTAAAAAATTAAAATTGAGTTTACGTTATTTCTTTTAAGATACAGCTTAATATTAATTCTTCTATGAAAATTGATCCTGAAAATTAATGTAAGAAACGATTCGAGTATTTCTTTTTTTATAATTTCATGATATATTAAGAAAAAAAAAGAAAAATACTTTTTGTATGAATATTTTTTAATAAATTCGCTAAACAATCATGGTAAATTAACTATATTATAATTAATGACTAAAAAGATTTGTAAAATAAACTATTTGATAAATTATGTTATATCTCATATAAAGTATTTTATGTAGTTCAAAAAAGTTTAAAAATGTTACACGAGTATTTTAGTTAACATTTATGTATTAATAAAAGAAAATAATTCGTATAGAATAATGTTTCAAAACACAAAATTTTTTCAAAATGTCTATATGTTGCATGTGTTATTCGATGTTGAAAAATTTAATAAAAATTTTTCAAAAAATAAAGGAAAATTAATTTTTTGTATAAAATTTTTTTATATATTAATGAAATATAATATTATTATTTACGTAGTAGACATAGCTTTTAAAAATTATATGAAAATGTAGAATGAAATTATTAAAAATTGCGTGCAATTATTTTAGAACAGAATGCGTAAATTATTTTAAAGATGAAATCTTTTTAGATATTGTGTAACACTTATTCTAAGCACAATCATTTAATCCTAATTTCCTTTTCTTTTAGTTTTGAAAAACTCTTAGAAATAAAAACTAATTATCATTAATATAAACGATCGATTGCGCGAAGAGAGTGAAAGCGAAACTAAATGAGTGCATCGTCAACAGGTAGTAGGAAGAAAGGTAAGAAACAAAAGGAACAGATATTTATGAAGTAATCTTAACAAAGATGTATTTACAGAAATTATTTAAAAATGAGAAAATTATGTTAAAGAATAATTTATATTTTAACATATTTTTAAAATGTAATTTATTATTAAGTACAGTAATATATACTTTAAGTTTCTTACATTTTTATGCATCTAAATGTAAAATATTAAGAATGTGAAGATCATTTCGTTTTGATCATATTGAATTTGTTTCTTTTTGTTAAATTATTTAAAAGGTAGTTTACTTTATTTCAAACTCAATTGATCATTTAACATTTATTGATTTATTTTCTTATGTAAACAAAACAAATTTTTTATTAAAATATTAAATTTATTCAATTCTTATATTTAATTTTTCTAATTTAAATTTTTTAATATTGTTAAGTATGAATTTCATGTACGAAAGAATGAATAATTTTATGAAATTGAAATCAGCCGAAATATTATAAATTTTTATTAAAAAAATGTGCTAATGAAATAAGACTTTAATTTTTTAATGTTTTTTAATTTTCTTACAATGTTTTAAACATTGTAAATTTCGTATATGGTATATTTCACTTGCAAATAATAAATGAACCATATACGTAAATTTTTTGTCTTTGATAAGTGAAATGGTAATTGCAATTCAATTTATGTATTATGTAAATCGATATATCTAATAATCGCATTTTATTTTCAGATTCATAAGCTCAAAAATTTTTAGCTTTGTGTAACCGAATGAATTCAATTCTTTGTCATCATTTGAACAAACGTCGTTGTTAAAAATTTTACAAATGAGCACTTAATATTAGTAGGATGTTTAACAGCTAATTTTGTGAAATTCAGAGGCAAAAAATGGAGCAATATTATCTGGGAATGGAAGACACAGAGGGGAAAATCTGATGAAATACACGAAGCGGCTGCGGGAGAGAGGAAAATACGATCGAGCAGACTCCGATAGGATATGCACACTTGCGTTTTACACAATTTTTTACGCAGTCGGCTCATTTGAATGGGAACCACATACGGTTGTGCAAGGGCTCTCATCCCGATAAAAATCAAGAGCAGAGCCGGTCTTTCTTTGCGTCGCGATACGTCCAGTGCGCGTGTATTCAACATCACGCGTGTCGCTCGCGCGAGACACAGAGAAGCTCCAAGTAGGAACTACTTTTGATTGTTGAGTAACAATTTACTTGAAGCGTGAGTCGCAAATTAGGCGTCAGGTTATTCGCAAAAATATTTGCAATGTACCGAAGAAACGTTGGCGTTTCCGTGCTCGATCTACACTGGGTAGCGAAACCGGTTATTTGTGCATGATTGATTTTTTGTTAGAAATTTTTAGGATTTTTTTATTTATTTTTGAATGCAAGAATGTAGCTTTTATAATTTCTTATTACTATGATGCACTTACGCATTTATACCGAGCTAATAGACTTTGTTTCATTAAGCAAACATTTTCTTTGTTCATTAATTTCCATTAAAAATAAAAGCTTATATACAATATCACCATTTAATGCAACTATAACGTGGTCATTAATAGGCAATTTTTTATTTATGATCTAAAGTCTAATTTTGCAAAAAAGCAATATTCAACATATTCGGCATATCTTAAGATACAGCTTACAAGTTATTAAATTTTTATTGTCTGAGGTATGTTTATAATTCTAGATATATAATTCTAATTGCTCTTCGTTGTCATTTTAAAAGCTCTATAATTAAATTTAATGAAATATTAGTAAGATATTCGAAACTTTTCAAAAGTATACATCCTCTTATAATAAGCTAAATTTTCTCAAAGTTTTTATACTTTATAAAACACAGCTTTATAGACTTTTCAAGCTTAAAACGTTTAAGATACGTTTAAATTTTCATTAAAAATTCATAGCCATTGATAACGATATTCAGAACAAAAAAGGAGCTTAATGCTCGATCTCTATTCATCAATTAAAGTGAAAAAGCATAAGTGTAATGTTCGAAAAACGCGTTCGGGAATCAAGGGCTTCGCACATAAATTCTGACAGGCGAACTTGGAAGCATCCGCATGAGCGGCGAAAGGCAAGGAAGATTCGGATAAAGAAGGATAACTCATAGGAGAAGGAGGAATGTAACGAAAGTCTCGAGTTTTTTTGCGATAACATCGCAAGACGATTCCGCGGTGAACACACGTACAACGCGTGCTTCTCTCTTTCGCTCTTTGTCTTAGCTGCTTTACTCCGCACCTCGATTTCTGCTCCCTCGTTTTCTTTGGAGCAGTGCTTGTTAGTTTTCCGTACAACTCGTGACGACTCGTGTCGTTTTCTATTGCTATCGCATATTTGAATACAGTTTACATTTTCGTTTTATTTAGTAGTTTCGTTGCTGATTTCCTTATTGCAATATCTGAGACTTTCGATGTTCCTTCTTGATGAACGATACAGAGCGGACATTTTTTAAAGGCATGAAACACTATTAAGACCGGAAGGTTTTACTTCAAAAGTTCTCTTAGGTTAAATACCATTATAACATTAACAGAATTATATATAACAATATCTTTATATAACGGGTTTATAATCAAAGTTACAAACTACAAATTTTTACAAGATTTTGTGCGAGTTCTTTCATTGTTTCAAATTAAAATGTCAATTTTTTAGAAATATTTTACGAAGATACGAATGGAGTACAACGCATTTTTTGATATATTTATTAAAATTATAATATTTAAGAATAATTTTTACTGGTTATTTAATACCATATTAATAGTCGAAAGCATGCTTGAAAAATTTGAACAAATTTAATACTTGAAAAATTGTAGGAAAGTAAAATGTATTATTATATATTTGACTTATTTTGAAATATTTTCGTCTGTGATATTACATTTTTCGAATTTAAAATGAATTCCTTCTTAAGTTTTATAATAAAATACAAAATTATGAAGGTTTAAATAGCACTAAAATTAGAAATTATGTATATAATTAAGTTATTACTATTACAATACATATAAATATTTATGCATAAACTTTTCGTACTTTTAATGTATAAAATTTTAAAATTAATCTTACTTACTATATTCTCTAAACATCTAAATATTTAATTCCAAGTTAAGTTTACATTTAGTTATTATACAGATTTTTTAAAAACTGTACTTAAAATTTAATTCAAAATACCGTGTAATTCATACTTTCTACGTAATTATAGTATTTAACCGTATTAATACTTGTAAACTAATTTACTTTAGTTAGAAGATAATAAGTATCAGTATTAATTTAAGATACTTATATAATAGATAAGATAAGATATAAATTTGTATAAGATAGTTAGATAAGATATAAATTTTTTGAATTGCAATAGTAATTTAACACAAATATTAATTATCAAATATAAATCGAGAAAATTTGTTAAAATTATTGTATTTCGCGTTATAGATATCGATGGTTTGTTTCATGTATTTCAATTATATGCTAAAATATTTACAAATAGAATTAAAATTCAATACGGAGAGACATTTAATTACCTTATTTATAGTAAATTTTCCCCTAATACGATTTTTGTTCACTTTCTACTTTCAATTCCCAACATACGCTGTATAAGCTTCGATTTATAGTAAAATTAGTTACTAAATAGTAGTGGAGCATTTACTGCGACAAAGATTTAGTTTAGAAATATTTTTACTTCAAAACATTTTATGGGCAAGTAGATGTCAGGTCAGTTATAAAGTATCTTCTTTTATAAGAATGTAGCTGTGCTGTTCCAACAAAAATAAAAATATAACATTAAACGAATTCCCCCGTAAGCGCAGATGAATAATATAATGCATGTGCCCTGGTATAAAATACGGCCACAGAAAGCAGTGGCTTCATGTCCCTTTATTCACGGAAAACAATTGCAAAAAAAAGTAAGAGCATCGAACTGACCGTAAAGTTGCTCTAGCTGCACTATTGCGCGCAGAATGTACGGCGAGAGCTCAGCGCGTCTTCTCTCCGAGACCAACTTCCGGCCTCGAGAGTTGAGAGTTCGATTCGCCGTGCACACGGTGAATTATCGCAACGAACTGCGACGACGCTCTCTTCTTGCGTGCCTCTTCCTGTAATTACATCGATATTTAAACGTCCCTTCGACTATGTTGAAACAGAGAGCGAGGGAGACAGCAAGTCTCTCACGAAGAATTTACTGTTTGGACTTTGCCTCGATTTTCCGGTAGTTCTTAAGTTTATTCCATTGAATTAACGGCTCTCTACGCTTTATTTTATTGGCAATGTTCGTGTCAGATACTGTCTATTCTCATGAAAGAGGCCTTGCAGGAAATTCAAGTCTCCTTGAGTGTTCCACAGACTTATAATAATTCCATTGATTGAACTTGGCACTTCAATCAAATTGCAAAGCAATTATTACTTAATATTTTGTAACTGTGTAAAGAGTAATAATCTTTAGTACAAAGACAAATCTTCAATTAAACACTTACTTTCATTAAGCAATTTTAATTAAATATAATTCTATTTTTAAATGAAAAATTTATTCTAAGTGTAAGGTTACTCGGTTTTTCGTTGTAACGAGCACTTCATTACTCAATATGATTCACACGTTACTAGTTACTCTAAAGCTATGGTTCATATATTTTCGTTAAGTTTCACATTTGATAAATTGATCTTTGTAAGAAAAATAAGAGTATTTATATGTTTGTCGGTAAGAAATTTTTCACAATGTAAAAATGAAGCTGTTGTTTAATACTTACAAAAATAATTAAATTATTAATTTATTTATCAGATAAAAAGGAAGAAACTGAGCCGCAAACGCAAAAAAGCAATGCGATTTTTATCTATCCTCTTCAAAGTTGGCTAATTAAGTTTTTTATTTTATTTCTTTTACTGTTATGCAGCTAATCTTGATAACATCAAATTAAAATTAATAAATATATTATTAAACGTTCTTACGTTTATTAATAACTTCTTTTAGTTTCATTTACAAAAAAATTTATTAATAAGAATTCTTTATTTTTTTTCAAGAGTTAATAAAAATTAATAAATATTTTTCAATACTAAATATTTAAATCTACTGTCAATAATTCAAATCAATATAATTTATGTTAAAAGTAATTTTTTAATTTAAATTATTCATTTAAGTTGCCACGACTACAATGCACTATATATTTATTTAATTAAATAAAAAATTAATGCATTAGTTTTATTATAAACTTATTAAAACTAAAATTTAATTGTATACTGTATAAAATTAAAAATCACACAAAATTAATACTAGACATAATAAAATTTCAAATAATAATATAACAAATATTAAAGTAATAATTTCAAATGTTACATGATGAGAAGTATTTTCGATAACTTAAATGTTAATATTTAGATAAGAATAATTTTAATATTTAGATAAGAACCAATTTTTATTTATAAAATAAATTTTTCTTTTAGATTTTGAAGATCGATCATTAATTTGCTTTTAACATTTCACGAAAGTAATGTTTTAAATTTTCTGTACGTTTTATAGGCTACGGTACAAATGTCAGTTATTGCTCTGTGACTAGAAATTTTAAATCGTTTACGTTTGAATAGCTCTAATTCGAATCTTGTGGTCTTATAATATAATATAATATAATACGAATATAGTACATTTAAAAAAATAGTAAAGTAAATCATATATCATTTATTAAATACTGATTTAATGTTAATGTGCAAATTAAAGACATAAAATATTTTATTGCATGAAAATAACGTTTGGAAAATATTTTAAGTATCCGGGATTCTTTTCGATCCATTTCAGTTTTTGATAATTGTAAATGTATATTTGTTTTTTTCTATTAAGGTAACGGATAAGTGTAACAAAAGTTCTAAAACAAACCATAAAAATAATATTTTATAATATTTTACTCATGGTAAGTGTAATATTTCACTTTCCTCTGTTGAATTTTTAATATAAGTCTGGAGGAAAATTGCAACACCTAATATACGATTATTAGTGAATACAATAACTCATCTGTTTTACCTCTTTTTCTATATCGATACTAAGTTTTTTTGCAGTGCTCAACGAAAGAAAGATAATCGCAATTTTATGGGTCGCTTCTTCGAGTCACAATTATGTGTGTAGTGCTGTAACTTTTTGGATATTTTCCTATTAAATTTTATAGTGCTCTGACTGATTTCTTTAATGAGATGGAATGATGAGTTGCCGATACTGCATCCTCACGTAATCGTCAGCTAATTTTTTCACACCTAATTTCCTCAAAGAAATTAAGTTAACTTCATTTTGCAATAAATGATACTTCTTTAGTGTTAAAAATATTTGGTAATTATTGTAATACCTGATTGGTGATTATGAAAGTATTACATAAATTATATAGTAAAAATGAGTAAATGCGTCATAAATTATTTTAGGATATTAAAATCAATAAATATCACTTAAAAAATCAATATTTTATCCCGAAATTCTTTATATATAGTTATATATTTTTTTAATTAAGTACAAAAATGGCGAAGAAAGAGATTAAAAAGGTAGTAAGACATGTTGTGAGAGAAAGTTTGGAAAATTTTCTAACTTTCGGAAAATCATTTCCTTAGTTCTGGAGAGCATGATGGTATAATTATAAATTATAAGGTCTTACGATTTCAAAACGATTAGAAGTAGTTTTCGATAACTACTTTTTAATTAAATATACCATTTTAAATATAAAAATGTAAGTGTTAAAAAATCGAATAGTTCTCTAATCAATTACTTTTCAGTACCATCTAATCTCGTATTCAGTATTGAATAACTTAAATTTTTATTATTATTCAACTATTTATATATATTATTCACTAAAATATTTATTAAAAGAATAATTTCTAAGAGTCATTTTTTTCTAAATTATTTTGAACGAATGTGCCCTGTTTTTATATTTTTACACAAATTTTTTAAATAATCTTTTATAAGAATTAACTATATATATTATCTATTATAATAAACACTATTTGAGATTATTGGGTAATAACTTAATGTAATCAACTTAATAATATTATAATTACAGAATAATTCAGAAATATACAGAACATATACAGTTAATAGTAATATAATTACAGTTAATATAATTACAGAACATATACAGTTTATGTTAATTTAATTGAAATTTTGAATATTATCTTAACATGGTATAATAAAATTTCTACCTTATGTATTAAATTTTATTTATATAATATAAAACTTGCATAAAACTTCAAATATTTATTTATGATACAACAAATTAAAAACAATTACAAGAAAGTATATAGTTTAAAAGGGATTATTAAATTCTATTGTTTAAATTATTCACGGATTAACAAAATTATGGTTTCTCTTAAAATATTGAATTGAAACTTTCGTTTTAAAAATTTTTGTAAAATTTTGTAATTTAAAAATAGTAAAAGTACATAGATTATAGTAGGAGAGACATTGCGAGTTTATTTAAATTACTCGATACATCAATCACAGTTCCTTTGTCTGATGAAAGACTGTAAGGCAAAATAAACTGCTCGTATTCTTTATGGATATTAAAAAAATAGCAAAAGAATTTATAAGGAAACCAAACGTAGAGTCATCGTAAACGAGGCACGTAAAATTTTTCTATATTCCTTGTCCATAATTAGACTCTGATTATAAACGTCAGCTTTTTCGTACGTTTGCACATGCAATCGCAGTAAATCATAGCAAGCAGCCCCAAGCAACGAAGTCGACAGAAAAACGCTTTCCGAAAAGAAGCGCATAAAGAAATGCGAGAAAAAAGTATCAATCACTACTGAAGTATATTCGTCATCTTGTGGCTCGCACTTTATTCAATTAAGTCGTAAAGCGAAAATATGTAATCTGCACCACGGCAGGAGAGTCTTTGTCTTTTTTATTTTGTCTCTTCCTTTATTTCATCCATTCTCTTTTTTGTATTTTTCTTTTTTCTATATAATGTACCGCATAATCATAAATCTACTTTGTAATAACGGCGATTACCAGCATTCTTCTTTTTCTATCCTACCCAGCTTCATTTTTTTGCCCCATTCGATTGTATATTTTGCGCACCTCTTTTGCTATCCTCTACGTGACTCATTTCTCAAAGCTATATATTTATCTAGGCATTATATCACATCGTTGACTTTTTGTCATCATTCTGAATCTTATATTCTTCCCTTTTCTTCTCTTCAATAGGCGTTAATGAATGAAGAGAATTAGCAAATTATTTGTCAAAAGTGTTGTTTACGAGTAAGGCATCTATGAAATTGAAAATTTTAGTCAGAATTTTTTCCGTGTTTGTTGATTTAAATTAGTTTGTGAAATGAGATTGATATCACTTTACTATTTCAAGTTACATTCATTTTAAAAAATTGGCTTTTTATTTCAACGAATTCAGAACTTAATTGCTTTAGCAATTTTTCTAGAAAGCTTATGAGTAATAATATACTTTTATACGAATATCTAATTTAAACATACTTTATTTATTTTATATTAAATAATAAAGCAATTTATTATTTTTATTCCGAAAGTAGAAATTAATTTAAAAACGTACGTAAATGAAGTTTTATGAGTAGAAATTAATTTATTGAAGCGTTATTTGGAAAAATTTTTTAAATCATGTTTTCAAATAAAAAATAAAACCTTTATTAAAGGAAATCTTTAAAAAACCGAAAATAAAAGAATTTCACTTTATTACTCTTTGATCTAAAATAAGTATAATGAATTAGATTAAAAGAATATTTATTGCAATTTGCTTTTCGAAAAATTTATTCTATAATTATATACTTAAAAGTCTTTTACTTTATATCAATCTATATCTTTACAATTTTATTTAAAATTCAAAATATATTATGACTGAACAGAAAGTTCTTCATTGCTATTACTTAAGTGTAATTTTAATCAATGTAACGTATTACCTAAATTATACTCTTAAATCATCGCTATAATATAGTAACTTTATTAATTGTAAATAAACGAAGTACTTTCAAAATAATTTTTTTATACTTTAATTTTACTTTCTCCTATTATTATCAACTATTATTAATCTCTACAAATTTAATTGTTACAGCTAGTCATTTCTAATTATGTTATTTTAAATCATTTGTCTAGTTACTTGTTTCATTACAATTTTCGCTTAATGGTTAATTTAAAAAGTAATTATTCGAAGAAATCCTCTACTATATATAATTGTTTTAGTCAACATCGAAAATGAATAATAATTTGTTATTATTCATTTTGCGTAAAATTTTATTTGCATTTATGAAATATAAAATTTTTTTATAATTACAAAAATTGTAATAAATCATTACAGTATTTTTTTGGAAAATTCGCTTTAGAAACTTATCTTATTAATCAATAATTTATTTTTTAAATTCTATATTATATAATGTTATTTTGTTTAAATAAAATAAAGAAAATTCAATTTATTGATATGTTTTATTTGTTGAAAATATAATGAATTTGTGTAAATTAGAATTTCAGTCTTTAGAAAAAAAAGTTTATGAAAATTAATTATAAAATAAAAATGAATTCAAATAGAATCTTTTGCCAAGTACGTTTAAATAAAAGATAAATTATTAATATCGTACAATTCGTCTCTAATCTTAATTTATAAACACCCTTTCTGTTTAATTCATATTAATTCATTATCTAATCAATTTCATTAAATAATCACTTTATATATTCTGTAAACGAATGTTAGATTCAATTTTGCTTAGAAATAAAAATATTTTTAAATGAAAAAATAAATATTTAAAAAATATAAATAAATAAATATTTAAAAAAAAAATTATTAAATAAAATTAGTTTTCGTTTTAATCAATATTTTCATGATTACTATTTGTTACATTTTTTCATTCATTTTAATTGCTTATTTTATATATTTGATAAATTTTATAAAAATATAATACAATTTTCGTTAGATGATTTTGTTATTTAATAATGTATGGTAATTCAAATAATTTTGATATGTTTTATAATATTAGAACCAAATGAAAAGAAATGGAATTTGAAATGCATAAGAGTAAACACTTAAAATTGTTATTTTGAATTTTATATTTATATTCATAATTTCACCTATTTTGTGGAGTTAAATATCAATTTTTTTTGGTTTACATGCCTATAATATTTGAAATTTGAAAAAAATATTAGTAATCTTTACCGCTTACTTCACTCTGTATAATTTACGTGCACAGACATTGATGAAAAGAATATTTTGATTTCTTTTTTTTTCAACGCGTTGGCTTAAAGAGACATCACAATGTTCCATCGTTTTGATAAATGACCCAATACAATAATAGGACCTTTCTCTTATGTATAAGCTAAAAAAGACTAGGGGACATTTTGAAAAACTTTTGTTAAGCATATGTTAATGCTGTCATAATCAAACTTTATTTTACTACTTTTAACGTGATATGTATCACGTAAGCATTACATTAATTATAAATGTGCTTTCATATGCAGATACATAGAAGGTTTATATTTATTATATTTATGAATACATTACATATGCATCAAGTCAAACCGGTTGGATATTATTAAGCTAAAATTAATGAAATGTAAAAAGAATGGTATATTTCTATCTTTAGCTTATTGAATGACATGAAGTTTACGAAAAAATAATTTTGGAAAATAAAATAAAAAACAATTTTTTAACATTAAAATTCATAACATTAAAACGCTAGTTTTAATATATAAGAAAAGAACTAGTTATAGTTGAGAAAGAATTAAATATTTTTATTCAATTCTATTGAGAACTGTACTATTTGTTAGTTATTTTTCTGTGTGAAAGTATAAGATTTTTAAATCTGTATGGAATTGATGTATCATGCATAAATCAATTTATCATTGCCAGACAAAGGTAATTGATTTTATATATGATTTTCTGAATATAAAATAGTTAAGGTGAGGTACAGTTTTTTTTTTAACAAAATGTTTATATTACATTTTATTTATGTGCTGTTATTAATTTCAAGGGTATATAACTTTATGAATATTACAAAAGACAAAAAAAAATATTCAGCAGTTGTAGTTTTGACTAAATTCACAAAAATGTCTCTGTAACCTAAGGTTTTTTAGTTTATCATAGGATTAAAAGTTAAACAAAAATGTTAGTGTTACTTCTCACGTAGAAAAATTATTATATTATTTATAAATTTTCACTAGAAAAATAAATTTATTTAAGATGATATTCTCTTATAATTAATCAATATACTTTTCCTGTACTTCATTTATAATGAATATATTTGTAATATATTTTTCTACGTAAAATTATAGAAAGAAAATTAGAAATCGGCGACATAAATTTATTCTATTTTATGTTGATGACACTATACTAAGAATGACACATTTTTAATGTAATAGAATAATTATGTTATTATTATTTGATTTAATTTTTAAAAAAATATACATAATAATTTAAGTTGCAAACTCTTTTTTCATTTGTTTTCAATATGTTATATATTAAAAAACTAATTTTATGATTACAGTTACAAGTTATGTGAAACGTTAAAATATAAATAAATATCAGAAGATATGCTTTTTAGTACAAAAGTATTGAACTAAATTTATAAATTTTGTATATTTTATTTATAAAATTTATACGGTATCAAATTTTACTAAGAATTAAAAAATTAATCAAAAACTTGCTGAGAAGGTTCTTAAGTACCTATGTTGATTTAAATTTAATCTGATATTTCATTGAACATTCGTGATAAGAATAATGAGAATATATATGCCAGTAGCTAAATATAAAAATCAACTATGTGTTTCTATCTCTTATAATCTCTCACTCATGGGAAACTACAAAGGCAAAAGGTCGAAGGTAAAAGAAAGGTCATAGTGTCGTTCTCGACTTTATATACACTCGGGAAAAAAAAGATGATGCAACGAAATCTCTTTTTCACTCTTTGCAACCACAGCTACACTTATCTGTTTTATTCTTTCTCTTTCTTTCTCTAAAAGGACGCGGTAGTTTTACAGCTTGGCTAATGCCTATAAATCAACGATGATCATTATAGACTTTTTATGATCGCTGATCTCGTCTGCTTTAACACTTATAGTGAGGGTAGCTGAGAAAAATTATTGAATTATTTAATGATAGTTCGCGTTAGACTTTCGCATTACGCGAAGTATTTTTTATGAGAAGATGGACGACTTTCTGTACACGATATCCAATACAGATTATAATTATTGTCGCATAGAATATTTTTCTTGTTTATATTTAGTTCTCGAATAGATCTAGTAGACAGATACAGATTGATTAGAAAAAAAAGATTTCGAATGTCGCTCATTAAATGGATTTATTTATGAGTTTAAGATAATGATGCTTTGAATGTATTCTAATACATTCAAATTCAAAATTTACATTTTATTGTATTTAAAATTTTTCACATTATGATTATTCAAATTTATGATTATTGGTTAGAAACTTCCATAAGCTAATTTAAACACCTAAATATAGTTACATGCATATTCATCCGTGTGCTAAAATACATGTACAAACGGGCACAATTTATCGTTTGATTAATAAAAATTCATTTAAAAATTTCCTTAATTTATTATTTTGTTTAATTTTCTCAATTTACTCAATCTTAACTTCTCGATTATCAAAATGATATTTTCATATTCAGTATAATGAAACTATTAAATTAGTATTTCTTGCAATATTAAAGTAGTTAATTTTTAGTCATTGATTCGAGTATTTTTTCAGTAATTTAAAAATATTCCAATAGATTTATTATATAATTCGTTTTGACAAATATTTTAATTGTTTTAAATATGAATTTGAAAAACTTAAGCTTCACTTTTTACTAATCTTAAATTACTAATCTGATATTTTCAAACTTTTATAAATAATTATCGTCTTTTTGTGTATATTTATAGAGCCATTATTATTAAAACGTATGTGAAATAATTGTCTTTCCAATCAATGAAAAATACTGGCACTAACGGAGATGCAGTTACATTAGAATTGAAAGTGTAAGGGTTCTGCTTTCAATATGCCTGAAGTTACAAAAACCTTAGTTTCACTGTACACGAAGGATGAAAAAAAAATGAAAATAACAATTATGACTATGAGATGCTATAATATAATTTGATGAGAACGCCATGAACTTTTTATTCTTATCCAGATATATATGATCAAAAGACGAAGCTATACTACTTTCGTTGTTTATCAACTCGTAACATTGATTATAAATTCTACAGATAGAGAGGGAGAAAAATACTTTCAATTGCTTGACATCTACTTGACTGATCTTGGATTTATCATGTAATGACTGACAGTTTTTTATTCTTCGTAATCCATGCACGAAAAGATATTTACGAAATTATGAAACGACGATTTTTCGATGCTGATGTTGGGACAGCGATATATCAGTTTGTTGGATCGCTTGATGCATATACTTTTGCTTCCTGTCTGTGTAAGATATTATAACTATAGTCTTTTGCCGTGGTGAAATCGATGAGATCTTTCTCCTCGGTAATAACTGCCAATATACCTATATATTAGCCTAAATACTATTGTGATGTTTTCTGTCAGCAATGCCGATAATGTCGATTGTTTACATTGTTTTTGGTTATCGAAGGTCAACCATTTCTTCAAACTGTATTTGAACTTTTTATACGATTCTT
This sequence comes from Platyscapa corneri, assembly GCA_018907185.1. Taxonomy (NCBI): domain Eukaryota; kingdom Metazoa; phylum Arthropoda; class Insecta; order Hymenoptera; family Agaonidae; genus Platyscapa; species Platyscapa corneri. The sequence continues at coordinate 902,203 of JACCHW010000065.1, read as the reverse complement.
AAATTACACGCAGAACTCATAAAACTCACAGCTAATTATTATAAAATTTATATCATTTAGTAAACTGGTATCCTTTGATGTGAATTTTAAAATTAAGCTTATTTGCCCGTTTATTATCTAAGTAAGTGCCGAGTAAGATAAGATAGTTTTGAAAAAGTAAGAAAAAATATTTTTCATATTTTTCAATAGTGTTTTAAAATTTAAATATGAAAGTTTTTAAATGTCAAATTAAAATTTGTATCTTATAAAACGTCTCTAAATTAAATTAATTACATTATTAAATCTATGAAATTTTAAATATTTAAATATTTTGTCTGAATATGTCGAAAAATTAAAAATGTTAAGATAATGTTCCAGGGATAACACATTCAGATCGATATAACACTTTAATTAGGTCTCTTTAGTTAGAGAAGGATGTTCTGATATTTTTGATTAGTAATTATTATTACGATACAAATCTAATGTATGTTACGATTATATACGTTAATACAATAAATCTATTCTATTTTTACATTTGAAGGATATTGTCATACAATTTTTTAGTACCTTGACAAAAACACTTATGATACCAATGTTAGTATAGGATTTTATTTTTAATACATTTTTGATTAATATTCAAATACCATATTTTATCTAATAAATTATAAACATTTTTTACATATAATTTGCACATAAAATTAAAAATTCTTTAACAATTTATGCAATATTTCAATATTTGTAAACTGAGTATAAAAAGCAATTAATAATTTAAATAATAGATATAAATATAAAATTTTAAAAAAATTTGTATATTCCAAAAGACGTTTACATAATTGACGTTATGCAATTGTAAATTTGACGTGACTTGTTTGTGATTAATAATCTGCGTTAATTTGCTTTTTCCAGGACTTTGACCGAGGACGCTGCTGACAAAGTTCTGACTGCAATTAAAATGACAGTTTAATTACAAACGCTTTATCTCGAAAAAGTTCGAATGTGTCAAATATATCGACGCGACTGTTGACAAAGAATAGTAAATTATTCAAATTTTTTGTATTTAATAATATAATTTGTATGTTATCTAGAAGTAGAAATATAAAAATTAAATTTTGGTTGTTGATAAACAATATTAAAAAAATCAAAGATACAATGGAAAATTTATTACCGGTTACTGAAGTATTATATCACGTATAACATTAAAATATTTATTGAATTAATATTTGAATTAATAATTTGTTCAAAAAAAGTTATTTATAATTAGTTATGTACGTACGTACATATTTACGTATGTTTTACGTAGTATGTGTATATATTTACGTACGTTATTATTACATACGTAGTACGCATGCATGTGTATATATATATTGTATAATGAAATTGGATAGGTATTACCTTATCTATATTATAAACGTTATAAAGTTTAAAATTGAAATACTTTTTAAAACTTTTGTATTCCACAATAGTGGAAAGTTAAGGTTGAATTTTGCAGTTATAAATGCAGATGAAATTTAGTTTACAAAATAATATGTAATTGAATGTATTTGATTACAATCCTCTGAAGATCTTGGTGATGAAAATTGTTCACATTTAAAAATTGTATATAGTTACATTTAAAAGTAAGCACCCGGGAATGTTAAAGGTCGTTAGCCAGTCGCTCTTTAACGGCGTCTCCTCGCTCTCTGGATATATTTGCAGCGCTCCGCTCGGGACATATTCCTCCAGCATCGACCTGCCAGTTGAGCCACTCGCGTGACACATGCTCGTGGATTTTTGCGCAACATCTTCAAAAAGAAGAGAATGAATCCGTTTATCTGGGTTTTAGGTTTCTTCTTCTTACAGGTCATCTTTTCTGCTTATCTGGTTCGTCCGGGCGAATTCTGTAACTGTTTATTTTTGTTTAATTATTTTTGAGGACATTTCACTTGTAGAGTATATTCGTTACATGTGTAGTCGAGTTGTCATCCTTCTGACTAGTTATCACACGTAAATGATCTCATGGGATCTTAAAAAATTTAATTTTAAGTAGTAAGAATTATTGCTCAAAAGAAGCAAACACATATTTTTATTTATTTTATTTCGCTTATAAAATATTTTTTGAAATAAGTTCACAAAATCATTTCGTTTGTGCAGGCAATAAAATCGTATTTCCTGTTATCTAAATTATTAAAATCTTAAAAATCTTAATTTAGTTACAAAAATCAAAAGCCGTGAAAGTGACATTTTTTTACAATTGGCAAGCTGCCATAATGAATTAACTATTCATATCTTTTAAATTATAATATAAAGCTCAGTGGTAAGTACTAACCTTAGATCTTGAGTTAAATGTTCCCCACGTCAAATTATCCTCTGATTTTTATCGTTTCCGTTTTTGTATGATTATCTAACAACTAATTTTGAATTTTTCATATAAAAAGGCGATTATTGATTCGTATTTCTTTTTCACATTGTTAGACGAGGGCCAGGAAATTTTAATTTGAGGATTGGAACTTTAGTACAATATATTCTTGCTGCAAATTTCAAATTTTGAAGAACTAACAAAACTTAACTGTCGCGATGTATGTCTCTCATCTCTGTGTAGCCGAAAGTGAAATTGTTTTGTTTACAAAATAATAGATGGTTTGTTTCTACGCAGTTTCTATAGGTAACGTTGTACACTCATATTTTATGTTGCTGACTTCAATTTTTATACACTTCCATATTTTAAAATGCAAGCATCTCGATCGAAAAGTAATTCCAAATTTTATTTCTGGAAAAACTACTCTTTTTATTGTAATAACTTTTTAACTTTTTAAATTATTGTTTAATGCAAAATTTTTTATTTAAAAATGAATTCTAAAGAGCAGCGATTTTACATGCTATGAATGATTCTATAACTATTTAATCTATTAATCTATCATTTTACGGTCTTTATTATTCAATTAAGAACATGTTTCTTAATTATATTTATATATTGATTAATAATCATTAAATGAAATGTGGATATTTTATATAACAAATAATTATTATCTAAGTATTGCGTAAAATATAAAACGTTTGATTGACATTTAGGTTAGCTATATAATATTACTTTATTATTATAAATATAGCAATTAATTTACGTTTTAATTTCTATGCGTGTACTTAATTTTTTTACTTTTTTTTTGTATAACATTTGAATCAGATCAAACTTTATATTACAATATCAATACGGGGATTTCAATAAAACTGTCAAAACTTCAATATTGTATCCTAAAAGTATTGGCAATTCATACAAACTATTAATGCTGGTAAAATATTTCGAGAGCGAACTATTAATATTTCACACGTATGGACTTATTGATTTTTGTAATTTAAATACTGAGATCAAAGATAATTAAATTTTTACCTGTATTAATTATATTTTTTGTCGATAAAGTAATTTAAATTTTAATAAAAAACGTAAAGAATGAAAGCAAATTAATATTAAAAACAATCACTTTCGATAAGCAAATCCGAACTATTATTTTAGATATAAAAATTATATATCCTCGTTCGTTAATTTATTTTAGAAAGATAAATCAATTTCTTATGCCTTAATAAAAATTTTAATTGTGTTTCCTTAAAATTAAATTTGAATGAAACTTATTGAATATTAATCATGTTAACACATATTTTTATAATGCATTTTTATAGTGATTTATAATATTATGACAAATAAACTATCAACCTCTAAGTTAAATAAATTTATTACTTTTAAAATATGTTTACCATTTCGTTCGTGAATTCAATATACATTTCATTCATAAATTTTAATAATAAAACAAAATTTAAAAGTAACCGAATGTAGTTAAAAGAAAACATTAATTCAACTAACACAAATAATGTTTAGTTTTATAATAAATTTTATACGAATAATCATTGTTGATAATTATTAGAATTGTGAATCTAATCATATTAATATACCTAATTAAAATTTATATTAGATATGTATGATATCGTGATATGTTTCAATTTTTAAGTATATTTCATACATGATATTCATTTAAAATCTGTAATGAATTTAATGATTAAAGGAATATTAATCATCATTACTTTATTAGGTTTAAAGAATAAGAACTTTTAATCCTTTTAATCATAAGAGATTGTGATAATTTGATTTTTCATTAAACACTATTATTATATATTTTAATTGCATTTTTTGTATTTTTTTTTATTTTACGTTAAAAAATTAGAAAATTTATATGAAATTTTTTTAATTTTATAAATGTAGATTTTTTACTTTAGAAAATAAAATTAGCTTGAATTTAAGAGTAAAGTATGTAAATTTTTAATAATAAAGTTTATATTTTAGACATAATGCATAGAATAACCATATCAATCGTCATTTATATGTAATTTTAAATCTTTTTTAACAAGGAGAATCTCATCCAAAGAGAGTTATATGAGTTTGCAATTAAAATATAAACTTACCGAATTTTAAATGGAAAAGCTTAAATCTTAGGATTATAAAGTTAACTTGTAGAACGTATAGTAATTAAGGTCAAATAGAATTTTAGGTGCGCAAGAAGGTCTGCTTAATGTATTAAGAAATCTGCATGAATAGTTGCGCGATGCAATTATACTTTTGAAAAAATATAATCACTGAAAATGTAATTTTAAATTGATAAGAAAAATATTAGTTTTATTCAAGTGAAATAGAAATTAAAAGTATAGTTAAATATTTAAGACAATATAATTAATTTCATATCGATAATTTATTATAAAAGAAAGACTCAGAAACGAAATATATCAAGGAATTTCGGAGAAAGTAAAATTTTGTCAAACATTTTCCCATGTCAGTATTTTTGCACAAATAGAAATAAAATTTATTGAAAATGAATAAGCCAGAATACTTTACGTACAATGGACGTTTTAACATTTAAGTTGAAGCGGAAGATGTGTTTGCGTGCTTTCTCCACACCCGTATTTGTACAGCCTACGCATGCGATTCATTGCACATGTGCATGTCGCTTTGTCATTTATCTAGTTATTGGAAATAAGGATGATAATAATAATTCCACTCACGTGAGTGGAATTATTGTGAGTGAGATCATGTGTGCCGTTGTATTTTGCATTCTTAGGTATTTTTTTATTGTTTTAGTTTATAATTTTAACAATTTTTACGTCTTAAAATGCTATTAATTTTAAATACTTAGCGTTTCCTGAATTTCAAAATTTACATCAATATTATTTCAATTATTATTATTATTTTTCTTTCATTGTATTAATTGCTTCTATTACTATCAATTTTAGTGTTTATGTAAATCTAATATTTACTGCATTTTAACTTTTATAAATTAAAAACTATCTAAATGAAATTTTACTCTTTTTTAGAAATTAAAGTGTAGATTTATAATTTATAATTAAAAATTCAGTATATATAAGTTATTTTACATATAACATCATTTCGTTAGTCATGTTGTTTTTAAATATTTCACTTTCGTTTATAATTTAAAATTATAATATTTTATTAAGCTGCAATAATGATAAAATAGTTACATACTTTTATATATTTATAATTACTTAGTTAATGTAAGGTAATACAGTTATTTTTAAATAATTATAATTGCTGTAATTAATCGAGAAAAATTTGAAATTCTTGTCTCATCTATTATATTAAAAATTATTACTATATTTTTAAATATTAATTAAAATTCATTATTGTATAAAATAAGTAATATATGATTGTCGGATTAAATTTATTCTTTAAGAAATTTTATAAAATATATATGTATTAATGGAAATTATATTTAGTATAAAATTTTGGCTTGAAATGCTTAATTATATTTGTAAAGAAAATTGGATTTTATAGTTGATAGATTTTTAAAATTAAAGTGTATTAGTAATTTGATTATGAGATTTACTGCTGAAAATTCTTATTAAAATACAAACAGGTTTTATTATTGACTCGTTAAATAAATTTTTGATGTAATAAAAAAGTAATAACTAATATAATCCATTACTAAAATATTTTAACGTGCTTAAATTAGAAATATGTAATTTTATATTTAAATTTAAAGAATTGTTGGTATTTAAGTAGAATTTAAATTACCTTCCAATTTTACTTCCGAATCTTCATGTTTTAATGTACTTTATTCTATCATATATTGTATATTACAATTACGCACTTTATTAATAATTTATAATAACTCAACAGCAAGAATTCACTTGTTTTAATTTGAAATTGTAAATTGATAATATCTGAAAGATTAATAATATTTTATTTTTGTTATTAGACTGTACAATTCTTTTATTTTTCGTAAATTTACCCAATAAATTTTCTATTCTTTACTAAGTAATTTACACTATTGTAATGTTAATTTTTATTCTATGATTTCTATAGTATCTAAAATTTCAAGATAAATTCTATTGTCTACTTAAAATACAGTATACTTTTAAATTAATGTTTTTAAATTTTAAATAATTATGAATATTAATCTAATGTATTTCTAAATTATAATAGATATTTTAATAACATTTTTAACTGAAATATTATTAGTATTTTTTACATCAAATAATTAAAACAACTAAGAAAATTTAATAAAATATGTTTTATAAATAAATAATTCATCTATCATGTTTATTGAAGTTTTTTTAATAATTTGTTATGGACATTTTACAAATAACTTAAACTAAGAAGTAAAAATAAATAAATAATATTCGTTTTTTTCATTTTATATCGAAGAATTCAATAATGGTTATCGATTAACGTTTAAATTTATTTGACCCATTAAATTAATCTGCTTAACAACTAATTAAATTGGTATAATTTACATAATAAATACTATAATAAAAATAAATACTTATTTAGACACAGAAGATGTATTATAAATGCAGTCGTTTATTTTTTCTGTAATTTAATTTTATAGTTGCCACATTAATAATTATAAAAAATTTTTATAATTTATTATGATGTAAAGATTTATTCACATCTTCTATAAAATTAAATATGCTGTTTCGTTTATGTTGCTCTTATATTATTGGAATAAAAAATGTTTTAGAAAATAAAATTTTTACCTTATCAATTTAAATTTATTAATTTTTATTGCTTAAAATATCTAATATTTTATAAAATAAGCGCATAATATTATTACTAAATATTCTAATTTTTTATGACAATTTGATTAGAGTCGATGAAATAAGGTTGAAGACAATGAGATTATTTTTTAAATTTCGATATAATTGGGATTGCTCATAATTAGGTATAATGCAGTTCAATTTCAAATACTAATGACTGCAGTGGCATGATAATTACGCTGTACGAAATAAAACGTGCAACAAAAGTACATACATTAGGATTTTCGATCTGAACAAAAATTTTGTAAGGGAATTGTTGACAATCGATGTCGTGCAGAAAAATATAATACCTCACTCTTTATCTTTCTAGGTCCTACTCGTAAAACGTTGTACTATTGCAAAATCTATTCAGAAAAAGAATCATTATGAAGTTTGGTTTGCATTGCGCGTCTCATTATATTTCACAGGGGTCTTGAGCACCTCACAATGTGATGCGGTCACCCGGAGCCGCATGATCGTCGCTTCATTCCTCTCACCGATTCTTTGGGTAATGCGGTGAAGTTTTAAGAAAATTTATGTTTTTATTAATATTATAGCGAAAAAGACGGCAAGACACATCATACCAATTTTTAAGAATCACTGATACGAATGTTAATCAGATAATTTGAAACATTAAATAGGAATATATTTTTGAGAACATGTCAAATTTTTCAAAGTTATTTTTTTATTAAACGTCTCTAGAATCAAATGAAGATTTCTCAAACATCTATATAAAAATCGACATATATGATTATCTGTCGATTATGTAATATTATTTCACACATACTGTATTATTTCACTTATACACACCTAAACAGAAATCCAAGTATAATATGTGCGTACAAATTAGAATAATATCAAACTTTGTTATCCATGTAAACCATCATTAATAACGTAAATTAATGTAAAATGAATATCATTAAATTTCATCATATGTAAAATATTAGATATATTATTAAAATGATACATGTTTATTACATCCATTCTAAAACAAATAAAAACAATTCTATTTTCATATCTAATATTTAAATAAAAATTTCATATAAAAACATTATCAACCAAAATACTACATTTTATGATTTTTTTTTTTCTTATAAAATGTAATACACAATTTAATGATTAATATTTACAGAAGTTACAGCTTCAATAAAAATGTGCGAAATTATTAGTCATGTCAATAATATACATACATCATTTTTTAAATTATTTTTAGTAATTATTATTGAGAATTTTAAAATATTTTTAGATTATAAAATTCAGAATAAAAATTTTTTACGTTTTCATTTTTTTATAAGATTTGGTTTATCTACATAAAATATAGTAACACTAGTTTTGAAAAACCTAAAATTGTGCGCCATTATAAATAATAATTACTTATTATTAACAAATAATATTTTTCATTTTCTAGAGCTGCTCGTTGGATCGTATTTTCACATTTATTCTATCTTTTGACAAAATCTATTCTCATAAATATAGAAATATAAAAATTCAGTCTGATTATGTACACAAATATTTATCTAAAGAATTTTAGCAAACTCGTAATAGCTTCCAGAATTTATAAAGGTCCAATTATTTTATGAAAATTAGCGAAATCTTAATTTAATTGTAAAAATCTTATTAATAACAAGTCTAATTAATTTATATATACTTACCCATAATGAACAATTGTGATTTTAATCAGAGATTAAGAAAGAGAAAGAGAGAAGGAAGAAGAAAGAGAGAAGAAAGAAGCTAAGTTGAAAAAAGAATAAGAGGAGAGGAGAGTTTATCAGTAAGAGCGCTACTCGAACCTCACCGCGACACGAGCAATAATTGCTTAATTATACAGCGCGCGAAAGAAAAAATCGATGTGCTCATTGTCGTTTCTCAGCGTGAGAGAGAAAAAGTACAAGACACGAGGACCCTTACCTTAGCCTATGTATAGAGAAGTTAATAATGTGACGTATCTGATAGATTCGCTAGCTGAAAACACAGCGACTCGATGTACGTTTACTCGATTGTGTGTAAAATTTACGTATTTAAGAATAAGTTTCAGAAACTTTCGATGCTTTCTATGCGATACGTCAATTAAAAATTAAAATCATCATTTAATTATGGCAAGCCTTCGTGATTTTCGCAGATACAAATTCTGATTAAGAAAAGGGTTTCGTTATGTAAGCCATTTCTAGAGATGAGCATCGAGAGTACTATACAATTGTCCGCTGTCCGCTTTTGTCTTAATAATCTTATAATCTATGAGATTATATTTATTAAATTACGTTATTTTAAGTAAACGATGCGACATGTGTATTCAACACGACGAGTAAAAATTTAATCATTTCATTTTCATTGTGTTTTTATGTGTTCGAATAAAATTACTTACCATGAAAAGAAATGTAATAAGAATTACAAACTTGGATTTTTTTTAATTTAGTTTATTAATATTTAAACTACGTTACAAATTCTGATGAAAATTCAATAGAAAAAAATAGCGCTAGATCAAAATTAGTTAACTAAATGAGAAATTGTATAGTTTTTGTGCAGCTATCATAAAGAGTATGAAACTTTCTTTTTTAAAATGGAAAAAATAATTTATTTAATAAAATGGTTATTATTAAATACAATCTCTAAATACGTAGAATATTATATATACATAGAATAATCATTAGTTACTAATAATCTGATAAAAATGGTAATAAATGCGATGAAAATCAACATTATAGAACGATATGTAGCCTATCAAAAAATAAATGATATAATTTTTAAACTAAAATATAATATTTACACGAAAAATCTTTATAGATTAAAACGACACATATTTCTATTTATTATGCAAGTATTATAATAAATATTAAAGTCGGACTATACATGATCAATAAAATATCTTATTAGAAGTGCATTTATAATGTAAATATATTTAAACTTCTTTTTTTTAAAACTCTTTTAAAATCATTACTACATAAATAAATTTTAAAAAAAAAATATATCCTCCAAATGTAGCCTCATAATCCAAACTTATTTAAACTAGCAAAAAATATAATAGTGCAGTTTAAATCTGTGTAGTTTTTTTAAAAAGTCTTATATTTATATTTTTTATAATAAAAATTTAATAGTAATAAATTCTTTGATATATTTGCTTTTGAAATTGTATTCAATCTACATTTATTTTAAACAAATCTTATATTTAACTTTCATATAAATAGATAAATAGATGAAAATAGTAAAAATATATTGCAAATATAAAGGTAATTATGCTGACATAAAGAATATATATTATAAATGTTATAATTAATTATTAACGAATCTAATTAATATGATTTTTAGTATAATAAATAAATTAATTAATAATATAATTAGTTTTAATATTGATGCTAGCAAAGTAGTATAACTTTGTTATTGCAATGAAAATAAAAAAATCCTATTATGATTATTATTTTAAAATTTAAATAACTATTACATATTTACTGCTTAAAATATGACACTTGAATGTGAATGAATATAATGAATTATGTTTTGTATTTAACATAATATGCATTACTTATCTTATTACTTATCTAAAATTTGTATCATATATGATGTTATTTGGTATCAAATTTTTTATCGTATATTTAAATTTAAGAAATAAAAAAGAAAAAATTCTCAGTTGTACAGTATATCTTTATTTTATTATATAAATTATAAATTTTTTACTTTACTCTAATATCAGTTGATAAAACTCATTATAGATTTCGTAAAAGATTAATGAAAAATTTGAAATTCTGTTTTTTGATTGACTTATGTTTTTTATTTTAAGTATTTATCAGTTGATGTATTAAAGGTAAATAGATGTATATACAAGCCGATAACTAAGGATCAGTATATGTAAGTCCAGATGTGCCATTAAAAACTTTTTTTCCTTCATGAATGATCTATGAATCATGAATCATCTAGTAATAATATGAAGTGAAAGTAATAATTAAGTATATTTATTTAATACAGAATTTTATGATTCTAGCAAATTCTCAAAATTGATTATTTACCTTCTAGTAAGAAATATGTAAATACAGAAGTTGATATATAGCGAGATTCAAAACTGGTGCATCGACTTTGATCTACTTTCCAAACCCTGAGTAACATCCCACACAACGAATTTACAGAGAAATCGTATAATAAATGAGGCCACGTATGTAAAGAGTTGCAAGAGCTATTTTGAAAAATCATATCCAGTCTGTTTCAGGCAATGCTTTTCATCCGATCATAATGAGGATAGGAATGGGCTTACGCGGGGGTACGTGCGACACCTTTGTTCTTCGTCAACAATGCAGTAAAATTTGTGGGGAGACTTTTGTGGCCCCATCTATTGCTGCATCCTAGCTGTTAAAATATGGAGCCACTCGTTATGTATGTACTTTAAAGGTCCACTTGTACTACTTAACGCAAATTATATTCAGAATAAACGAGTTTTCGTATGAAACAAGTTGAATTTAGTTATTCTCAGTACGGGTTCATCAACTTCTTTAAGGAACATTGTTTTTATCATGTTCAGTGTTTTTGTTTGTGTTATATTTATAGTGCTTCCAGATTTATAGCTAAATACGTAATAGTTGAATGAGAAAATGATCGAATATAAAATTTGGATTAAATTTAGATGAAAATTTAAATAATTAAGAGCATACCGAGGATTGCGTAAGATAATGAAATTTAATATTAAAGTATTAAGGAAGATAATGGGATTCTAGTCGTAACCAGATTTCCCAGAACCTTTCTCTGGACATAATAAGTTAGATTTCTGACACACTAATTTATTTTCACACGGAATCTAACCATATATATATAATATGTGTAATTTGTAAAATGCAATTATTATGGCAGATCCCCAACCAGCCTAACGTGCAGATAACTTTACTTAAGATCCTACAAAATTTAATAAGATATACATGTGTGTATGCGCATGTGTGTTAATGTATGCATCTATTATATATTATTATACGTATTCACGCATTTAGAGATATATAGTTTAATTTCTTTATAAAAATAGTATTAATAATGTATTGTTTTTTGAAAATAATTTTCTAAATGACTATTTTATATTTATAAAAATAAGTATATGTGTTAAAAAAAACTACAATATATAAAAATGAAATAATTGAATATATGGGTTCAAAATTAAAAAACGTCTATTCCAAAAACATATACTTTATTTAAAAAATGTGATATTAGTAAAATTAATATATTTATTTATATAAACTGATTGATTGACTACGCGTAATTCAAAATGCATACTTCAATTATTAATAATATTTTAAAAACATATTTCTGCTTGGATAAGAATTCGAAAAATATTTCTATATAAAAACTTCATAAAGTTCTCAATTTTTTCAAAATAATAATAAAATAAATTATTTTTTAAATAAAGAAAGTTTTGTTACATTTTTCAGAAATGTATTAATTAATCAAAGATTAAAGCTTGAATAAGTTGATTATTGAAATTTTAAACATAAAAAAAAATAATTTCTTGTTTACAATTTTTTAAAAAAATATTAACTTTATTGAATTTTGTATTTGGAAATTTTTCAGAAAATATGAGTTGAAAGGAATAGAATTTATAAAGTAAATTTCATATAAAACTTGTAATATATTTTACTAAGAAATAAATTAATTGTTTTGCTTCTAAAATTATTTTTCTCTAATAGTGTTAGAAATTTTAATAAAAATTGTCGATTGAATTTTCATATTTTACGTTTTAAAAGAATTTATTATAGATTCATATCTACTATTTATGAACTACATATTCTCTAATAGCCCTTTAATTCATTGTAATCCCAAATAATAATAATGCATAAATCAGATTGATATAACCCCCGATTATTTTTAAGGTTCAAGGTTTTCCTTTTTAATTTATAACTGCTATATTTTTAGGTTAGAATGAAATTATAACTATGTGAAATCTTGACTAATTTATTTTAAATTAAATTAGAAGAAAATTTGTATCAAATTAATAGAAATTGTGAATAGAGAACATAGTGTAATTTACGCTTAGAAAATAATAGGCGTGATACTGCGGACTGATGTTTTAAATGAAGCGCATCTGATGTTCAAGAAATGAAAACGATTACGTTGAGTATTAATAATAGCACTAATTGTTGCGTACACCTAATAATGGAACTAAACATCATCGTGTCACAGCGTCATACATAAACATTGTCGTAATGCAATTTTCAAAGGCGATTCACTGTACGTCTCAAATTTGCTTGTAATTTCGAGCGAAGTTGTAAGCATTTATATACAATATATTTAAGCGAATGTATGTTTATAAATATATGTATTAAGAATGTATATATACGATACCAAGGTCTCCAGCTGTGTAGTACCTAACAAATGCACGTTTATATTAAAATTTTGTAAATTGAATTTTCCACGCGTAAGCTTGGAAAATGTTAATTGTGCAAGACATGAATTGGGATGGGCCTAGTTTATTAAATTTGCGGTTTTCGTAACTTACCTAGCATATACTGTATCATTTTTATTTCTTGTACATTATTTGTAACTACGAAAAAGCAATATTGTGTTTGCGTTCTTATTGTACCAAAGTTTCACAACTTGACCTTTTTCACTAAGAATTGCATATTAACAATTTTTATTTAAAAATTTACAAAAATTTTTTATTCATATCAGAATTTTCATAATTGCTATTTTCTTTTGCGGCTTACAAAATGAGAGGAATTCTCAGTATAATTTTATACGATAAATCAAAGTCGTCCGTTACAAATTTTCTGCTATATTAGATTTTTATTAATAATACCGAATATTTTATGATTTTTAATAATTAACAATGAAATAAAACTTTTATGATTTTACTCATAAAATCCTTTAAATTTAAGGTTTAGTTTTAGTACAGATTTATTATAAATCTTTATATATATAATTTTATAAATATTTTTGTAGCTGATTAGTACAGAACTATAATTAGTGGATATCTATTTTAAATTTAAGTACATTTTAATAAAACTAAATGTATACGATTATACCTATATTACAGCAAAGAATACTATGCAATAACAAAGAGAAATTTAATTTAAAGGTTCAAAAGATTACGATAGTATAGCATTGGACTTTTATCACAATAATAAAAGAAAACTCGTATAAATGTTTGTTTTTTAAGAAATTATGCCTCGTTTACGTCAAGAAATTGATGCGATACGAAAATTCTGTAATCAAATTCAGGTTCAGCTCACTAAATTATTTAGGCAACAACTCTTGTTTCATAAACCACAAAGTTATGCGACTCGCGCAATTAATGTAGAAGCAAATTACTTTCATTTTTTATCTGTAAAAAGTAATTTAAATTGTTAAAATATTGAAATTAATAAAGTAGACAAATAATACAAAATTTGTGCATGGATGACATTTACGTAGAAAGTACTTGATGTTTTCTGATCGTTAGAAACATAGTACAGCATTTATATTTCATTTTCGTATAAGTAAATTTTTAACGAAAGATTATTAAATACATATATTGATTTAATAAAAGTTTTATTCATAATTATGACTTTTTGGATATTTATTTTAGAATTTCTTTATAAATAGACATAAAAAATTTAGATAAAAAAATAAATTATAAGCTTTATAGTTGTTCATTTATAGTTACCCATTGAATTATAAAAGAAATTTTAATATTTGTTGTTACTTTCAATGTATAATTAATATTTAATAAATTAATACTTATAATATTAAAATTCACTTTTTAAGTATAAAAAAATTATTTAAAGAAAATTATTTTATATTTGACTTTACGTCAAACGTTTTTCTAAAAGCTTGATCGTAATTTCATTAATTTACTTTGAAATTGTCATAATATATTTTTGCATAAAACTTTAATAGCATTAAATAAGTATATGCTTCCATTTAATTTATTTATTGATGTTTCTGTATTAATTATAATATAAGTTAAAGAATAAAATATATTCATATTTAGTTTGTATTTTATATATATCAGGTCCTTACTTTACTTAAAATAAGTGAATAATAGATACAATTTAAAAATAATTTCTTTAGATATTTTTCATCTACAACAAAATTATAATAAATAAAATAGTTAAGATCATTTAAATAATATAATACTCATTTTTCATAAAATACGGTCAAGTATGTTTAATATTTTACAATTTGTATCTATAATTTTTTTAAGATGTTTGTAAAAGTTAGAAAATTATTATTGAAACCTAAAAAATCTCTGTTATTAATTATAATTAACGAATTTTTAAATAAGATTATAAGACTATAAATTTTTTTTGATTAATAATTAAAGAATATTTTTATTTTCAAAGAAAGTATTACTTGTGCTTATATACCACATAACAAGAGGTAAACGCATCTTATTATCGCTGGGTAGTACATAAATTAGCTACATAAGAATTTTCATAATTACAATAAATGTTATTTGCCCTGAATAATGTTATTAATAATAAAAATGCAATGTTCCGCTAAAGTAAATCATATTTAATTTGTTTTTTAAGTAGATACAGTATTAAAATTTCACTACGCTGTTGTTAAGTAAATATTATCAAAATTAATTTTACATTCGCTTTAATTTATTGACAAATATTAATTGAATTTAATTAATTGAAAAATAAATGTTAACTTCTAAATAAGTTTAAATTTTCGATCAATTGAATTTTATTCGTCTTATAAATTTGAAATTATGGAAAATATAAATGAACGAAAGAGTTTTTTTTTAATTTGTCACTGTAATTTTTTGTAGTAATAATACATTTTATTTTAAATAAATTTTGCCTTACATCAATATTCTAAATTTTATATAGTCAATAATATCAGCTATTGGCGTAAGGTATTTCTTTCTGTTATTTACAAAATCAAAAATTTGTGAGAAGTGAAATAAGGCTAACCATACATTTCTAGATATATGTAAATAAGATTATACTTACTCGTTTTATAACGTGTACAAACTATATTTCGTATCTATAGTTTGCATGTTGAACCTACGTATCAATATACGCATGATTGAAGAGTTAGAAAGAGAAAGAGAGAAAGGAGCAAAAAAACGAGTGTATATTGAGAAAGAGTAAGGAAGCGAGACGGAGAGATAGATAGAGAAAGAAAAGAGACATAATAGGAGGGATGTAAGGATGCAGACCGATAATTGTATTTAATTAAATATATATTTAAATTCCGATTTTCATTCTAGTAAATTCAGCCCAAAAATTGTATTCGAAAGTGTAAAATTCTTTTGAAAATTATTGTGCATATATATTATTTAATGTTGTACATGCATTTGAACATATATTTTTTAACGTACACGATAAAAATAAAAAAATTACTAATTATTTCGTTTTAGTAAGTAAATTATTTATTAAGTCAGACATTTTTTGTTTAAATTATAGATATAATGATTTTATAAAACATTGTTTCAAATTCAAATTATTTTATTTTTATACGAAAATAAATATATATAAGAAACATTTTTCTATTACTTTAAATTTAAAAAATTCATTCTATTATTTTTTCCTGAATTTTTTATTAGACAAGAAATATTTTCCATAAATTAAATGCTAATTATTAATATATGCTTAAGGAATTATTGCACAAAATTACTAAAAAATGCTCAAAATTGTTAAATTAAAATTTTTTTTTAGTTTTCATATAAATTTTTACACTAGATTTAAAAATATGTAATAACTGTTAATATCTGTTTATTTCACTTTGATTAGTAATTTATGTATTTTTCATTATAACCATAATATTTTAATGTAATTTTTTTATTTAAAATATAGATTAACAATTGATAATATTAAATTTTATATATTTCTCGTTTATATTGTTATAGATAATAAAGTGAATAATTATAAGGTTTTCTATCACTTATGTGTTTTTCTAACAAGTTGTTTCAAAATTTGTTTCTTACCTTTTATAATTATAAAATAATATAAAATATTGATTTTCCTATTAACATTTTAATTATTTTATTCTAATTAACGTTAAAAACTAATATAATAATATGTCCTTACATAAATGAATATTTTTCGTATTTTATTATAATTTCTTTTGTTTCTAATGTTTATTTGATTTTATTACTTTTTATTATATACTTTGTATATAAGAAAATCATTTTTCAACTCCAATTTCAGTTTTTAAAACAATTTATATAGAAAATGAAAAAAGTTAGATCATTTTTTCAAAAGCTGTAAGGTTAATCAATTTATTAGATTCAATAGTTAGTTTTGCGGAAATTAAGTGCTGCGGGGTAGTGCTGGCATTTTTATTCTCATTCGCTTTTTCTCTCATTTTCAAAGCGAATAGAAGAAACTTCAGCACTCGTGTAGAAACAATACATATTGACTGGACAGGCGGACCAAAAAAGTTTCTCCAATTCTCGAATCAAGTTGAAACTTTTTTATTCTGAAGTATTCAGTGCTCTTAAGAATTTTGCATTTCCACTCCTTTCGCGGTGCGTGTTAAAGTCGTCAACTTGCAAATACTTTACGATTCTCACTTGAAAGAAAATACAAAACGAACAAACAAGAAGAAGTACCCTATACTATTATCTATTACCTCATTTAAAAATCTCCTTACAGGACTTAAAACTTTTTATTGCGTTCGGGCAAATTTTGCTCTACTGACTTAGTTTCCGTTAGGGTTGTATACCGGCTCCAAAGTTTTTTAGAACATTGTTTCCAATTTTTATTTTTTTAACGCAATGAGAGATTCATTTTAATTTTTTTAGTTACAAAGCGCATATACTATAAGATTACATTTTACGCTACTTATATTCAATCACAAAAATGATAAAAATATATATTCAAAACCGCATACTTGAGGGAACTGTATTTATCATTTCTTTTTCGATTATTCCGAGTAATATTATAGATGACTAAAAAATAAAAATTTGATATATAGTAATTCACTGATATTATACGTAAAATATTAAGTTTACTTGCTACTTCAATTCGCTAAAAGTTTTGTGAAATCGAAAGAATTTGCTATGTTACGAATTGCGAAAGAAAATGCGATAAACGTTCGCGACAATAAATAAGTCTTATTGGATTTTCGTTTCCTGCTGAGTTTTAAATTGGTTAAATATTTTATTCTATCAATATTCATTTATTTTATTGTTGCCAGAATAGAACTTAGACCATTTTTTTAAAACTTGCTAAGATTTAAGATTGAAGGTGATTTATCGAATTACTTTATAGTAGTTTTGTATTAATCCGAGATAAAAATTCCTTAATTCCGAAGAAGAATATATATATGTATGTATGAGTGTATTAGATATAATATAAAAGTTATTCAAGAATATTTTTATAAAATATTTTATTTTTAATGCATAAATGAGAAAACATTCTATCAATATTAAGGTGAAATCTACTTTTCATAAATATCAAAATATAAAATAATCAAATATTTTATACTGCACTTTAATAAAGATCAGATATTTCAATATATTACATATAGTACCTTTACTTAATAATATACAAAATATTCTTATTATCTTAAATTTTTATTTAGTAGAATAATTTTTCTGTATTTATTTAAACATACATATTCTTTTTCATGACTTATTTGTGAAGAATAATAAATTACAATTTATAAACATATATATTCTGTATGAATTGACAGAATTAGTTTTCGTTTATTATTTATAATTGTGTCAGTTTTTCATAATTATAGTTGTCGAGAAGTAACTTATAAATTTTGATTAACTTATTTTAAGTTATAAAATTTTTTTAAACTACACTGTTTTGAAAATATAGAAATCTCAAATAAATCGGAATAAAAATGACTAAGTTACAAAAACATATATGAAAATAATTTTAGAATACTCCGAGTGGTATATTGGATAGATATAAGATATATATATATATATATATAAGATTTCGTAAGTTTAAGCAAACTTTTCTAGAAATAACATTTTCAAAATCGATGAGCTCGCTTTCTTACAAACTATTATATCGATTTTTTTTTAATTTTACGTATATTTAAGATATGAAAATCTAGTTTTTGATCATAGAATTTTTTATATGTAAGTTTTAAATTTTATAACGAAGAAATGCAAATTTTTTTGTTAATCAAATGGAAGTTTTAACTATTCATAGTAATTATTCAGCAAAAATATTATTGAGAAAATTCATCAAGTTTAAATAAAAGAAATATGTATACCAATTAAATTATTTTCATTATTTGCAAATAAATATCATGAATGGATTTGCATATCATTAGAAATTTTGAAAAATAGCGTCTCAATAATAACTTCGATTAAAAAAATTCCTTTTAATTATATTTAATTATCATACTACATTTGATTAACGTTTTTTTATTATGCTTATTGATTTATATAAAAAAATTATTGTCAAGAAAAATTTTGAGATATTTAATTTCTTATATTCAAGTGTTTTCAAGCAATTTCCTTTAATTGACGAGAAAGAAATAAAAATTAACACCATAAAAATCTCTTAATATTATATACTGTAATTAAAATTATTCTTTTACTTTCAAATCATCGTATCATCGTATCCTCCTCTTTCTCTCTTTTTTCTTTTCCTTTTATTGTCTTCCATTCTGTCTTTCTTTCATCCTTTCCATCCTTCCATTTTCTATTTCACTCTACTTTGTTTTGCTGTTTTTCTTTAAATGAAAGTAAAAGTACATTATTAAGTAGAGATACAAGCGATAGCTACAATAATGTAGGATAAACCATATACGATAAACATACAATTCGGGTTGATAAGCTTGGAATACAGTGCAATATTCCGTATCATAATTATTACTTTTTACCATGGCAATCTTTTTCTCATATCTTATAATTGCTATTTTGTATATGTATACACGTATATGTGTGAGTTGGTTGATTACGTAATACCCGCAGATAACTTAAGTCTCTAAGGATTTTAGTTTATATTTCGGCAAACAAATAATAATATTATTATTTTTCGAAGCATTATTATTTTGATATAATAATTGAATTTTATGAAGAACCCTTTAATACAGCAACTAACGAATTAATCTAAATAGTAAAAGCATTGTATAACTTTAGCATTATTATACTTATATAATTAAGTTTAATTATTTATATTTGGTAAGTTAATGATTTATTTATGGTAGATAAAATTCCTAAATTATTAAAACAAATGTAAACTATACGTATCAGAGTTCAGAGTAGTATGTCTGTATGTATTTCATTTTAACGGATGAAACCTTACGTTTATATTGAAGGTAAAATGCTATCGAAGCGGTACACCAAATACGATAAAGGATAAAAACTTTTGATAACTTGACAAACATATATATATACTCACATATTATGCAGTGAAAGTTTAGGGCAGCTTTGCATATGCAAGAATGAAAAGTAGCACAAATTACTAGTTCCTCAACAATTTCCTGAGATATGATCATCTTTTTCATAAATGTACATTTAATATAAATAATAAAATAATATATTCCATATCAGGAGTGTGAAGGATATAATCACATTATGAACTGAAGATTTCGAATTTCCTATATACAATTGACTATGTCACAACTTAAAATTAGAAAAATTTTAAAAGGCATATAATAAAAAAAATAATTTCCTACTTTATTTCTTTCTATATTTTACATTCGTAATATAATTTAAAAATAAATAATTTTCGCTTTAATTTATATAATATAATATACGCGCTAATGAATAAAATATTTTACATTTGAACTCATAAATTTTATTATGAAACTGTTAAAAAAAAGAGTTTTTAAATTTTTAATTTTTTCAAATAATTTTAGGTGTAATTTCAAAGTTTAATATACGTCCACTTGTTGTATGATTTCTAAGTGCATCGAATATCATATTACTTAAAAAAATACTTGTTACCAGAGATAAGCAACGATTGTGTGGAATAAAAAAAAATTATGAATCAACGTAATACGTTTATATACTGTATAATGATCAAAACTACCTAAAAAGTTAAGATTAACTTATAGTCAGTCATTGAGCTTAAATTAAAAGTAAATCTCATTAATTCTTTCAAATTCTTATGTAAAATATAATTTCTTGAATTATATTTAATAAATAAATATGTATGATATTTCTATTTTATTTTTATAATAATTTTTAGCCATTCATTTAGCGTTGAGTATTATTGATGTTGTTAATCTCAATATAAATACTCGACCAGTAACAAGTATAAGTTAATTAAAGTTTTTTACCACAATTGAGTTAGAATGTTTAATTAAGATATACTTTACGATAAATACTTTTTTTTAATAATTTTTTATTTGATGTAATATTTTTTATTATTTATTTTGATAACATTTAATAATGTTTATTATTGAAAATTCGTACTATATTGTTGAAAATTCATCATTAAAATAATTTTTTATATATTTCGGTTTATATAGTTCGATTTAATATACTTTATCAGCTTTAATTTATAATTTAGAAACTAGCTTTTATATTCACAATAATTCATAAAATGCTTATAATATAAAAATAGATATTTACGATTATGAACGAAATATATTCGATGCAACTTTAGAGAAACCTTGAATATATATAATATGTAATATCAATTTTTCCGACTTTCCGAGTGCCTTTTGTACACGTCTAAATTGTATATATACTTCAAAACTTATGACCGCACTAAGTTTGCATGAACAATAATCCATTCAATTATAAATATAGTGGGCCGTAGGTGGGAGAGATGCATTTCCTCGTAAAGCTTGACGTTATCGATCGAATTGATCGGTATTTCGTGATGTTGGCTCTTCTTTTTATACGCGGCAGCGTGCATTTGGTCTCGCACGCGTCACGGCATTAGATGGCGAGAAAATAAGCCAAGCGATGTATATTCCGATACGAGAAAATTGGAGATGCATTGTTTCCTAGGTGAGGATGTACTGAGAGAAGCTGTCATGCAGTGACATATAGTAATACGTCAGCAACGAAATCGAATATCTCGACATTTTCTTCTCAACGATTACTTTCGTTTGACTTTTGAATGCTTATTTAATTGTTCGAAAAATAATCTTCATTTTACATAAGTCCTAATGAACTTATAATATGATTCTGCAACTTTGAGCTTTGTCCAACTTATATCTCATTAGATAGATTATCGATTAGAATTAAATTTTATTTAGGGTTTCGTGCAATACGCAAGATTAAGTTTGCGAAGGATTATTTTCTTGTAAAGTAATATTATTTCTTAGTTATTTTGCCCAACTGAAACAATTCCAAAATCACAGCTTACGTATATGTTTTGATTTTCTCTTCAGATTTACGAGTGTAATCCTTTTATCATTGATAGCTTATAGATTAAAGTTTTCTCATTAAGCATTGGCATTTTTGGTATATTGGTATACTCTTGTGGACGCGGAGTGTGCATGCGTGTGAAAGAGGTAGCACTTGAGTGCAAGCATTGTCTGCTTATCTGATTAAGTGTTTGGCGAGTTTATGTTTTATATTTGCAAATCTCTGTTCAACCAAATATATCGTTATTTGCTCGTAATACAAGAATTAGAACAATCTTTACGATTACGCGAGTGCGTATCTGTTCGTATATCATTTTAATATGGTTCCATACACTTACATAAATTTATTTACTGACGCAGTCAAAGATAAGTACGGTCAAGTGTAATAAGAGAAGAATATGAGGTGCCTTAAATTGTAGTTCAATTATAATAAATAGAAGATAATAGTTTTCTAAACGTAGTAAAATACTTTACTTTACCTTCACTTGAGTTATACTTAGAAAAAGTTGTGGTATATCTAGGAGTTATTTGTTCTTAAAATAGAGACTGGAATTCATGTTGGAGTAATTTCATAAATTTGCAATAGCGCCGAAATAATAAACAAGATAATGAAGAAAATGTAAAAATAATAATAATATGAAACAGTTGAAAAGCAGCGAAAGAAATTGGCTTTTAGTTTTTAAATTATTAGTAGAAATTTGAAGTTACTAAACGTTTTGGTATTCATCAATTATTTTCTTTGTTCAATTGTAGCAAATTTTTGAAATTTTTCTCAAAAAAAAACTTTTAATTGTTAAAGAAGACAAATATAAGCATTACAATTAATTTATTATTGATTTACTATTAAAATTGACAAAATGTTAAGATTGAGTATAATTGCACATATTTTTTATAAAAAAAATGTCTCTTTTAATCCTTAATATTTAAAATTATTTTGAAAATAATAAGTGCGCATACAATATAATGAAGTTCTATAAACTATAACATGGATTTTAAATATT
Organism: Platyscapa corneri; assembly: GCA_018907185.1. Classification (NCBI taxonomy): domain Eukaryota; kingdom Metazoa; phylum Arthropoda; class Insecta; order Hymenoptera; family Agaonidae; genus Platyscapa; species Platyscapa corneri. The sequence goes on along the minus strand of JACCHW010000065.1, from coordinate 878,978 downwards.
TCTTCTAATAAAAAAGAATGTAATATTAGTATATTATCCATTTATCTTTAATATATGAGAATCATCGGCATTTTATTCGTTTTATTTGATTATATCTCTACTATAAATATTAAACAAAGTTTCACCAACGAAACTGATGTTAAAGTCTCAATAGCGAAAGTTTATTGAAAATCTACTCCATTTTCCGAAATATGAATGACAACGTAGAAGCTCGCACGATGTTTATACCTTTATTTTAATGAATGTAGAGGTGACGGTGACACGGAAGTACATGTAGTTATGAATTGGCAATGGTCGCGAGCAACATGACTCTCACTCGCGTGAGTCACCTACATTGAGAAAGAACGGGCAGCTGACCTCCGAGAGGTTAATGGCTTATAGAGAGATGTTCGCTTGAGATGCGCTTTTGATGCCAAGCTTGTGCCGTAAGCTATTTAGAACATTCTCTCTCTCTTTCTCTCTTATTTTTATAATTTTTCTAGCGCTTAAGTCGTCATTGCGCTAGAAACTGTATCGGAAATAATTATGTTTCGAGGACATTTTTCTTTTTTCTTGTCAAAACTATGGTTTGGTAGGTAAACTTGCAGTTTACAATGTATCGTTAAGTCTTGTATTGTTTTTTTTATAGGATTCGGTACTTTTATGTAATTATCTTCAATATACAATTAGTTTTTTTAATCACGACAGATATCAAAAGTATTATTGAAATAAATTTCTAAGTTTGTGCACTCCTGACCTTGAAAAAAATATTAGCGTGCTACTAAATAATTTGTATGTAAAATATTAACAAAGAATACTATTTCAGACAAAATTATGTGTAAAATACATGTATGATAAAACTCATCATAATATTTAATTTCAATTCAAATTGTTGTTATCTTAGCATATAAATAATATTTATTCAAAACATGTGAAAAGTTCAATTATTTTTAATTGATGTGTTGACACAGCGTGAATAAACTTTAAGAATTTTCCACGTATAAAGTTATACTAGTTACACTGCAGTATACTAGATTTAATTATTTATTTTCGAAGAAGAGATAATAATTAAGGAATAAGAGAAAGTGAAAATAAAAAAATATTATTTTTTAAATATTAACTATAATTTGAGAACTAAATATTTCTCTTATGCCTTCTTATTAAATTATTTCTTTATATACTGAAATATTGTCTTATGTGAGAGAATCATAATCATAAATAATTCCCTGATAAATTTAGTTATAATAATTAGAATTCTTTTTAAAAACTTATACTCATAGATACCTAGATTATATAATCAATTTTATTACAAATTTTATAAAAATTTTTTTAGATTATACATTGTAAATTTTATTTCATGCATTAAAGCAAACTATTAAATAATTTTCTAGCATAATACTTAATTAAGATATTCAATTTTTATTATATATTTATTAAATGAAAAAGAATTTTTTGTATTCAAAAAAATTTTATTATTCTATAGAGTAAAGTTATAGTATGAAAAATGAGATAAAAAATTTAACTTATACAGTATTTTGAAAAAAAAAAAAATTATTTTATCGGGAAGTAAGAAATTAAGAATTTTAAAAGATTAGAGTACAATTAAATATCAGGAATAAAATATCATAAATAGAAAAAAATAAATATAGTGAAAATATCATTTAAATTTAATTATAAGCAACTATAAATTTTCTAAAAATAAAACTTAACTATATCTATGTTACATATTTAAAGCGGTGTATGTTTTAAGAAATGATTTTCACACTTAATAAAGATTTAAGAAAATTCAAGAGATTAATCATTGTTTCGGTTTTTTTATAATTATTTCGTATGAAATTTTGAATAAAATAAATTAATTACTGAAATAAATAACAATCATTAATTTAATATTCAACTTAGAGAGCTTTAAAACTAGCTATTAAACAAAATTTTAGAGAATTATATTTTATTGGCATAATATTCGAGGCATTTTCAAGACTAGATTATATATCTCTCTGAAAGACGTGCAATCACGCATACATCAGAGTTTATATGAAATATCCACGTCCAAAATTTATCGTAATTTTCTCTGCAGAGAAAATCCTGAGTGCGATATTTCAATCTCATATCAGATTCGATGCTAGGGAATGAGAGAAGGTCAGCGTGCATTATACATTCATCAAAATCGATTTATCTTAAACGGCGTAATACCTAGGAAGCGATTATAATCAAGCGCAACTGCTGTAGAGTCGTTTTCAACTATTACCTCGAAAATTTTTGCCCTGGGGTGTAGACACAAAGGAAGATGCGGGAGAGGAAGGAATAAGGTGAAGCCCGCGGTTACACGAAGATAACAGTCGTAGCTTATCAGATCGAGTGCTGCACATTTTATTTTCCCTTCTTTATCATATTTATCGGTCGATTTAACAGCGAGTTTTAATGCATCACCGAATGACAAAAAAATTTCTTTGAAGAGTGAAAAATTTAAATACTGGTGCAAGTGATTATTAGTTTTTAACCAACTTCGTCAAACAAGAACCATTTCTTTATATGAAACTTAAATTTGCACGACTATGTATATAATAGGTTAGTAAGTTCCTTCGAAGAAAAATTGAAAAATGTGATTAATTGACATTAAAGACTTTAGTTGAAATCAACTTTTCAAGGTCTGTATTTTATATTGATTTACTTAATATAACAGCTATTAAATTTTATTTATAAGTCATATATTTAAGTAAAGTCTAAATACATAAACTATATTTTTCAATTTAAAAATTACTGATTTTAATGATAATTTTAGAAAAAATTTGTTCTAACGTATTTTTTTCGAAATAATTATGTATTTTATTTTTTAAGAAATAGTTTTTTATAATTGTTTTATGATAGTTCAATTGCCTTTTTTGCAATATATCTTACGCATTATTTTCATATCTTATTTAATGATTTTTTAAAAATTGTTCTTGTTTTTTAATCAAGATACTTATATATATATATATATATATTTATTTATCCATTTTTATAGTAGTAGGCCACCGAAGATTGTAATGGAATTGCTGAAATATATTACTAGACTTAAAACGTAAACAAAATAAGTAACAGTCCATGAATTGTTTAAAGAACGTTTATTATCTTTACAATCATAGATGTATTTTTCTTTCAATTTATTCTTTAACAGTATTGTATCTTTAGCTTTTATATCATTTCAACTAAATGCTGCTAATATACGGTTAGATAAAACTGGGCCAAACTCTCTCTGTTCGAGTAAAAGGATTCCCTAGTTTGTTGATTCCTTTGCATTGTATCTACTCTAGCTCTTATGTTCTGATAAAACCTTTTATTCTCTTTACTTTATCACTCATTTATACCTGTTTAGTCAATTTCTTTGTGTAAGTTTTTATTGCATTTAGCTGTTTCGCTTTTCTAAGTTTCTTAATGATCTATCGACAATTTGAATTTTTTTTTATTTCATACTTTCTGAGTTCTAAAAGTAGAAAATTTTTAATCTTTAATGCTTTATTTTATATTTATTTTTTGTATAGAATTAATATTTTTACATCTTTAAAGTCGATTAAATATTGAAACTAATTTTTTATATTACAATTATCAATCATTCATATCTTATAATGAAAGTCTCTTTATGAATTTTCTTATTAACTAATAATTAACAGAATTTTTACGGTATTATTAGTTTAACGAGCACTGACCTAATTACACAGTTACCTGTTAATAAATAGAATGAATAATTTAAGTAATAGATTTTCTTACAATATCACAGCTCTTATAATTTGTTAAGTATTTTTTAGTTCTAACCTTAAGTGAATTAATTAATATATCTATGGAATACAAAAATATTTCACCCAATAATATCTCTCAATTTTCAATTTTATAATAATTAATTTTATTGATATTTGAATTATGAAAGGATTCAAACAATAAGAGTAATATTTAAAATACATTTTATCTCAAAGATCTAAGTTATATTTAAATAGTTTAAATAATTTAAATTATGTTATAAAATAAGCAAGGTTTTTCACATTAAAAATGATTTTAAATATATAATTACAATACTATATAAAAAATGTATTCTATATTAAATATGGTATAACTAAAAAAAATATTTGAACTTGAAAATAGTAACTTTGTAAAACTTATGTATTTTAAAATTTCATCTATTTGTATTATATAATTTATTATAGAAAAGAATAAAAACTTTAATTATCAATTAAATGTAAAAAATTACGTAGTATACAGACATTAATTCAAAAGTTATTTAAAGCTCATCAAATTTGATATTAATCTTTGATATCCATTAACATGATGAATTAAGTCTTTCAATCATTTTTAACGTCCCCGTAAAGTTAAAATTAAAGAACTTGGTCGTAATAATGAGATGGCTTGATTGACGCTTAGTAGAGAGTGACATATTCTCCCACGCTTAAGCCAATCACGAGGAAATGTCTAGGCACCGCAACACTGTCTCAAGTACTATAGTCATTTGCTATAAGCGAAGAAATTAAATACTTTTCAATGCTTTTTAACGATACTAAAAGCAAAAATAAGAAGGGAACGTTTTAATAATTTTTCTCTCGAGTTTTTATAAGAAAAATACAGAATATTATGCAAAGAGATTAATTAATAACTATTAATGTAATAAATTATTGTTAGATAAATAACTAATGTTTTAATTTTTATATCATTTTGCATATTTTAGCCATTGAAAATATCTTTGAATTAAGTATTCAACATATTTACAAAGAAGCTTTTATTACATGTAGGTTATTGCTAGTTAAAATGAAATTTGCACATGTGTAATATTCAAATTACATGATGGTTATTCATGTTTATTTTAAACTTTGGTTAACATTAACATTGTAAGTTTTATCCAGCACTTAAGTATTATTAATATTTAATTTACCAAATGGTGTGTTATTTAGTTCAAGTAAATTTCATTATGTAATTATAAAATCTTATTGTAAAGGTAAATATAAAAATAGCTATATATAATTATCTAAGATTTACTAGATTAGTTATATTTTGATTTTATTTAGTTTTATCAATGTTGATAAAAGAATTAAATTATACATAATTATGATTTACGAATGTGTAGTTGACATCACATTGGATTAATGGATACTATATTGCAGAATGTACTTTAGATAGTTTACTTTAGTAATTTTCTAAATAAAAAGAAGTTTTTATTTTCATGGTTTTATATTTTTGCATTTATAACTAATATAATTACAATTTAAAAAAAACAGTCGATATATTACTAAATTACACAATGAATTTTAAGAAATTTGATAATAAATAAAAATAATGAAATATACCTCTTTGTTTATACAAATAAATTATTCATATACATTGTATTCGTTCACTTATGTATGTAATTTGCTTTAACTTATGATATTTTGAATTTTGAATGGAGGCGATATATGATTTATTGGCTGATTTGTAAACTAGATACCTGCACTTACATAACGTACGTGACATTTGACATCATAATCATTTCTCTTATGATGAGCAAGATTTATCAAAATCAGTGACATGATTTTGAATTTCAAAACAGATGATCATTGTTGGATAAATATTTGAGGTTACACATTATCAAAGCTATTGGTAAAAATTGCGTTTACTCTTGCTTTATTTGGTTATATTTTAAATTAGTTCGATACGAGGACTACCAGAAAATTTACTAAAAAGAATATTATAATTCTTTTTAGAACCAAAGAGGGCTCTCTATCATAGTCTATTATAGGCATTATTCAATAACTTTAATAGTAATTGTAATTTATAAAAATAAATTAATAATTCAATTTCAATTTAGAAAAATGTTTACTTCCAATGAATAAGTTACATACCACAGTTGTGCATATTTATAACTTAATATTATTTTATTCAAAATATAGATTCGAAAATGATCAATTTATTAAATATCTCCAGTTAAATTATGCGAAGTGACTAGGTAAAGTATTTAAAAGTGCTGAATTTTTAAAAAATGGTCAATTTTTTTAAGAACATAAAAATAACGAGCTACAGTATTCAGTCGTTCTGGAGATGGACCCTCGGCACTGGCGTTTTCGTTGAAATCCTGTCTGCAGTCGTTATGCTAGGATTCTTGCACCGAATCTTATTAAGCTTTGTACATGTTTTTTTTCTCGTCGCTTTGGTGGTAAAAAAATTCATTTTAGACTAAATGTTAAGAGGCAATTTTAAAAAGAGTTATTTAAAATAAAAAATATTAAATGTACAAAAAATTATAATAGTGATATATTATATTAGTTAAAGCGAGTTATAGATATATTGAATAAAATTTGTTTATATTATTTAATATATCTTTTGTAATAAATAAAATGTGTCAATAATGGTTTACAGCTGTAAAAAATATTTATTGCAACCGAGGTATTTTCAAATGTTATTTCAAATGTTTCTCTAAAACGCAAACATTGTAAAATATTTGCGTTTCAGTATATTCCAAAAAATTATAAAACTAGTTTAAGTGTTAGGATCGCAATTCCATAATTAAATTTAGTCTCCACGTGAATGTAAATACGTATAAATCGTTTAATCTGTTCGTTACATTTGTAGAATATATTTCTAAGGACTTAAATTGAAAAAATTATAATTATATTCGATTATGTTTTTACTAAATGACATTAATTCTTATTAAAGAAATAATTTTTATTTTTTTATGTACACTGAATTTTGCGGTGAAAATAATTTTATTTAATATCATAGGAATAAGTTGCAGCATTACGAGAAGTAAATGCTCTTGCAAATTATTTTGTGTTGAAATATACAATAATTCTGTTACATTTCTCTTATATCGGAACATAAATATATTTATATAGTCAAAAGTAATCTGGTTACTTATTAAATATGCACCAAAAACTATGTAACTACGATCCATTGGTTATACATTACTCGATGGCGAAAAACTTCGAGAACAATTATCGCATAAGTGAACTCCGACTTATGCAAAACATATTGATAAGTTCTATGAAATAATTCCGGAGAAAGTGCAATAATTTTTTAAAATAATATTCCAGTTTGTGGCATAGAATCTATTGCGCAAAACAAAAAATGTTTGAATCTAAATTAAAATGTCTCACATACTCTGGTATATTTTTTGAGATATTTTATATTTAAAAATAAATTTTACAATTGAACTTTAAAGACTTTATAATTATGAAAAAATAAACATTCTTTACTAGGTAAACGATTTAATATTATAAATATTTAATAAATATTAAAAATTTACGTTAATAACAAATAATTTGCGCTAGGTGAAAAGTAATAAAAATGAATTAAAAAAATTTAATAATAATAATACCATTAAGAAAATATTAATGTTAAGTAAAATAGTTCATAAATAAATTTAAATAATTCACATAGAACAAAAATTTCTTCCTTTTATACAAATCATATTTTTTCTATATTATATTAAAGAATATTTAATTAAACAGTAATTGTACAAATTAAATAACCATTTATTTAATTTTTACGTCATATCTATTACGTCTACTTTATGATAGCATTATATACGTAGAGTAAAATATATTAAGCTATAATTTTTCTACACTGGATCTTTTATACTATTTTATAATTTTTTAAAATAAAATGTTTTGCATTAATTATTAATTTTGTGATTCACACATTTAAAATGACTTTATTTGGCATATGAATAAATAATATGATCTGAAATCTATATTTTATTTTTAAAAATGCGTACATTTCAATAATTGATTATTTAACGAGAAACTACAAATTTTATATAATTTAGCACTAATATACTGAATTTTGATAATTTATTAAGAAATGGAAAATGACATTTACAAGTTCATGTATATTATTTCCTTTTTACTTTTTAGAATTTTTTTAAATTTTCAAGTTTTAGAAAAGTTGGACAATGTATTAATTTTAACATTAAAATCAATACTTAGTTGAATAAAAATATTGTCCGATACAGGAATTTCAAATTTACACATGAAAGTTATTTTGGTTAAATACGGGGTAAATTTTTCAAATTGAAATTTATTAATTTGCTATTGTTAAAAATATTTTTAATTAGAATAATTAGAGTAAATAAATTATATATTTATTGAATATATGTCAACAAATTTTTGCGCCTTTAATTGTTCAAACATTTTGATGTACTGATATATATGCAGGTATAAAATCAGGCATGTTTGATGTACTTGTTCTATTTGATAATTAAATTATTTACACTTAATATCAGCATTAATTAAATTGAAAGTACAATAATGTAAAATAAGAATCTTGTTTTTAAAGTGTTATGTAAATGGAAAAATGATATTCCCATCCGAACTACTAAGGGGTTTAAGGGTTAATCTAATAAACCCATGACCATTCTTTTGCAAGCAAACTTGAAAAATTTCTGACGTGTTTATGTCTCCGTGAATGCGGATGAAGAATAGAGGTTCTTACTTTCCATGCATTGCATATATGTACATGTTAATTTATTTGCCATCCTCCAGGATATGTAGTCATGCGAATTCAGTCTACATGAGTGTATAACTATTTGACTGTGATGTAATATACGATTTAAGACGCAGACGAGTGGATAGTTTCTAATGTATTTAGACTAGTTGTATCTATATCCTATTGTTTATTGCATACATTTATTCTCCATGGTAGTAAAAGAAGGATTCATATTTTATATTTGCTCGTGAGAATGATTGATCATATTTTAATAAGTTATTGACTTGCAAGATCGTGATCCTCTTCGTTTATACAAAAAACATGGTTGCATAGTATACAGTATGACTAAGAGAAATATATTTCAATTGAATTAATTATTTTATTACCAATTTAATTCCAGAAAATAATAAATATTTATGTGCCGTATTGCAATAAAATAGTGTGTGAATGAAAGTTTGAGTCGCATGTTATAGTATACAAGAATTTAGTAAGATGATACTGAGCGTTCAAATAAAAAAATTTTAAATGATAAATAAATAGAGTTGATTTTTAGAACCATTAATAATTCTTGATTAATAATAAGAAAATTTCATAATAAGAAACATAATATACCTTATAATTCAAAAGAATAATTTATTTTTAGATATTTTATTTAAATCGCTTAAAGTTTTACATCATACGTTTATACGCTTATAGACGCAGAAGTCAAAGATGTCGTTGAAAAAATTATAACATTGAATTCCTTTCCGAAGTCGTTTCAACATGGGGGGTACATCTATCCATTGTATTAATTTTTAGTGACTGACATATTTACGACAATTATGTTTACAAAAATGCATACCTACTCTGTGTTTTTTTTTACACAATGCCGATCCATTTCTTTATAAAAAAGTATCCACACGACTGTCATAAAATATTATTACAGCTCGATTCGTAATGACTTTCTAAACTAAGATATAAATTATCAAAAGAACATACAAATAATTCAATTATTCTAAATTATGAATTAATTAGTTTCTTTTAATTTGGTAATTATTTTAATCATTTAATTTACTTTATTAAGATAATATATTTTTAAACTTTGTTACGTAAAGCTATTTCATTCTTTTTCTTTAGTAATAATTCAAAATTTTGAGTTCACCACCTTTTCATTAAATTTTCAACTTTTATCTTAAGAAAAATGAAAAGAAGCGCGGGACTTACATTTCTCTCATTAAATGATCCTTCACCGACGCATCTGAAACGCGTGAGCTTTCCTTGAACATCTCGTATGGCGATCGACATGTGAAACCGCCGTAAAATTGGTACAATCCATTGCCGTCCGCCTATACACTCATCGCAAAAGGAAAGAAAATTATGTGGTTGGAATATAAGTAGAGATTACAAAACGTGCGACAAAGTCAAAGCTTTAAATGATGTACTAAATTTCATAAATTTTCATTTGAACAGAATAAAAATCATCAATTAATAATTTTAAAATAATTAGTAGTTATTAAAGAAATTAAAGTTATCCTTTCGTAGCATTTGTAAGAACATTTTGCAGAACTTCTTAGCTTCCCATCATATATTTATCGTCTCATTTGTTACTAAACATGTATTAAGTATGAAAAATACACCGAGACTTTTAAAATTGAAACCAGAAATATTTTTCATAAAATGTGAAACTTATTGTTTGTGGTTCTTTTGTAATTATTTTAGATGGAAGAAAATGGTAGTTTTTATCATTTAAAGTATAAGAGTTGATGTAATACTCTTATAAATAATAATAAAAGTTCAGTTTTATACAACTACACGAAATGATTAAAAGTTAAAATTTTTAATTTCTATAAAAAATATTTAGGCTGGTTAAATATATTTTCTAAAATTATTTTTAAAAAAGAAGTATTAATTCCGATCATATGATTAGTGCAAATGGACTTTATTTTATGATTTTTATAATTTTGAATTAATTTAATCCCTTATATACGATTTTTTAGTAATTGAAAATTAATTTAATTTTTATATAAATTCATGCATATGCATACAATAAAATATCCGAAACCTATTTTAGTGGAAAGAAATTACTAATTTTACAGGAAAGTTATTTATTTAATTATCCTAGATTATGCTATTTTAATTTTTCAATTAAGTCTTATCTTTGCCCACCCTAAATTAAAAAAGTTTTTTTTCTTAAAAATTCATGTGAAAAATTTGTAATTAGATTCATTAATTTAATACTTTCATTATATATTGATAATAAAATTTTTAGTGATATTAATTTTGTTTCTTAATGTACTAACTTAATGAATCTAAATTCAAGTTTCAAAGAAAACAATTTTATATGCATTCATAAGGATTCAGAATTTAGTATTTCATGTTTAATAAAATTTTTTAAAATATTATACTTATCAGTACATTACCATTTTAAGTTTAAAAAAAAATATATTTAATATATTTAATATAATTATAATTAATATTTAAAAAATTTAGATTTTTGAAAAATTTAAGTAATACTCGTAAATGATTAGAAGAAAATTTTTTCATGTTAATTATCTTATTAAATATTAATTTATTTTAATATATTTGAATTATTTTCTTTCTAGAAACTCAATAGTACGTAAAATATATAAAGGGAGAGTAAGAGAAACTAATATAGTTGTGTGCGATATACTAAAACTTTTTAAATTTTACTTATTTTTAAACAACTAATATCAATTTTTTCTTCGTAATGGCAAAGTTGTATTGAATTATTAAGATACACTTACAGATTCTCAGATAGCATAGATAATGAAAACTTTATAATTTTTTTTCGTATTAGTTTAAAACTAAACACGTATTGATATTGTATTTGAAAGTGAGAAATTACTAGACCTAATAATGACTGCTTGTTTTCTTGAATTTTTGTTTTATGATATTAATCATTATCGCTTAAGTACTAAATAAATAAATAAATATTTGTTCACTCTTTTACATAAAATTTTATTTTTACGCTCGTAAATTTATATAATTTATAGATTTATGATAATTTTTATATATAATGAATAAAAATTTTTTATATTTTTAATTTTATATAGAATGAAAAAATTTTCCAATATTTTTCAATTTTATATATTCAATTTTATATTATATAAATATATATATATATATTTAAAAATTTTATATATACAAATTTATATAATTCTAAAATAGAATTATAGTTTAAATAGTAAAAAATATTTTACTCCATCACTTGAACACATATCTATTATTGAACTCCAGCTTATTCATCTAATGTTTCATGCATTTTTATTTATTATACTAGTTGCTGGTATGATTTCTATACGTATTAAATATTTATTCCTTTTTTTAAGTCTTTAATAAATAGTTTCATAAACTATTAGATTTTTTTTATTATATTTATTGCGTAGACTTTAGATTATTATTTTTCAATGATGTTATAAAATGATTGATTGCATATTCATAAAAATCATAAATTGATGTATAGGCATAAATTAAATATAAATGATGAATTAATTTATAACTGATATATATTTATAAGTATTTTCACACTTCTGATAACATCCACCAGTCATCAATATAAGTTTATATGTAGATAAAAATTCTTATATATGTATAACTTTGATTATCATATCTGAAAAAGTAATTGGACTTTTTTGTTAATATTTTATGATGTTACCTTTTGTTTATACTTGTCTAATACTAAATAAAATTATACATTAAAAATCTTTTTTTTATAATAATGTTGATTTAAATTGTTCTATTAAATATTTTTCATAAATCTACCTTCAAAAATTAATTAAATACATTAAATTAAGTAAAATATAAATAGAACAATTTCAAGTAAATCAAGTAACGAATGTAAATATATACATATAAATAAAAAGAATTTTTTGTATGACTAGCTAGAAGAAGTAATGTATAATATTATACTTGTTTGCAATTAAAATTCCAATATTTCACTTTATTTTTATGACATACAATACACTATCGATTCTTTTGATTCTACGATTAACAAATTAACATATAATATTTTTCTACAGCTTTGTTAATTATTTATATGTAACAACGATAATTGTGTTTAAATTCATATGGTGCAGTTATCTTTTATCATATTTTTTGATAATACATGTGTATTTCGAAATATAATCTTTTTAATATTTTTGTACTTGGATCATTTGTTTAACTTTATAATAAATTTTAAAATTAAATGAAAATAATATAATTATCTGCTTTAATTGTAGGATTAATTAATTTCTAATCATATACAGTTTTTTTTTATTTTTGTTTTACGAAATTTTAGAAATAAAAATGAAGTTTCAGCTAATGTAATTCATTTTATTGGCTGTATTTAATTCTTTTCTTTTCTTAAAGTATATTTCTACTCAACTTAATAATAAAATTTAATTTAATGTATGTTTTACGTTATGCCTAAATTTTTGTTCAATGATTTAATTTTTATAATAATCATCTATTTCACTACAAGCAGGTAAAAATAGAAAAGAGGAAGCTTATTATTTACAAAAAGTAATTTTTAATTTATGCAAAGTAAAAGTTTTAAAGTATAAAAAATAGTGAAGTTTATTTTCAAGGTATTTTATTATAAATTTTAAATTTACATTATATTTATTTTTACTGAATGACTAAATTAATATTTTATAAAGCTTGAAGTGAATATCTTTGTTCCATGTAAAATTTTATTTGACAAAATTTAGAAATTTCATAAGAGTTTCTTATAATATCTTTTAGCACATCATTGCAGAATTAATTTATAATAAGTCTTTCAGTTTAAGATATTACAAATTTTAAGATATTTGGAGTATTCATCAAGTAATAATTGGTTTTATTACAATCAATTATTAAACTAAGTAAGATATACACTCCATAAAAAGAAACAATAACTTATTTCTTTCTACAAGTTAATTTATTAAACTTTATCGATTCTACGCTGATCATCGTGATTCGAATTATACAGCCTTACTTATACAATATATTTCTTAATTATATACGAAACTTTTTGACGAATAAAGTAAGTACTGATGGAAATAACTGAGCCCATTAATGATGTAATTATTACCTTTTTGCGTCCATTATTCATAAAACGTTAAAGGATGAAAGAAAAAAGATGAAGACAAAGATGGAGTTGTCTAATGCACATGCATAATATAATGCATACCTACCATGCTATAATATGTATGGAAACAGGAGATTACACTTGGGACAGTCGATTCCATCGAATAGCTGAAACAACTCAAGTTTTATGGATCCTTAAAACCACGACGCGACATTCCCTATAACAGCGTCGTCGATGCATCGTATGCACTTGTATTGTCACTATGCGCACGTACTCTAGTGTACATTTATACACGAATAATAATAACTTTCTACACTGTAGCGTACGTTCAGGCCATTTACGACAACGTCGTCCTGGATGGTCAACGATGCATGTGAATTTCACTACTCACATCGAATCTATTCTATTTTAATACTTTGAACTATCTATTATGTTATTTAAGGAATTAAACTAAGCCAAGCATTATAATTTAGTAATGGTTATGTCTTCTTACGTTAACTTTTTTCTATTAAAGCTACTTGAAACGATATCGGTACAAGTGTTTTCACGTGTTTTTAGCGTTACACTGTAATTGTAATCTGTTTTCTTATAAAATCGAAGATTTCAGTTTAAAATTTTTATAGATATTCTTTCTTATTCTTGTCTTTCATTATTTGTATATAGTTTTCTCTAATATTTGGTCAAACAAATAATTCAAGTGTGAGTGATTACAATTTATTCCAAAGATATTTTTTTAATAGCTTATTAATCGGTGGTCCTTATTACCATTAGTAATACCTTAATAAATTTAAATAATATAGTTTAAAAAAATTTAAAATAGAAATTCCTATAAATTGCTTATCTATGAATCATATTAAATAGTTAATAGATATTTTTTATAATTATAATTTAAATCATTAATTTTCAGATAGTAAAACATTATTTTTTTGAAAAGTTTATCATTATTAAGAAAATAATACGATCATATATTTGACATAAATAAGTATACATCGGAAGATGTAGAAAAGAATCAAAAGTTTCTTTTTTAATTCTAATTTTTAATTTGATTTCTGATGACGATAACACAGAATAATGCAGTCAGTTAAAAATGACTGTTATTATACTGAAATAAAATATTTACAATTTATTTTATAATGGCGTTCATAAATTAAATAAATAAATAAATAGATTAAAATTTGGGTTTGGAATATGTATTATTATCTTCATTACAAAGATTAAAAAAAGTAATTATTTTCAACAACCAAGAAATTCATTAAAATGATCAAAATATATCGTGCACATAATATTAACATAAGCGTAATTATTGTAAGGTAAAAGAAAACTATTTATAGAGTTTTATTAAAATAAAATACTTAAAGCATTGACTATTTATAAAAATTTGTAATTTTTATTATTTTTTGTAAAGTAAAATTGAAAATTAACATTTAAAATTAATATTAATAGAAATTAAGTAAAGCGTATAGATTTCCATACAATAGTACAGAATGTATATTGGATAATTCATTTAAGAAGTAATCTGAAAAGGTAAATTAATATTTCTATTTGAGAGAGATATTGCTTTTTGTAATAAACAAATATACGTGGCAACTTACAAGAGAGCTATAACAAATAAATTCTATACTCAATGAAAACGATATCAACTGATATATTTTATATAAGAAATATATATAGAATTTTTAAAATTAAGATTTTTGTAACAAACATGTAAATATATTTATATTTGTAAAGCTATACAAATATGAATGATTGTATATAGATCGTTACATTACAAAGAAATCAATAATTTGTAAGTCGTATTCTATGCACTATTTTGTAATTGAAATTTTGTATTTGCAATACATTTGTAAAAGGTTATTTTTACAATTTTATAAAATAATTCATTTTCTGATATTTATACATCATAAATTATATTTCATATTAATAGTTTAAATAATTAATAGTATTTCCATCTTTAAAAAATATTTGTACTATATATTGTTTAAGCTAATATTATTTTATTCTCAATCGATACATTAAAAAAAATATGAATATATTTATATGGCATTAAAATATTTTCGCAAGCATTCTTTATCGCAAGAATTTCGTTAAAGGCTTATGAAATGTCTATAATTTATCAAAGAATTTAGTGTGTATAAAAGTAGCATAAAAATAGAAGAGTTTGAAAAAAAATATCGCTATATAATATAAGTATATACATTAAAAATTGTGTAATATTCTTGGTTTGTACACGCATATCATGTAATTTTACACGAATATTTTGAATTTTCAGATAAGAAGATATTTCTTTTTAATAATGAATATTTTATGTATATTATAATCTATTCAACATTCAAAATCTATCACGATTAAATAATAGATATAGTGAAAGTTTATTAAATCTATAAAAATTAAAAGCAAATCTTCGATCTCAAGAAACATATAATATATTGGATTAATAGATTATTATATTTTAATAAAAATTAAATGATTTATTGAAATCATTTAATTCTACAGATTGAGATTTTATATTAAGTTTTAGACTAATATTTAAATTAATAAGTAGCTTATTTAAATGAATAAATTAACTATCATAGACGAAAAAAATATTATACTTATTAAAATTTATTTATTTAGATACTTTACTTAGGTAATTTATTAAAAATAAATGTCGTTATTACATTAATTATAACATCGTGAAAAAAATCTAATTTGTATAATACTTCAACTAAAAATGAATTAACTTGATTGCATTTATTATAATTTGTAATATTAATTCACTGTATACTATTTACTAAAATTTAATTAATTTTCTATAGAATATTCTATAGAATTTTAACGTATTGACATTTATTACCTATTTAAGAAAATAAGTACTTTTACATACATACATTTACATACGTTACTTACATACATTTTCAAAACTATTATATACATGAAAATATTATTCTTAATTTCTTAAATAGAAAATTTATATGTAATCTAATAAAATAATTTTACACTAGAATATATTTACAATGATAACCTTATGGAAAGTGAAATCTAAATTTTATAATTTTTACTTAAGTTAATGATTTGATCTTCTAACCAAAAATTTCTCTTCCATGTCAATTATTTCTGAAAACTAGTTCATAGTCTACATTAAAGAAGCTAAAAGCTTAACGATCTATAAAAGGGTCTAAGCAACCGGAGATGACAAAGGGAAAAATTAACAAGTAATGAGATGACTGTTACATTTTACACGTTTGCAGTGTCGACTTGTTGGAAATTTATGAGCATAATTATTATCAACCAGCCATATTATTATACAGAGATTGTGTAGGATATGGTATTATAAAATAACTAGCTCCTTATACATTTTCTTTGCCTAATTTTACTAATAGCAGATTACTGAGATACTGAGTTTCAATGAAATGCATGTCAGCAATGAGTATGTTATTGGACGAATTTAAATGTTTGTTGATTGACAGTTCAAACTGAGAGAAAGCATGCGCTTTCAAAATAGAAAAAAGCAGCAATATAGAAAGGTGTTGTCAGTTGTATTTCAAATTTACGATGAGTTATTCGTTATAAGTAATTTAATGTGCTTGTAAGAAATCGATTGTACATTGAAAACTTGAAATAGCTATCATCGATTATTAATGTTTATATTATATTAATAAACAAATACATAAATACATAATAAAATACATTGTTTCAGATAAATATATGGTATAACGAAAAGTTAAAAACTTAAAAAATTACTGGTTTATTTTTACAATTAATATTTTTAGAATTTCTGAAGCTAAATTACGGGAACTATATGACAATATAACTATTATATAAATTAAGTATCACTGCCGCAGTACATCAATTTAATATATTTTTAAGGAATACAGGATTTCAAGAAAAATCTGCAAACAATAAATCAATATTTCATAAATCATATAATAAGAAACGATAGAAACATTATTTTAATATAATTTTATTTATTTTCATACAAGAATAAAAATTATCATAAACGAGTGATTGATTAACCACTGACCTTTTTTTTAAAGACATGATTTTTAAGAAACATAGAGTGCTAATATAAATTAAAAGAAAACTTTTTTACAAACTTTTGAAATATTTATTATATTTATATGAAGAATTATTTAAAAATTAATCAAAATATTTTATCAAGAATTTTCAAATTTTTATACTATTTTATGAATAAATGAATGAATATATTAATATTTACAGTATCACAAAATAAGAACTTCCGTTGTTTTAAGATTTACTTTAATTTGATCTTCTTAATATATTCTGGTTATAATTTTTCTAAATCAAACATTTTAATATTATGTGAAATTTATTAATTTTCATTACTTATTTTCATAGTGGAGAATTTTTATTTATAGAAAAATAGGTATATTATATATGTAGTTACAATTAATTTATTATGATATAATTCTCTTAAAAATCTTTAAGATTGAAAATTATGAATAATTACTGAAAAAATTTCATCCTTACTTTTTCATTTGTGGATTACGAAAAAATTACTTATTTTTCAATGAATTTAAATAAAATTTTAGAAACTAAAAATTAATAGTAAAATAATTGAATGGAGAATATTTTTGAAGAGTTCAATCAGATTTTAAAGTTTGTTATTTGAAATACAATATGAAACAAAATATTGTATTTTACGCTTACAGGTAAAGATATGATATAATATTTTTTCATGGTATACTACGATGAATGAGGTATGTATGCTTAGGACGATTTAATAAGGATGTACTGTTTATTTTGTAAATTCAAATTTGTATTAATATCAATATTCTGGAGTAAGTAGTTTTAGTCAGCCTTTCCGTCTTTCCATATTATTTTACACGAACGTTACATATTTTTTGTATTTTTTATAATTTGGTACCTATATAATAATATTTTATAATATTTGTACATTTTTAATGTATATATTATTTTATTGGCAATAACTAAAATTTAACGAAATATAAATTCTTTATTAAAATAGTTGCGTAGAAAAGATTAATAAAACATCTTACAAATAATGAAATTTTTCATTAGCAATTACATAATTTACGTTTTATAAAAAGGAGAACTCTTTCTTAAAAAGTATTATTTAAAACATAGTAGTATGGTAAGCGTATCGTAGAGAGTATAAATCATAAATTCTCTTACCTTCACCTGCACTATTAGTTCCCCAAATGAAAACGATTATTTTCTATACGAAAAATATTTTAATAGTAGCATTGATTAATGATAAATTAAAAATTAGTGATAAAAGATGTTAATAATTTGTTGCTAAATATAATAAAGCAGGTGAAAGTAAATAAATTGGATTATTTTAAAGATTATTGGTTGTTTTCATTCTCTGACTGTAGATATTACAGATATTAGTTTTTGCAGGCGTATGCTCGTAACTACACGTTCCTATGCAAAGCGAACATTAAAAAAATTATCTCTATACTTATCAGCCAAGGCAATAAGACTGCAATGGAAGAATCTTGTACCGGTATTCGAATCTCAAAAGAAATATTTCCGAAAGAAACTTTGAATAATCGCAAAAGGTTCTTTTTCAAAAAATCTTCTTCGGTCTTCATATAAGTCCATCTTAACGTAGAGACGAACAAAAAATATATCACCACGATACCTCAATAATTGGCGACTAGGGTACAAAAAAGATCCGCGTTCCCCCACTGCAAGCATAAAGCACAGCCGAGAGAGCGAGTGAGGATCCACGCTCGGAGCCGAGAGGAGAGGGACATCCTGAGTAAGAGAGAGAGAAAGAAGAGAATGCGAACGCGCGAGCGCGAGCTGAGGCATGAGGTTTGCCGACCGGCACCGTGTCCCGTCAGTATCGTGCCGCGACTCTTTCGCGACGTTCGCGCTTCGAGAGCCAGCAACCAGTCCACGCGCGCCGTACCTCCGCACGCACGTACACGCAGACCCTCGTCCCCGACGGCAATCCCCAAGCCAAGGAGAAGCTCCAAGTTGTAACTCCTTGTGCCAGTGGTAAGAGGTGGGCACCGGTGGGACAGGTGTTCACGCCTGCATGCGAGCGAGGCACGAGTGACGGCGGCGGCTTCCATCCCCCACGGGACACCAACTCACGCGGTACGTATATCCGCCGACTACCCCTTTCTCGTGTTCTGTATTTTTTTTAATTCCTTCGAGCTGCTGTGTGGACAATAATGTGTTGGTAAAAGATACTAAGATAACGCGAGTTAGAACATAAGCAGATCCACGGATATTTGAAATTTCGAGTTTAGAGGCGAGATACGATTGGTGAGATAAATTTTAATATCGTTCTTTGTAATAAAATCTTACATCTAATGACCGTATCTTTATTACTTTATTAATGTACACTTTTTTGTAAGGTAACCCCTTACTTTCATTTAAACTTCGTGAAAATTTTGGAAATATGATTTTTTTGTTGAATGAGAGCAGCTTTTTTATTACTCAACGTATCGAATCACAAAAATAGCTTTTCTCGAGTATACAATAGCTGAATTAAACAAAATATTGATAATTTTATTTTATTATTTATACTTACATATCGTTTTACTATTATTTTTATGTTAATTTTTCTTATGTAAATTTTTTTCATAGGTGTTTTAAAAATTTTAAGTATTATTCAATTTTTTTAATCATCCTTATCATACGCGGAAGAAAAATTCTATTCATAAATCTTGAAGTATAATTATACTAAAATTTTATGATTACTTTTTCTTTATATAGCGTGAAATAGTAATATGAGAATCCATTTATGCACACTATTAATCCAGTATTAGCAATTAAATATATATTTTATGTGTAAATTTAAAATTAAAGTAATTTAATTACATATATACAATATGATCGGTTGTAATTATTTTTTTACACATAATAAAAATAATGCGTAGTCTAATTTACATTTACAGGGAAGATTTCATTGCAAATATTTTATCTGAAATTTAATGAAATTGTTTTAAATAGTGTATAATAACAATTTAAAAAAAATCATAAATCATTAAAAGATATTTGAATATAAACGCTTAAAAATTTTTATTTAAGTGAATATTGTTATTATTTATAAAAAATCTTCTTAAGAGGGTGGAAATAATGTAAAGTTAAAAAAGTTATAATTTATCTATTATTTCTAAGTTTTAAAAAAATGCAAATTTATAAATTAATAGATTGACGTTTCGCTTGAGAATACTTTATTTCAATGAAAAATTAATTTTTTTACTTTGTCTATATGACTTGTATTATATTACAAGTGTATCTTTTTTATAGAAACAAATCATAAAACTTTTATATAACGTAAACGAAAATGTATTTACCGAGTATTATTTAAATAGCATCCTTAAACATAAGTAAAATAACTAATTAAAAAGTATTTTGATATTATATTATAAATTTAAACAATATAAAATGTAATAATTGATTATGAAAATTTAAAATCAATACATTTTTACGGTAAAAAATTCATGTTTGAATTATACTGCTTAAAGATTAAAAAAAATTTTAATATATACTTAACCACGTGTATACATGTACAAAATAAGTATGTTTGATATTATTTTGGAACTGATAGTAAAATTATAATTAACATATGTAAATTAACTGATTTCCAGACTATTCATAATAAATATGTATGATTTTCGCTTTTAAAAAATTTGTTTTTGAAATGTAAATTAAGGTTTAATTATTCATTTGCTTATTAAAAAATAATCGCTTATTCGCGAAGAAAAAACCTTAAAATCACAAATATTATCGATT
This sequence comes from Platyscapa corneri, assembly GCA_018907185.1. Lineage (NCBI taxonomy): Eukaryota > Metazoa > Arthropoda > Insecta > Hymenoptera > Agaonidae > Platyscapa > Platyscapa corneri. The sequence continues at coordinate 857,815 of JACCHW010000065.1, read as the reverse complement.
TATGTGCATATTCAAAGTAAACCATTAAACTTTACTGACTACTATTTTATTTTCGGAAAGATACACATATACTTATAATAACGTAAAATATTTAAATATCATAAAATTTATTTTTTTTAATCCAATAACGGCAATATTTTAAGGCGCAAAAAAGTGCAAGCGGGGGAGCTAATGGAGAACGCACAAGTTCGACCTAAAACTTAGACAACTCTCTTCTACTTACGTTAAAATGAACAATTTTTTTATTTAAGATACTACATTTTCGTTCATTTTATAAATTTTTTATAAATGACTAATACTTATGCGTAAAACTATACTACAAAGCTCACTTTAAGCAGATTCTTACTATTTAAATAATTTTTGTAGAATAATATTAAAAGGTAAAATAATGTAAAATGTTTTCATTTTATACTCTCAGTACAACCATTTATATTTATTGTTGTTTAAAATAATAGTTAAATTATCATTAGTCAAAATTTTTATTATACATATGTATAAATTTACTTCGAATTTTATAATATTGCAGTTACGGTATTTACAGGAAGAAAATAAAATAATTTAAATTAATAAGAAAATTAAATTAAAGTAATTGCTTGAAATTATGATGATTATTATATTTAAACTTTTATACTGTTAAAAATATGATTGAAAATTTTACAGTAATAATTCACAACAATTATTAAATCTTACTTATTAATGTAACGAATATTATAATCTTTAAACTAAAATTTTTAATAATCTAATCATACATACATAATAAATACGTATAAATTGTTGCTATTGATAATAATTAGTTAATGAAAAAAAAAGTTTTAAAGTTTTTCTAATGGTAAATTCACATTATTTTTTTCGTTTCACTTAAATTAATAAGATCAGCTTATTTAAGAATAAATAATTGTTTATATTTATTCTAATATTATAAAAGAATAATTATTTTATAATAGTAGAATAATTTATTTTACGTATTTAGTCATAATATTGAATAATTAGTAGATTTTAATTTTTTAATTCATATTTAAAAAAGTGAAAATTTCTGTACCTTTATAAATTTCACTTAATACTACGTAATATTATACATACTTTTAACTTCATAGATACTAAAAAGGAAAGTTATGTCTTTAGTTAATTATTTTTCTTCAATTTTAACTTATAGTTTATAATTTTTTTGATATTACGTAAGCAATTTTACAAATAATGTTAGTAATATTGTCAGTAAATTTTTAACAATAATAATTCGTTTATCTAAAATAGTCAAAAGTAATTTTATATTAAATATTGATTTACGATTGATAAATAATTTTGTTTGAATAAATTATTGATATTAGAAATTTTAAAAACTTGAAATTCGAATTCTTAATATTTGAAAAATTGTTCTATTAAAATAAAATATTTCTCGTTATTGTTTTAATGACATAATTTTAAAGTTTGTTTTATTTATTTCTGAGAATAATCATTAATTCTGATGATACTACTATATAAATTAAATGCGTGTACCAAGTTAAGTGACTAAAAGAATATATAAACTTTACGAAATAAAAATCGATAGAAAATTTGAAGATTGTCAAATAGTATAAAAATACAATAAAGTTCGTTTATTATGAGAAAAGTACGTAAAAAATTATAAGCTAGAATTTTAAAAATATCAATATTTTTGCATAATTAGTTTTTAAAATAAAACAAATATATACATTGAAAAATTTTATTTAATAATAATGTTTAATTAAGTAATATTACGAATACAAAGATTTTTATTTAATTAAATGAATAAATTAGTTTCAATAATTTAAATTATAGTTTAAAAGACTGAAAATTTCAAAATTTATAAAACTTTAGTATTGTTATTTTAATAATATCTATTAAATCAATAAATGGTAGAAATAAATTGATCGGAAAACCCAAGACAAAATGAGTATATAATGTAACGGAATATTTTGGTCTTCGATGTTACTCACATGACAGTTTTCAATACACTAGAGGGTTTGTAGTTAATTACAAGCGATAGTGAGAGTAACCTCGTTCGCAGAGTTGGTATCACTGTGAACGAAAAAGCAGAAATTGTTTAATACAATAGCCTGGAAAAGTTTCGTGACCAGTATTAATTATAGTGCTTATTGTTTACTTATTAGTTTAGTCGTACTTTTTCTTTTAATAGTTATAAACTTCGTTGTGATTGCTTATTCAGGAATTATTATAGTAAGTAATTTTTCAGTTTAAAATAGTAACATTCAATTCAGTAAAGCTGAGATGACCAGAATATCTGTATAACAAAGATTTTTTATAACCTGTATTTGGATTTTTAGTTACTTGGTTTTACTATGTTACGGTATATTTTTACCTTTCACTTTAGTCATTATGATTAATATATATACATATATTAATTCAATTGTATTTAATTTGAAAATCATAAAAGAAAAATTTCTTTGTTAAAACTTTTATGAGAAGGTATCATTAACTTATGATTTTTGTTTTCTAAAAATTATAAATGAAACTGTGTCTCATAATTTATAAATATTAGACTAAAATTATACGAAGTTATCAATATTTAAGGTATTATTTTGACACGAATTTTCGTTGAAAGAAAGCGTGCAAATTGATATTATCTTGTTCTGTAGAAATTTTTTATTATCCACTCAATAACGATGATCCGCTTAAGCATTTTTTCAAAATAAGTGTAGTATGAACATAAGACTTATAGAAATTTCTGTATCTTTCTTGATAGAATGAATCAATTCTATTTTCATTGATGAATTCAATCCTCTACTTGAAATGAAACAAATTATTGAAATGAATTTTTGATACGAACTGAAGATAAACCTTTACTTTTCCTATAGCTCAATAAAATATTTCAAACAGAATTCAATTAACTATTAAAAATTTTACTTTATAAAAAGAAACGAATTCGGCATACCGCAAAACTTTGTTTTATTGAGTTCAATTTTGTATACTAAATTATTTCTTATATATTTATTTTTTTTATTAAAATAGTACATTTATAAAGACTTCTAACTTTTGTAAAAGACGGTATAAACATAGGATAATCAAAGCTTTGAAATTCAAAACCAGTTAAGAAATATTCATAAATATATTTTTTTATTTGAAATTCAATACATTAACTATATAATATTATTATGATACTTATTTTATAATAAATTGATGTTACTGTAAGCTACTTATGAATTATCTCAAATTTTTAGGATTATTTTGTCTCACTTTTTTTTAAATGTCATATTTAGAAAACAACTTATAGTATATTATAAACATATAAATAGGAGTTATGCTTGATCATTGAAAGGATCGTGGTTTGGATATATGCTTCACTTTCTCATCATAATTCTTTCTAAGTTGATACAAAGGCTTTAAATGGATTAAGGCAATAAATGAATAAAAAATATTAAGAGTGAACCAGTGTTTTAAAACCGCGGTTAAATGCTTGAATTGTAATATGTATACATTTTAATACTTAAATTAACATTGTAGCAGTCAATGTATTAAATATCATTTTGCGAACATTTTTTACAATTTTGTCGGTATGTACGTAGTTCAATCATATCGAAATAAATAGACTTAACTAAGTTATTTATTCTGGTAAAAGTCTCCAACAATGTTGAACACTCGGACCTCTACCAAAAACTAATCTCACTAATATAATAAACGTACATTGTGTTAATAATTCAACAATTTTACAGTAATGATTATTATTTATATTCAACATTATTCTGTAATATATTCTTAACCATCGATATTCTCACATTCACGTATCGTATAGTTTTAATATTAGTCAAGATTAACTTCCCACTTTTAACAACTGTTTCTTCCTAAAATTTTATTGATTCATAATCAACTTAGCAAGCAAATTAATTATTCTTTTACGAAAAATCTACTCGAATGCCTCGCATCAAAACAGAGCAATGCTAATTAATTTTATTATATGGAGCTGTGTGTACTTATTTTCTTTATTTTTCATCATGATTTAAGTTGTAAAGAATATTTTTCGTAAAAAATATTTAAATTTAAATTCGCCAAAAAGTCGTGCGAGTATGTAATAAGTAAATGAAAAAATTAAAATTCTTTAAATTGAAAATATGTTAATTGTATTAAATTAGAAGATAAATTTAAGCCTTTGGTAAAATTAAAGTAAAACATGATATATTTATTTAGATACAATGACAAATCCTAAACTTTATATGATTTATTAATAAATATATAAATTTTATAAAATTTTGTAGAAAGATAATAACAAGTTTCAATCTCTTTCTTGTTTTCTTATTAAGAGGAATGCAATTTATGAATCTCATATAAATTTGAGATCGCATTTTTTATAGCATCAAACTACGGAAACAAAAGAAATCTTAAAACTATATGGTATGTATTGTGCGCGCGCGCGTGTGTGTGTGTGTGAGTGTACAATGTTTAAGCGAGTTTAAAAAACACTTAAGCTCTGGCGCTTTCCTATGTTTTATACAGTCGTACTATGCCTACATATTTATACACTAACGTTACGTGAGCGATAGTCAAAGGCAGAAAGAAGTGAGATAACTCTCGCACACGCATGTGTAGCTCGCTACTGGAAATACACATTAATGACGCCATATAATTAGATTCTATAATTAGAGAGACCTGAGAAAGTACTGCATACTTTGCATGTATGTGTGAGTATAAGCGCAAATATCTCATGAGTAGGAGATAAATAATTGGACCCCATACAGAAAAAGTACACAAATCTAAATAGCAAACAAAAAGTATCTTATGCAGATTTTTTTTGTTAAAGAATTATTTTATAATATTATGTAGTAAAGTACTTCTTATTTCTGTTTTTGTTGATATATAATTAGGTCTTCTGAAGATTAAATTGTTTTTATTTTATGATACAAAATATATGTTGTTAATATTTTCAAATTTTATGTATGCTATCATTCGTTCACATTTATCAAAATTCACATATTATTATATATTTAAAGTATTAGACTTTATAAAGAAATTTTAAATTTAAATGAAATAATAAAAAGGAATTGTATAAATATATTTAATTTAGTACGTGATAAATATTTAAATAAAAAATAGTTTCAACAATGTTTGATTTTATTTTGTAATACAAGTATTTTCATTCGATAAGTTACTCATGAATTTAAAAAAAATTATTTTATAATGAAATAATAATTATTTTAGTTTAAAATATTACTAAACTTGAGTATAAATTCAACTTCAAATTTGTACAGATAATCTCTCGATCTCAGTGATATTCATTAGAATGCTTTGACCAATTGTAGTAAATTAGGATTCTCATAAATAAGTTCCGCTTTAAAAAATATTTATTTCTTATTTCCTTTTTAAATGCTATAAATTAAAGTTTATACAATCTAAATCATTAAATTAAACTAAAACTAATTCTTAAAATCATAGTGCCAATAATGATTTTTGCTTGAATGCCATAGTTAATATTATATATATTTTAAAATTTTTTTAGAAAGATTTACTAAAATTCAATTGATAAATTTCTAATTTATGTTGGACTGGATAAATAATTTTAATCTTAATCAAAAGATATTTATTATGTCAGTATAAAAGATATATAAATATATATATATATAATTAAATTAAAACATAGTGTTAAAATTGAAATATTTAAAATTTAAAAATGATAAAGAAATAAAAAATTATAAACAATTTTTAAAAACAATAAAAATAGTATTTAACCTGTCATTAGAAAAAAAACTCTATTCATAAATTGTACGATGTAATTATAATTTAAATAAACATATTTACAAATAGTTATATGATTTTTTTCAGGTAGAGTAATTATTCTAAAAAATGTACAACAAAAATAATTAACAATAAAAATTATAAATGAATAACACCTTCAATTTAGTTAATTTACTACAATGAGGTGGATTAAATTACAAATCAATCCTTAAGATTTGCTATTATAAACATAAATATTGTAGAAAAATAAAGTTGAAGAAAATAACATTTTTATCCAAAAAAGAACATTATTTTAATTCAACATTAGTAGTAGGAGAACTCTAATTCGCAGTTTAGCTCGACGATTAAATCACAGATAAAGAGAAAATATTCCATCATCTCAACACGTGGTCCTTGGCTGAATAATTTTTCTACCCTGTGGAATTAATTGCTAACCGCTGTAGGCTTATATTTGAGATTTTATCTCTTGCTGCCGGGCATCACATATACATAAATACATGCGTGTATGGACTCGGGCGTAGCCTGGCACTCACGCCAGTAGTATAATTCTACGATCTGTCAGGCCGATGGCGCCCGCAGCTCTAATTTGCTTAGATGCGAACTGCGTGTGTATGGGTCATTCCACGTTGAATAGACAGTCACAGGATGAAAATTTAAGTTCTCGTAAGTTTAGATTTTATCATTTTTATATCGGAGAAAATTGAATATAAGAAACTCTGGTCGAATCATTTAACAAACGAAATTCCTTTTATGTACAGCTAAATTTTATAATAAACGAAATTTAGCTGTAAAATTATAAAATAACATAAATGTTTATTATAGAATAGGTAGATGAAGTATGAAGATGAAAATGCTGCTCTAAAATTTCCGAATCTGTAAATAAAAAGCTATTCACCAGTTTTTATTAAAACATTAATTTTTTTCATTATGTTCAAATAAGTTTTAGAGAAACTATATAAATGACCTTTTACCTCTATTTTAACACTCGTAGCTTTGAAATATATAACAAATAGAAAAAAATCAAATTAAATTACTCAATTCAATTAGAAAAATAAAAACTGTTTTTTTTGTCATTTTTAAGCATATAATTGAAAAAAAATATTGTTTACAACATCGACCATATAAAGCTTATTCATGATATAAATTAAAAGTGTTGAATGTTTATAATAATGAATGGACTTATTATCATCCTTTATAATTATTGTGTTAAAAAAAAATAAAAAAAAATTTTTAAAGTATTTTAATGTATATACATATATAGTACTTTTAATTTTTTAAATATTTTAATATTTTAAATTAGATTTTGAAGTTTATATGTCTTCTGTTTTATTCTTTCATGTAGTTTTTAATTTACGTATCTCTAGTACTAGTTTTTCCATCGCAATTTTTATAATATCAGCTTATTTAAAATTTTAATCATCTACTTTATACTGTAATTCTAGACATTTCATGATAGCATATTTTGTTTTTAGATTATTTCTAATCTCATTTAATATTTCCCTCTTTATACTTTCACTGTTATTTGATTATCATATATTAAATTCAAATCATTATTAAATAACAGTGGCAGTTTTTAAAGAAGTCATTTTTGTAACTTCAAATATAAATTTAATGATCTGTTTCAAAATCAAATTATATAAGATAAAAAAGAAAGCACGACTTTCTTTTTATTTATTGTAGGCTAATAATTCTAATACGTTATTATTTTTTTATTATTTATCATGATTATTATTGAACAACATCTTTATTAAACTACCCTATTAGATAATAATAGCTCAAAATTAAAATACATAATTGAAAATTTTATTATTGATTTGATTATGCAAACATAATATTATTTGTAAATAATTAATGATAAAAATATTTTTAATTTGTTATCTTCATCTAACGACTATTTTTTATTTACAAGATGTCATAACGAGCGATCATAGCTATTTGTTAAAAGAGATATTGTAATGAAATTTAAATACTTTAGATACCACAATCAATGAAGTTAATTTATGTATTCTTAAAGTTATGAAGTAAAATTTTTATTATCTACTAAATTATCAGGATGGATTGTTGAAATAATGTATTGCTAATATTAACAATAACATAATATTTACATAAATTTTTTTTCTCAGAGTGTCATTGTATATTATTATTATTATTATTATTATTATTATTATATTATTATTACGAAATAGTAGTAATTGTTATAAATAGTCTTATATATTTATGAAACTTCATATATTGATGGCTTTATTAATTAAATAATTTAACGATAACAGTAAAATTTGTTGCAATATTTTTTATCAATCAGTAATATTATTATTAAACTTTATAAGTTGCTTAAAGACAAATATGCTAAAGTTTCTTTTTGAAAAAGTAGAATTATATATTATTTTTATATTTTTAATTTCAAATTATGCATCCAGTAATTATGCATACGTAATACGTCTTTATTATTTAAAATAAGTGAACTATTTTGTTTAATGTTTTATATTCCATCGATAGTATGTTTACATAAGTAGTTGAGAAATTATAAAATCCTAATATACTATTTTTTAGAAATATTTAATTATTTAATAGGCTAAACTGAAGATAAATTTGTTACAATACACGATTTTATTTCATTCAATTCAGTACAATTTTTTATTATATAATTAAAATACAAAAGTTCCATGCAATTATATTATTTTTTCTTGTATTCATCAGCAATTAATAAAAATTTAATATGAACAGGAACATATTCAGTAATCTAAAAGTTTTTTAATCATTTTGACAGTATTAATATTTTTCAATGAATCTTTTATTAGCGATTTTCGCGTGCGAATAAATAAATTAGTATAACATACAAAAAGAATTTTAAAATATGAGTGCGTATAGTAAAAATTTATACATAAACTAAAAAAAAAGGAAATAAGTCTTTTGATTGTAGAAATATATTAAATTCAATAAACTGATAACTTCGTGATTTTATTATTTTTTTAAGAGTATGTTTTTGTAACGTTTCAGTACTGTAGTATTGATTTATGTAAAAATAATTGATATATATATATATAACTTTGAAGTTTGCTTTGAGTGATATTAAATTATTTTAATGTACGTAATTATTATATAATGTTTATTTTTTCTTTGGTATAAAAGAGTTTTCGAAAAAATATTTAAGAAGTTTTTTTTGAAAAGAATTAATTATTTTAAAGTAATTATACTTTTAATATACAGTATTTGTTCGTTAAAAAATTTGATATATAAATCAGAACGATCGTTTTTCTAAAGCTGTTTTTTAAAATATTATTTAGTAAATATCATTATTAATAATTTCGTTTTTTTTTAACATAATACAGTAAAATTGTGCTAATCTATAAGGTATCTAGTTTTTAATTAAATATATTTAAATATAAATATAAAATATTCATATATATTTGAGATAATACTTGTATCCTTTAATACAATACTATGCTAAATTTTTTTTTAATATTTACTTGATGATGCATGTAATATTAAAAAACATTATACATTTACATGAAATATTATCGTGATTAAAAAATACTATTAATATTGTTATCATTAATAAAACTTTATGTATGAACATTTAAGATACATTGTTTAATTAAAGCTTAATATTAACCACATACTTTTATGGTTATCATACTAAAGAAAAATCTTAATTTTATATAATTTTAACATTTTTTTGAAAGATTATCAAACTATATAATAAAGCTAATTATTAAAACGAATATATTAATTAAAATTTTGTCGCATATACATTGAAAATTAATGAAGCTTCGATAACGTAGATGAGATTACTATGAAAAAATAATTAATTTATATATTATGCTAAAATATAAAACTATCGTTTATGTAAAATATGAAATTTTCGATTTTATCAATACTACTAAACTTTTAACTGATATGTTATAAAAACATGAATAATACGAAAGTTTCTTTCTCATTAGTTACTACAAACTTCCAATAAAAAATTAGTATAAATATTTCAGTTTTATACCTAATCTATAACTCATATATGCGGGAGTAAAAGAATAAGCTACAACAGTAAGTTACTTATCAAATCAAAATAAAAAAAGGGAAAAATAATAAGCTTTACCGCCTAATGAAATAGCATTGATGTGATTACTATATTATTTTGAATTAAGAAAAATATTCCAATTAACTATTCAACAAAAATGTATAGTATTATTATAAAATCATTATACAGCATAATAGATATATTAAAGGATAATTATTAAAATCACTTTTTTTATTTTTGCATAAATACCTTAGGTACATTAGTCAATAAATATGAAAATTGAGTTTAAATTTGGCTATTTATGCACAGAATTGACCAACATTATTTCATAAGATTTTTTAACTATCACGTCATTTATAAAAAAGAGAGATTATAGAGTTCAATAATATTTTTTAATTATTTTTGGATGTAAGAACTAATTTTGACATAATGTTATTTAAATAATATAAAGAAATATATAAAACTGGATACAGCATTGTTTACATTAATATCGTCAAAATATTTAAAATATTTTTTATGAGATTCATATATTATTAATTATTATGATAAAATCGTATTCATATTTTCAATACTTATAATATGCCTTAGCCATTTATTTTGTCTAAATTGTTAACAGTTAACGCATGATTTTACTTATAAACTAATTTAAATGATTAATAAATAATATGAATTTTTTAATGTGGACAAATATAAAATTTAAAGGCTTTTTTCAGATAATCGATATAAATAAATTTTATGTATTATGATGAATTTAATTTGTTTATTGAACAATATACAGAAAATATTTTTCACATAACATTTTTAAGTCCCATGAAAGTTTAAATTGTGTATTATTTCAATACGTAGAAATTGCCATTAGATAGAATATTTACTTGAATAAAAATTTTTGTTTAATTATTCATCTTTTCATTTATTGTGAATAAAACTCGTTTAAGTGATTTTAGTTTATCTATCTTAATTGGTATGAATGAATGAAATAAATTAATATAAAAGTATTAAGAAATAATTATTTCAATATAAAATTTAATTGGTATTGATAAATAATACACATATATTTATTCATTACTATAATAATAGAAAACTTTTAATCAAATTTAAATTAAATTATAAAAGTACAATAAAATAAAATATCCTAAATGATATTGGGATAAAATAGCGTAATATTCGTATATTTTAAATGAAAATAGAATTCTAAAAATTAAAATTATGTAATTGTAAATTAATGAAACTAAATTATATTGTAAATTTAACCTTTCTATTTCTAAATACTTGTTTAAAAAATAACTGAAATAGTAAAAAAAAAAAAATCATTATTTAAAAATAAAAGATCAACACCTTTCTTTCCATGCTACACAATGTGTGTAATGTAACGAAAATTATCAAACATGTTTTGAATGAAAAAATTCCTTTGTGGAGCAATCAAACGATCAGTGAGACCCTTCATAAATGAAAAGGTGCGAACATGAGGGTCTTGCAAAATTGGTCAAATTATGCAAAAACGCATAAGAGTCACAACTTTAGAAGAGCCGCAATATATACCGGATTTCTTAACACTGCAACCACACAATTCACACGCCGGCGGAAGCAGTGCGCGAAAAATAAAGGCATTGATGAGGTTCTTGTTCGCTGTATCTTGAGCAGGTGATGACGAATTATTATATTACATCCGAGCTTTCTGGAAAGTTTTAAAGATATGATTGCATAATGATACGAATGAGAAAATGCGGTAAACATAATGTGAAGACATAATATAGATTGATATGGTCAGATACGGCAAAATGTTGAATAAATCTGTATTTCTCTCTGCCGTTGTTCAATTAGTGCGAGTGGTGATTTTCATCAGCTAACACGATCTATTAAGTAATTTAAAAATATACTACAGAAAAATTCCTGTAGTTTGAAATTATTTATTTTATTCATTTAGTTTTTACGGGTAAACTTATAAATAAAAATATCTGAATTAAATTTATTAATATATTTAAACTTTATTTTAATTTACTTATATGGAAAAAATGATTTAACTGATATTCATTTCTACAACAAATTAAACTTTATTAAAACGATTTAAATAAGAAACTCGACAGTTTAAATTGGCTAATTTTACTATTGTTGTATATTTAATCACATACAATAGGAGAATATTGTACTAATTAATTATCTTAATTTAAAAGTTAATTAATTATTTGAACTATGAAACGTAATGTTTTCTGAAAGAGTAAAAAAGTTTTACTTCCAATTACGTTGGTAAAAATCATATTTATATAAACTTTACATTTTATGAATTAATGAAAAATATTTGGTAAAATGTTTCATGAAAAAAATAAAATTATTGTATAATTTTGAATTATTTTGAATTATAATCTTGATACGAATAAAATTAAATAATATTAAATTCCCAGAAATTAAGTCAAGATTACTGCCTATAAACGTAATATATAATTAAAGTTAAACGACATAATCTGCGATCCATTTGCGACTTTTAATTGGAATGATACACGTATACACACATAATTTATCTGTCATTTTCCAAAGTAGAAAAAGAAAATCGACATTATTATTTGAATGCTTGATAGGCAGCAAGGATAATAGTAATTATTTCGAAAAATAGACATTCATAATTTGGATTAAATTTTCTATTGCTGTGCTTAACGGTCAATCACAGAGTAATTGGCCAGATAAATAAGCTTCTTTAAGCTTTAATAATTTTCCATGTGGTATCGATCGGGCAAAATGCGGATGAAGTTGCGAGCGAAATGTTTGCCCACGAATTTGTCAAACGCCTCCACAGAGAACGATGGTCCACTGAGCTATCCCAGTAACGCAAATGGGCATAAAAAGCTGAGTGTTTTGAATCACGCGTGTAGAGGATCAAAGAACTCGCTCATCCTCACAGTCGCGAGCCGAAAACTGCTGGAGGCGATTTTATTGCGCACGAGCACTGCGCTCGTCACTATAAAACGAGGCTAACCAGGTACGCACAGCTCGCAAGATCGGCACAATGAGCAGAGTTTTTCGCACGCTCGGCGCTCGTCAATGTAATAATTACAAACAAAAGCACCTTGTGCGCGCTCTCCATCCCGCAACTGGGCCAGACAAGCGCCCCTCCCCCCACGCAGTTTAAACTTTTTTCGCTTTTGTTTGGGAGGTCTGCTCCTCTGCTCTCGCTTTTTCGTTATGTTCTTTTCGGGAGTTGTAGCTCACCGTGAGTCACTGACAAGAGAAATGGTCTATTCTATCTGCGATGATTGATCGTCATCGAATTGCGAGACAAATTTGTGAATATTTTTCGAGAAATGAAGCTTGGCTGCGGCATTCTCAAGATTTTGAAATCAAATCTTCAAAGTCTTAAGTTACGAAATGCAGTATATGTTTTGCAAATTAGTCATATATTATTAATTTGCTACTATTATTAGGTCAATAGTTTCAGTCATTTTAAATTAAAATACGTTTTAATACGTTATATTCTGCTATGGATTTAAAATTCTTTATTCAAAATTGTTATTAAATATGATAAAAGCTTACAGTCAGCATATAAAATTTTAGTACCGTTTTAACAAATAAAGTGAAGATATTTGCATAGAACAATTCATAAATAATTTAGCTACTTCCGAATTATTAATAATATTTTCCATTAATAATTGTATTATGAAGCTTGCAATACATTTAAATATCATTTATAATTTATTGATATTAATATGAAGAAGTGTTGCAAATTAACTTTTATAACATTAAATTTAATAAAAAAACTATAAAGAATTATTTGTTACTAACTTTGTTAATTTAAAATTTTTTAAAATTATGTATTAACTGAAACTCATGCACGTATCTATTAGAAATTAATATTATAATAAATATTTATTAGGAATTTTTTCATTTGCGAAACTTTGTTTTTTCATAATTATATGTTTAAAAGTTTAATTATAAATGATTTATTATGATTTACAATTGTATATTCATTGACAACTTTCATAGTAAGGAATGAATTTAATAAATGGATTTAATTTACTCTGTAATAAAAAAAAAAATAATAATAACTGTAAATAGGAAATTTGATCGAAAAATGTGACCAGATTAATAATACTATAATTTTCTTTTTTAACTTATCCTTGAACTGTTTCGTTAATTTATAAAATTTATTTTAAATAAAAAAATAATTTGCATTGAACCAGTAGAATTATTTTTAATAATAAGATTAAAATAATAATTATTATTACCATAGATATTATTATATTAATATTATAGTAATTTATCGATTATTTATAATATATATTTGCGAATAAATTTATAAAAATGAGAATACAATCAATGTAATAAAATGATTTATTTAAATAATTTTTTTAGGCATTACTTTAATGTATTTAATATTTTACAGACTATTAAATTTAATTATACTCTTAAATATAGAAAAATTCATTTATATGCCCAAAAAAATTCAATAATTAAATTCATCTAACCATGAGCAAATTGTAAGCGAATGCACATTTATGAATATCTGGAAATACATAATATTCGTTAATATTATATTATTTTTTTTTTATTTTAGTACATTACATAAATTGAATTCAGTTTCATTAAAATTTCTTTGAAAGTAAAATTAAATTTAGTAAAGTGTGGGTGCAACTTGTTTTAGATAGTTACTTTTTAAAAAACAAATATAGAACATAGACTAAGTTTGAATTTTATAATATTTTTAATTTTTGTGAAAGTTAAGTAACATGATAAAACTTCAAATGAATTCAATTAAAATTGCTGATTTCTAATGAAGTATCTGTACTACTTTTTATAGTATCTTTGGAAATTAAATATTTTCCATGATTTGTATCTACACCGATTTGTATTATAGCTAATGTGTATACACATTAATTTTATGTTATCGTGTTAACAAATTAATTTTATTTTGTCGATAAATTTAATATTGTAATGTTTGAAATTATGCAATAATATTATTGCTACATAAGAATTTAAAACATTTTTCTTCTAGACAATCCATTATTAAATTCTATAATCAAATTACCTGGTAGGCATATGAACTTATGATCAATTAAATATTTATAGTATTATGAATAGCCTTACACTAAATTTATGATATTTATGATTAATAAATTATATTATAATCATTTATGTTTTATATTTATACTCTAAATAAATGGATATTAATAAATAAATGAAAATAAAATAAAAAAAATTTCGAAAAATTTCATTAAAATTATTGTATATTAACATTGATTCTCTCTTTTTCTGGAAAAATTTTAAAATTAATTTGAGTTAAAATTACAATTTCTTTGTATCCACTACTAATTTTCAAAATAACATAAAGTTTTAATTGAATGCGTATCTTTTATTATTATTTTACTGAGAAAGCAAAACAAAGGTTTCAGATATGCAATATAAGGAACAAACAAAATACAAATGACACGTACAATATTAATTTTTCGTACAATATAACAGAATACGAAACGTGCGCTTAATGGAAAGTGCCGGATAACCTGAACGATTCAATATTTTCGCGCACGCACGAACTATTTCCATCCAAACACTCCAAATGAATTTTCATCTGCCTGAGAAAATGCATTAATAGAGATAGATACACACTTTTATAATATTTATAATGAAAATTCACCATTAAAACTTTGGCTGTGATTGGAATGTACAAAAATGAATTTATAGCAAATAATGATTCTGTTGCTTAAATTAACAATTCAGTAAATATTCAAGTGATCCATCTGGAAACTTTTATTTGTAAAATATATTTCTATCTTATTTATTTAATTAGTATTTTATATTAAAAGAATAGCTAAGTAAATCTAAATATTAGAATATTAATAATTATTTGATCTTATTTCATCATGAAATATTTATGCCTATATTTGTTTTGAAGTATATTTGTAAGATACTATACTTGTCCAGATAAACTTTTTAACTTGATAATTAAAATCTTCTGTTGCAATACCAATGCTTCAATAAATTGAATTAAATAAAAATATTAGAATAAAATATTAATATTACAATTATTATGTTGTTTATTAATGTTTAGAAAATTTTTAATATATTAATTTATTATATTTTAAATAAACTTTAATTAATGGAAAGCATGTTTAAAACAATAACTGGATGATTATTTTACTTAAAAGCAATTAGAATCTTTTCGTATATATAGTTACATCATAATATGCAATATTTTTGTAACATACACTTGTAAAATATAAAAAAGAGTGAATTTAACAAGGAAGCTAAAATGGTTTAAATTTCAATTAAAACATTTAATAATGATATAATGCGTATTTTGGATAACAATATTATATTTTTTTATTTAATTATTTCAATTTAATATTTATACAATCCTGTTAATATTTTTAATTATACAAATTCTATTTTAAAAATTTAAACGGTCATGGTCAGGAATCAACTGATACGAATTATAAACGTACAGGGATAAGTTTACAGAATGGCTTTCATTACTGAATATTTGGTAACATCTTAGGATAAATTAAATCGTTTTAAAATATTTAATTATTAAAAATTAATTATTATAAACTTTCAAGAATCATAATTAAATATTTTAAAAATTCATACTTTGAAAATAAAATTTTTTAAAACGATTTAATAGAAAGCAGACAAAATGTTTTTAAATAAGAATAAAGATTGTAGTATAAAAGAATATAGTTTTATGTTGTCCTTCAATACTGTAAAAGTATACTGTTCAGAATTTCAAAAATATTTCTATACTTCTTATTCAAACCATTCATATTCCAAAAAAATTTCTTTTGATCTCACAAGTACTTCATGAATTATTTCAGAGGTCATTTTCTCTTTGCGAAATTTCTGTTATAGATTTATTTATTCTACTAACATTCTAAAATTTTCTTTGCAGCTTCTATTTCTCCAATAATATTTTATTATTCTTTAAACCTGTGTTCGCAAAACCAGTATGATTATATTTTTATAAAATTCAAGAGTATTTACTTTATTATATGCATAATTAATACGTTGATTCAAAGTTCTGACAATGACTGATTTATGATTTTTTATTTATTTAACTTTAATATTAAATCCGATATCTTTAAGGGATTTTAGCTGCATATAAATATAATTCAATGTGTAATCCAAAAGCTTTATTTTACTAAGTAAGAATTTTTAGTATTAAATACCAGCGTAGATAAAAAAAATTTACAATTAAGTATAATATGTAGATTATAATTATCGATCTACAAAATATATTCGTGTTTTAAATAACTATGAATATTTTATAGAACAAGAAAATGAATAATGAAATATGTTATAATAAAATGAACGAAGAATAATATTTTTATATTAAATTATTACAATAAATTACAATGTACGTATAGACTAAAAAATATTTGTGCTTCCCAGAATTTAGACAATTTTACTGCAATACTTTCAACTACAGAGATGATATGTTCAATCATTTTTGGGCGTAGAAGTCATTGAATACTCTTTTCAGTTGGTGTTCCTTTCATGTACTTTCTATTACCAAGACGACTTTTTCACATCGAAGAACTCTTAGAACGCATTTTTTGAATTATATTTTATTAGAACATCTGGAAAATACTGTTTGCTGGTTCTGAGATTAGGTTAGAAGCTTTACTAGTAGTTCACCTCAGTATTAAAGAATTCTTAAAGATCTAAACTTCTAAATAGTTGGAAATAGTTAAGTATTTGAAAAATAAGCTACTTAAGTAATTATTAATTTCGAAAATAATTTGCGAAGGATTATTTTCAACAGTTTTTCTAGTTTTTATATTTTGAGGTTGGAAATTTTCCAATAACATTGATAAATAATGCTCAAGTTATTGATTTCCAAAACTAAAATAAGATATTATAGATGAAAAATAAATAAAAAATATGTTATATTAAGGCAGAGAAAATATATTTTTTAATAATAATTTGAATATTTATAAAAAAAAAAAAATAAAATTGTATAAATTTACCTTTTAATAATACTAAAAAACCTTTAAATGACTAAGATTTCTTGTTTTTAAAGAATTTTGGTCAGATATTTTTATAATTTTCTGCAATATTTTTTATTGGCACTATTTAAATAAATTTTTATATTCGCATAAAAAAGATGAATCACAATACTGAGATAGTATATTGTACACTGTATATTACAGTAGATACATTTTAAGTTAACAGAAATTCCTTTTTTCCAAGCAAAGTTTCTACTTTCTCTTTAAGTAGTGTTGTATTTTTTTAAATTAACTAATACTTGTATGCAAAAAATTTTAAAGAATTTTAAATGTTTATTTAATTTCAAGGAAGAAATTAGCAAGAAAAAATTGATATTTTTTCTTTGAAATTTATGTATTGTAAAATTGAAAATTATATTTAATATCAAAGATTTTATAATTTAAAAATGTAAATTAAAATTTGTGTTGTATATTAAAGTTATATATGAATTGCGGAAATAATAGAAAATTATATAAAATCAGCTAGTCAACAATTGAAGAGATACAAAAAATTTCCATCTCCTTTTCTCTCTTTCAATTTTAACTTCCATTCATAAAATTTTATGTGCCGTAATATAATCAACGAAAATATCTTGGTCGTAACGAGGTTTTTCTAATCGATTCCATTGTGAAAATTTACCCGAAGATTTTTACGTACTCGTGTACAATTTTTAAATTCTTAAAAAATTTGATTGCCTTCCGTATAACTCAAGTACTTCAGGATATATAATAACTATTTTTTATATTTTCTTAGTCGAATAAATGTGTTTTATTATCTTCTTTTTTCATTTTCAATAAATTACATTTAAAAATTAAATCTTATCTTTAAAAAATGTATATATTATCAATATCATAACTTGTTTATAGTTTGAATTATTGATTATTAAATACATATTTTTTTTTGTATAATTTTTATAGACAAGAAATTTTTAATGAAAGCTTATGTGTAATTTATATAACAAAAATAAATCATGTTTTATTATCAGCCACTAACTTTCATGCTATTTACAAAATGTTTTCTCAATTTAATCAGCACAACGATCTTAAAAGATCTTCACCATAGCTACTTTTTAATATCTAACTTTACTTTGGAAAGGAATTCGAACTTATATCAGAATCATTAAAATATACATCAATAAAGGATCAAAGGATGAAAAGAAAATATCGAAACGAGTCTAGCTCTGTAGTTCTGCCGAAACTCCGCGCCGTTCTCACTATGCACAACAGTAGGGAATTAGTCGTGTTTGCGTTTCACCTTTTCCCGGTGCTTGTTTCTACGGGGCTCGCGTCGGTTTCCATATCGCGTGCGACGATCTACGCGGAGTACCGCGTCTTCTACTTCCACGTCCTCCGCGACTCTTCCGCAGCTCTTTTGAGAGAGCAGCTGTGCACTAGCATAAGAGGGCAGGGAGAAGGTAGGAGGGAACGAATTGTCGACTGTCGCTGGCGCTGCGCGTTCAAGCCTAGGAGATGGCATCTTTCGTTTCAACAGATGGAAAGGAACGGGTTTTGGTCCATATTGTTGTTCTATTTCTATTTCAAGTTAAAGATCACGGGCGTAAATGTATTAATTTTTTTTTACTTATTGCTGATTTCTGAGCGAAGGTTGATCTTCGCGTTTTAATTTTTAACTTAAAATCATTAAATTTATCGTTTTATTTTTTATTTTAAAGATGACAATAAGTAATACAGCGTAAATAATATAAGTGAATTAATCTATTTATGAAATTTTGTTAATTAATTAATTTCTAATCTCGAGTTATTCATTATTCTAATTGACCGGAATATTCGTTTAATGTTATTTACAAAATTTACTAAATTATACATCATTTTTTTATTTTTTGAGAAAATGATCTATATTGTTATAACTTTTGTTATATCCATATTAAATCTATATTATATACATATATATTATAACTTTTATTTTTAAGGAAAATATTTCGAGCATAATGGTGAATATAAATAAATTTTTAGGCTCGACTATACACAATAAATGTTTTAATTTAATTAAATTATCCTATAATAATAATAATCGTATAATAAAATAAAGCTGAAATTTTTATATTAAAGGAAATTAAATACAGTTAAAAGAAATTTAATTTTTTTTAAATATTCACATTATTCCCATATTATTTTTCATAAAAAAGAAATTAATATTTTTTTAAATAAAATAAAAAGTTTATATTATTTCAATGGATAAATCACTTGCTGAAATAAAATTGAAAGTATTTCATAATTTTGTTTGCCCAAAATAAAAATAATTGTAAAATGAAAAAAAAGTTGTATACAAGAATACACACACGCAAGGAGTTAATGATCATTATCTTTTCAAAATTTTGCATTAAAATAATAAAAAATAGATAGAATCACAAGTTGCTTCATGAAAAGAAGCCTGGTATTCACAATCTAGATCATCGGCTAAATCACAAGCTCTTTGAGGTCATGAATGCTATTTGAGCTTCTCGGTAAATATTTGTCTCGAAATTGTGGGGAAGCCTCGAGAAAGATACTAAAATTGTGGGATATTTTTAAAGATAACGGTGTATCGAACTATTCACAGACAAGTTCACGGGAAATCTAACGAACAAATAAGCCAACTGTCTCTGTTTTCTTCTTTGTTCGCTCAGTGACTTTTAACAAAACTTTCGCTAGTGGTTAACAACCCTTTAGCGATTATAATCACGACTGACGTTTCTAGTGCACAACCTCTTTTCTTTGGATTTTGGTTATTTTATGTCGAACCGAAAATTAATTCGATTTAAGATAATTCCACATTATTGGAGGTTTTACAGTAATCTTTAAGACCTCATTTGAATTTAATCAATCTGTATTGTAAATCTTACGCATTGGTTTGTAAACAAATATTAGTATAATGTAAAACTATTATGTTAACATTTGATAAAATCCGAAAACCTAGCAAAAATTAATTTTTTCTTTGTCCATTTATCAATAAAAATTTACGAAATACAGGTGCTATAGAAGTATATGTTTTTATAAAACGTCGACGTATGCAATTGATGCAGTTTTATTTTAAAGGTGGACATCAAAAACATCTTTGTGATGATTCAACATTTGGATTATTCGCAAGAGTGTATGTAAACAAACACATATGTGTACACATAAAAAGGCAATTCGCGCCGAAAATATATAGACATGGTATTTCCGTTTCCTTCTACATATATATTATCCGTTCTCGAGGTCCTTCCGGAACTTTGACGACGCCTTTCATCGCGGGTGAATTTTATTTCCTTCCTTATCGGATTCAACTTTACGAGCGTAGATTCGTACTTTTATTCACCACTGCGCACATACAGATACCCGATATTTGCAGACTTCTTTTAAACTAAATACTCAGTTTTTCAAGATATTCCTTTTTCTATTATGTCCTTGTATATAACTACTTGTCCTTATATAACTATTTATTTTTTTACGGTACAGTATATAAGGAAAGATAGATTTTTATTTTGATTAAATTCTGAAAAAAACGTTAATATTAACTAGGAAATTTATAATTTTTATTAATTTGCATATTCTTTTATCTTGATATTCATACAAGTGCATTTCATTTTAAATTTGTATATTTTATACAAATTACTAATCTTTGCATAAAATTTAATATTATATCGAAAGACCTGTTAACTATATTTTTTATATCATTTGAAGGATATTGTATTTATTTTAAAAGTTATTATTTAATTACAGATAAAAATTTTTTATAACCTTTTTTTGTATAACATAAAATTTTTTCTGATGATATACGGAATAAAGAAGATAAATTTTTATACTAATTTTTGGTATAATTCATTCTGTTTTTTAATATGAAAATTATATATTTATATACATACATAATAACTGTCTTGTAGAATTTTTGTGTTCGATTTATTTCATATTTATATTTTATAGTAGAATAAGTATATGATAGCCTAAATTAATACTAACAGAATCATGTATAAATAATAATAGAAATCTATTTAGCTTATAAAAAAGAGTAAAATAATAATAAAAATATCTGTTATTTATTTATAACAAATATAAATTTATATTTAATATCGAATTAATTAAAATAATCTATTTAAATGAATATTTTTACATAAAATTGTATAAAAAACATAAGTTTTAAATAAATATTATTTTAAAAATTAATTTACAAAAATCTAATTACATTGTTTATATTTAAAAGATTTTATGTAATTATTTACTTCCTACTAATAATATTTAATATTCAACATTGTTAATCGCTATAATAGAAATCATAACCATGAAATATTTTATTTGAATTAATCATAGAGATAATCGATGCATTTCGATAAATCAATTCTTTAAAAGGATCAAGTGTTGAGCAACTGGTTGTAAGTATTGCATTCTTTAATTTATAACTTCAGCTACTGCTGAGGGTATAAAATACTATTTAAAGATACGTGAAAAGAAATCATTTGTTATTGGAAGAGATTAAAATAATTTTTCTTTCAGTATGTAATTATTCATTTAATTTATACGTAATATAAAATTGCTTTACGTGTGCATCATATATGCGGTATTTAATATAAAAATAAACTTTCTAAACTTTTATGTACATAATGTAAGCGCCGTTTGACGAAAACATTGCTTAATTGTAATTACTGTTTCATTTAGACAATTTATTATTTGTTAATTGAGGCTCGTAAATACTTTTAAAAATATTTTTCCATAAGTAAATGTATTACTAACAACCATTACATTTAATTAAAAGGAATATAAATCATAGAATAAAAAACGAAATTTTTGCTACTGCTTAATGATAATACAGTAAAAAAAATTTAAGATCGAGGCTTAAGCGATACAAACACTTAAATTTATATTATTTAATAATATTTACAAATATAAATAGGTCAAATTGATTTATACTTGAATTTCCAGTTTTCTTTTAGCGTAGCGGCTAAGAACAAATATTCGCATGTATTTAACAAATAGCCTATTTGTCTAAAATTCATAACTTAATTAAAATAATGTGTAATAATAAAGTAGAGTAAAAGTAATTATTAGTTTTACTATTCTTTGATTCTGAATTGCTAAACCAAAATTACTTTGTTGCTTTGATTCAACTTTAATGAAGTCAGCTTCGCACAAAAGCTTGCCGTTTGGAAAGCTTTGTCTCGGCTTCCTGTAAATGGTCTTTTCAAATGCATTGTAATAGCAATGAATGCTCTTATGATATTTGATTTATATAGAAATATAGGATGAAACTTGATTTTGTTACACGAAATTTCATAAATTGTACGCAGATGAATTACAACGTTGTTTTAGAATAACGATCGTAGTTTAGACATTAAATGGCTTTGTCATTTTAATATAATTTCAGTGACATTAATATTTTTTTATTTTAATATGAAATTATAAATGAAAGTATAAATTACACGAACACGCGCGCAAACACACACATATTATATTCAAATCGTTAAAATCTTTATAAAAAGTATTTGTTTGAGATAAGTGATAATTTCTTTAAGCTTAGAAGTCTAAAGGACGTAATTTTTATTGGAGCATTTAAAATTAAATACCATATAAATTTAAGTGGTATTAAATTAAATTATATTAAGTATTATTATTTTTTTTAATTTAAGCTCTGTAAAATTGAAGGTTTAAGCAAATACATAAATTTCTATAAACCAGTTGAATAAGCATTTAATTTAAAATTTATTTTTGAATGTACTTATTTATGTATTTCATTTTATGGAAAAAAAATTATGATAGACAATCAATTATTAATAATTAATAATTTTTAATAAAGATGTATTTGTAAACACATAATTAATGCACTTCTCATTGCTAATCTAACAAATGTTTTTGTGATTTACTTATTTATTACTTTTAATGTACAATGCGTAATTTAAAGTTAATTGCAAACGAGTAAGTTTATAATAGCCACTGCCAAGAAATTTTATTACTTTTAAATAATGATTATATGAGTATTGAATACTACAATGTTAGTTATCAATAATATAATACAAGTAAATATAATTTCTTGATGAAAAAAATATAAAATCGTGTGATTCTACTTTAATTGCTCATAATTATCAATAATCTTTCAAAATTTAATTAAATTTTTTATTATTTTTATTAGCATATTGATTCTCTAAGTCAATAAACGTTAAAAATACTTATTAAGATTTAAAAGAAAATATATTAATTTTTGCATAATATATTTATTCAATTACATCTTAATATTATAAAATAGAGTTTAGTCTATTAAAACTGATAAAAAGATATTTATAATAAATATTCTTAATTATTTATTTTTCTAAAATTTTTAAACTAATTTTATATACGATTTTATAAATTTTTATTATATTTTAAATATTTTTGAAACACTTAATATTTAATATAGTAGATAAATGTAGTTAAGATTGTGTATATACAGAATCTCTTGTATCGGAGTCTCCAAACTTTCAGTTCAATTTAATTAAAGTTAAATTTCGTTATGAAGACAGTGTTTGAAGTTCTGGATTACGTATAGAGCTTTAAAATAAGAATAATTATTAAAATACTAATTAATACAAAAACAATATATATTTATATATATATTATTGTGGATATAAGTGTTTATTAGTAAAGTGGACTGAATTTTATTCAAATACATTATAATGTTTATACACGATAATATTGCCTTTCATAAAATTTTTAAAAACATAATATATTAATTATTTGTTAAAGTTATATTCATAGTTTTGAATATCGTAAATTTTTATTCTATCAAATAAGTTATTTGCTTATCAAGTTTTAAATAGTAAATAGAGAAAGAGAAATTTTTAAATTTAAAAAGATTAGATTTTTTGATAAGTTATAAAAATCTTTTTTTTTATATATATCTTTAATACATGCAATTCTGATTATTAATATTATAGACTCTGCATATGTATAGACATTATGCACTCCAGTCCGCGCGTGCACGCACGCACGCATACACACACACACACACATGCACATTTTACAAATACTAGATTTTAAAATTCATAGCATTACATAAAATTTATTAAAATTTACCAAGTTTACAACTTTACAATACCATCTTCATTAAATTTCGAAGAATTCAATTCTTATTTGTAAATGTGATATCAATCTATAAGTACATATTGTAGATTTTTTAATTTATTTTTACAGATATTTCAGTTTTAATAATTATAAAGTTATTTCATTTTCTCTTAGATCCTACCGTAGCCTAATGAAAGTCTCAGTATGTAGAAGGTAAGATACATTAAAGTAAATAAACACTAATGACGGATATAGGACGATAATATTTGAAAACCAAGATTTTGCGGTGAATTTTATGAATCATGACAGTCACTCCTTACGTTGACTTTCAACCAACTTCAGAATTGCGTCTCAACTAGTTTTACGAACGGTTGTAGTCAAAACATTAACACACGGACTACCTTTTACTGAGCTATGCGCATACCTAGGTGTAACGTTAATCCCGGTGTATAAGTGAATAATGACCGAATTAGCATTACAAAGGAGAGACGTTGAGGCGCACGCCAATCGACTAAACAGTATAGTTTGGGATACTCTCATTGCACCAATTTGCGATACACGTACACAGTAAAAGCAATAGCTGAAGGCATCGTTTCTCTTTCTTCTTCCTCCAAGATATCTACTCCGCGACTTTTCATGAAATTTGAGTATCGTGAGAATATTTAAATATAATTTTACAATCATTGTAGATGAATAATTTAATAATAAGCGAGTTCAGATGATTTGATCTATTTTGAATTATTCTCGAAAATGCAATTAGCATTTCTCGTTATACACATTAATATATTTAAGAGCCTCTTCGGCTTCATTATTTTTCGAATATTATAAACGTTAAAATGTTATTTTTCATAATGCGGTTATTGTTCCTGAAACGCAGTCAGTGAATTCGGCATTTATTCAAATTGAAATTTCCTTTAATTATAATCGCTTACCTATGTAACGTTCGCACACAAAATTATGAGTAAAAGTTACTTTTACATTTATAATATTAATAATCGACTCTCAGATACCCCGTATTTAAAACTTCTTTGTTATTTTTAATTTGATAAAGTCTTTACTTAGAGAAAGTGTAAATTTTGTAATTATTTCACTTTTGCACAACGAAAGAAGTTGAATAGAGAGATCAAATGATTCTTACTTGATAACAATATGGATTGAATAAAGTATTCCTGATTATTGAATTTTCACTTATTACTTAATTCACTTTTTGCAATGCCTAACATTGTGTTTACAAAGTTTTCTTGTAAAATGTATTAGAATTGTTTACTATGTGTGATGCATTCATTGAGTAACGGAATCTTAAATCGATACTTGAGTTTACAATTACTACATTATTTATAATAATTGTAATATATAAAATAAATAAATTTGATTAAAATAGTAAGAAATGAAGGTATACTTCTTTGAAGTCTGATATTGCCGAAACATTGGAATGGCCATGTTATCAATTCATTGACTAGAATCTCTTAAACTTCCCATCCACCTCTTTCCATATTCTAGCATTATAAAATAAATTATTGTAAAGGTAATGGCAATCAGACGGAAATCGACACTGAGGAAGAAGAAGGTGCGTGCAATGTGACAAGAAAAAAATTAAGGAGAGGATCTCCTATCGCGTATTCGCCGATAAAAGGTGAAAGTGCTAAAAGTGCACGTGACGCGTTCGCACGGATCTTACGTAAACTAGCGGAGCGTGCGTCACATCTCTTCTGCAGAGGATTCGTTTTGTAGCCCCTGGGGACGAATTAATTTTCGGGAAGAGACGGTAAGAGAAGAGTCGCCTTTCGCGAGAACTGCGTACAGTTGCGATTGCTGGAAAAATCTATAAGGAGAATGGGTGAAACTTCGCTTTTACTCCGTAGATTTATTAGGTTCTAAGTCTGAGGAATTGAGAGTGTGTTAATGTTTTGACGTATTTTGTATGAAGGTAATTTCGTAGATCGCCAGCTGCTTTCTCATATTTAAATTAAACTTGCACTAAAACTGACGTTTATTTTTATACTGAATAAAGTATAGTTCTAAACTTTTTACGTAGTCTTAAGAAAACATTTGTAAAAAGTGATTAGTAGTTTTTTCATCCATCCTTTTCAGTTTTATGATTCACTGAAAAAATGAACAACTTCCGATATAGTAGATTCTGAATATTTCTGGTTTCAAATTTGCAATTTTCGTAAATCTTTCCTAATCTAGTTTCGGCTTAAATGAAACATTTTTTAATTAACTTTTAAATACTTCTTTAATTTATCAAATTTTAAGAGCATTTTACAAAATTCAAATTAATTTATCAAAACCATTATACGTATTTTTAACTATAACGTTATATATTTGACAACATAAATTTTTAATAGGATTTTCATTTATATTCTGTATTTTAAAAATATGAATTCAAAATTGACAAATATCTGTAAAAATTTATAAACGAAATCTTATAATTTCCACAGTATTTCCAATTAATAGCATTTACAATACATCGTTATTCAACTCTCTAATTGATTGAAGTTTCCTAATTATTGATTTTATTTTTTAAATATGCTTTTTCATATATTTTTTCCAAGATTTTTAATAGAACTGTTATTAGAGAATTTATTGAATAATATTTGCATTTTAATTATATCACAATTGTAGAATACAAGAATGATTTAATGATTTAAAATTTTTTTTCGGTAAAGATATACACTGAGAAGTTGGTTCATATGTACTTATAAAAAAAAACTTTAATGTTTAAATATTTATTTTATTTTATATGGAAATTTAATTACAATAAAGTTCCAAGTTGTTACGGAATATACGGATATTTATAACTTTAATTTATTTATATTATAAGACATATATAAGCAAATAATTTAAGCTTTGAAAAGGAGATTGAATATTTAAATTTTGATAAATTTCATTTATCCATCATACAAGTATGATTAAAATATTTATTGCAATAATTGATTCATATAAAACTATTTGCACATGATACTATGCACTCACCTGAGATTGAGTGAATTCGGTAAAAGACTTAAGTTTGAAATATGAAAAATTATCGTATATAAGTAACAGGCAGAAATGAAATTTACATTTCAATAGAAGAGGAAAGAAAAATCAACTACATATCAACTATATATCAAGCCTAAGAATATATCTATAGTACGCATTTTAATCTGCGGCTGTATTGTTCTCTAAAGAAGATTAGCCGCGCCATGCTCAAAGTGTTAATCAGATCCACCGTTCTTAGTATTATTAGTATTATTCATCCTATTAATCGATAAATAGATGTTTACTAATAATATTTATTTATTCTTCGATCTTAAAATAAAAAATTTTATCTGATCCCCATCTGTGATTGCGTCACGCAGTAAATGAAGACGATTCTCTATTTCGCGGGTGCATTGTCATTAGACGTGAATCATTACGTAAGGGTCGCGCTCATTGGTAGAATCTTCTCATGCTCTGCAAAACAGCTTTTTCTACAGTTACATATAGATGTAGCTTTAAGATTCGAAAACGAAAGACTTCGTGTTCTTTCTCTTTTTATGTAATGTTACTTGATCTTTTCTATTACAGTCTAGATAAGTACAGCAAATGATTTGAAGGTTGATGATTTCATGTTTTATTAGACTTTGACAGCTTTCTTTTATACTTTGCCACTACTTTGAATAAAGATTTTTAATTGTTTCATTATTTTCTGACCAATAGTTCAATTTTTTAATTTTTAATTCATCAGACTGGATTTCGTGTACTTCATGTATACTTCATATATTTTTTTGTTATCGAATAAAGTACTTCTGATTAGTTCACGAAAGTTTAATATAAATGACAGTATCACACTTCGATCAGAAATACTAAGAATATCGAGTTTATAATCTACGTAAGAGGACATGTGTACATGTGCGCACGCGCGCATTTACGTTGTCATATAAATACATCTTGCAGCACGGCTCACTTATTACAAATTATTTATTTTATATGATATTTAAAATTTTTTATATAATATTTCGATATAAGAAGCAATATGAAACTAATTTTTGCAATCATTAGCTAATACAATGAACGCTTATTTATTAAACCGTGGTAAATAAATGGTTAATAAAATTATTCTTATTATAGAAATTGGCCATTAATTTTTGTTTTCAAAATAGTTGGTACAACATATTACTTTCAAAAATAATAATTTAATTTTAATTATAGAACTTTGAACTCGTCAATAAATACTCTTAATAATATCATTAATACGATAATTAATTTAATTAAATTTATAATGGGAGAAATCATATAGATGTTTATGATTATGTGAGAATAAGGTAGCTTACAAATTCTAATAATTTGTACAGTGTATAATTATTATTTATAAATAAGGAATATGAAAAATGGTCGTCATGGTACTTGTTTTAAATCAATATATAGAAATCGACAATTATTAAATTATTAATTTGTATACAATCATTTTTACTTTTATAAAATGATCGATAAGGTAATTGTTAAAATTAACACCGCGCATTAGTTATTGGCTCTCAAATTTAACCATTTTCTCGTATAATCATATAAATATTTTTACAAAAACCATTCAAAATTAACTGATTAGAAATTTCTATAAAATTTTTAAAAATATACCGTAAACAAGATCAACTATTATAAAAATATATTTTTTCTTCTATACGAATGATAAGTTGAGTGAAACAAGATTTAGAATTTTTTTAAGAATGATAAACACATTTAAAAAATAGTTCAGGTTTCAAGTTTTCAATTTTTGTAATAAAATATATTTATAACAGGATAAATAAAAAATTAAATAAAAGGTTTTTAGGGTCTTTCTTAAGTTTTACAGTTTTATCGCTTATAAAATACTAATTATTTCATACTATACACAAATTTTAATTGCTAATAGCTTCCTCTTGCAAGAAAAGAAGCAGCATCCCTGCATAGTGCATTTATCTCCGGAACTATTACAATTTACAAAGCCTGTCATCTCTAGATAATAGGCATTATATCGTTCCATTCTAAAGGTGTAGAAAAAGCTCCAAGCGGTAAATCGCAGCGCACATGCATTTTTTTATCTCCCTCTCTTTACATCTGAAGAATCATTCGTTCAAGCCTTTGTGTACGTTGAACAATCGAGGTTCGCGCACTCGTGCAGAATAAAAGAAAATTAATAACTACAGTTGTAAATTCCAAAAATCCCAGCTTGAATATGTGCGTAAGTGTGCATAAGAGGAATCTAAAAATAACAAGATACTTGTGTATTAAGAAAATCATTGATTGATGGCCGCAAGGATGTTGGCGTAATAACGTCTTGACTACAGTAGTCTAGTTGAGTCTAAGGTTTTCTTTCTGTGTTTTGTTGCGCTAGCTTTCTTATTCAGCTTGTTTATACGTACCAGACGTTTCGGTATTCTCAAGATATTCTTGGGCTGTGTGCAAAAGAATTCAGGGTGATATTTACTGGAAAAGTGTGAAATTATTTACGTCGTTTGCCATCTTAATAGCTAGTTAAACTAGTAGCATTCTTGAATATATAAGAAAGTTTGCAAAAATAATTTTCTACGTTTTTATTAGCAAGCTACAAATTTTAATATCTAAACTAAAATGTTTATAGTTATATTGGTAATATTCGATTCATTTGACGAAGATATATGGGTCGTGTGTCTTAAAATTGTTAGTTTTATTACCTAGTATTATCTTAACCATCTCATATCAAATAAATCAGCGAGTCGAAAAGTTAAAAATTCTGATTTTATCCGAAAGGGTAATTACCAATGAAAAATTATAATTAAGTGTAAATTATATTAGATAAAGCATATGTACTGAAAGAAACTGTTCCAAATCGTTAATTACAAGAATAAGACATAAGACAGTCAGTGGTTAAAAATAGATATTAAATAAATATCTGACATAGTGAGACTTAATAATATTGAATTACGAAATCTCAATTTGTAAATCCATAAATTGATGCTAAAACAAAAGAAAGCCATTGTCTAGCTCCTGTATAGAGTTATTCAAGGCATCGAGTCATGCTCTTATCCTCGTTAACGCCCTTTTCTGATGAGAAGCGACATTCCATCACGATTATAGATGATTTTAGCAAAGATTTCTGTAATGAATGTACTAAATATTTTTTTCATTTGAAATTGATTATTAGAAAGTGCCTAGGCGGTAAAATAAAGGATGCAATAAAACTATCTAGATATTAGGGAGAATTTATATATTTGGGATATATCTTTTTGTAATAATAAAATAAATTAGGAGGTACAGATGAGAAGTAATAAGTTATTGTGAGGTATAAATATTTTTATTGATATGAATTTTCACAATTTTTAGACCTATAATCCTTATATTTATCAAAAAGACGTACTACAATTGAAAATTTTATTTACAAGAAAATTAAATTAACAAGATTAATATTCCTTTTACTAGTTTACTTACTTTACAATACATAAAATAATAAATTTTTAATAATACAATATAGGATTTCCCAAACAATTAATATGAACATATGTTTTCAGATAAAGTATTATTTATATTATTTTGATTTTATTATTAAAAATACAATATTATTATTATTTACTAATTTTAGAACGATTTATACATTTATATTTACGTTACATTAAAAATATATTTATGTACGTTACACGAATTTTAGAGAAAGTTCGTCTAAAGGAGGATGAACTGATTGTGATTATTCTTGATAGGAGAAACGTTTCTCTTCTAGGGTAGAAATAAGAGATGAGCAAAAAATACTTATTGAAAACTTTTTGTACTTTTTTAGTGAATACATTTGCACTGGCATTGAACAGAAAATCAAAACTTCGAAATGCATTGTTACAATTTTTAGTGAAAGAAAATATGATTATTGATAAAACTCGTTTAACAGAAAACTGACATAATTTTATTTCAGTATAGAGTATTGTTTTACATAGTCGCATCATATATTTTATATATTGATGAAAAATTTATATGAATTAGTTGACTTTTTAATTTTAGTAAATATAAATTTTTTATAACTCGAGAGATTTGAAACATATTGATAAAACTTGAATTTTAACAATTTTCTGAAAATTTACAATATTTATTCAAATTAATCGCCTAAATTATATACTATACTAGTGTGTCATTTATTTGACTGAAACACTAATTCATAATTTTAAATAAACTTATTTTTTATAATATGCTTATTAATTTAGAAGTTAAAAGTAAGGTAATATATTATTTTTGACATTTATTTGACGCCACTATTTGAAATAACTACACATTCTGTTAGCTTCTATATAACTTCTATATCATTTTTACTAATTATCCAATAGAAGTATTTTGCAATATTTTTTAATACAATTATAAAAACACAAAGTTTAAATTGTATATTTTATTACCTTTTTCCGGGTGATATTTCGTATGACGTTCTTGTGGAAACAGGTCACGAAAAGGAAAAGATAAAAGAGGTTGTTCGATTTCCTACTATTACAATGTTCAGAACATTCGTTGTATGTCATTTAAATTTAAATACATCATTGACTTCAAACTTAACCCATTTACTTGGGCAAACAATCACTTGATAGATAATTTTAAGAAATCACCATAAACATTCGATATTACCATATTTACGAATATATTTTCCACCTGCATAATGTGTTATGAAATATCAAAAATATTCAGTGTATAGTTTATTGTATATTTATAAATTTAAACATTGTTATATATATATATATAATTATTGTAATATCTATATTTTAATAGCTCAATATTAAATCTTCAATATATATATATATATATAATGATTGTAATATCTATATTTTAATAGCTCAATATTAAAGCTTCAATATTTTTTATATTCGTTATGTTCATCCCGTTACTTGTCTTTGGAAAATGTCAAGACTTCAGTTCATGTATAACCATCACTTTAAAAGTAGGTCAAAAGTTTTCATGTAAAACAAGAATTGAAAAAATAAATAATACAAAATTCTTTCTAAAAGTTGAAATTTCAAATAGAATCGAATAATATTTTTAATTATTTTATTTATTTTATAATTTACTCTCAACTTTCATTTTCGAATTTTTTCAAAATTAATTACTCTTATATTCCTTGTTAGAAAATTACACGATTCTATTGAACATAATAAATAGAAGAGAGAATATTTATTCAAAAAAATTTTAAGGCAAAAAGAAAGATTAAGTAGATTAAGTAGATTTTATCAGAACATTGATTTCTATATCTGGTGACTGGACCATTTTGCGTCTATGTTCATATTAATTTCTGTTAATTAATATATTTTGTGTTTCAATTCTAAACAAAGAATAGACATTTAAAATGGTTAAATTTAATTTGAAAAAGCATTAAAAACTTTATTTATATTTTTAATTTTTCTTAGATCATTTTTTCATCATTTGTTATTTACTAATATTAGTATTTTGGAGTTTTTTATTTCATTATTTTATTAATACACTAAATATAAATGCTGATTAATTAATTTAACACAAGAAATTTTCATTTTAAATTGGCTTCCTACTTTATTACTCCCTTACGAGCATTTATCAATTGATAGATCACGCAAGAATACTGTAGGCTGGTGATTTATGACAAGTCATTACGAGGCCATAACATTTTTTATTTTTTTTACATATATTGTTATTAAATTTTATTGTTTGTTTATATCGGATGCCTTGACAGCTGGTAATTATACAAATGAAATTTATAATTGTAAATTATTTTTGAATAATTAATTTAATGTACCATATTTGATTTAAACTATTTTTATATGTTGAAAAAATTAAGTTAATATTTTTTTAACTTTTTTTATATTTTAATGAATTTATATAAAACATCATATATATGATATCATATATAAATGATATATATAATGTGTAATTTTTCTATAAATCACATTTTAAATATAACAGTATACTAATTAGAAAAAATAAGCTGTTAGTGAAAACATCAAGTTTTACAAAATTGATTTTCTGTGGTTAAATTATTGTGTTCACTTGTCTGTTCTTTATTTATTTATATAAAATAACAGCAAAAGATCAAAAATATATTTGATATTATTCTCTTACCAACTATATGTAATTTTATATTCATTCAATATATTTCGTAATCTAAAAACTCTTGAAAGTATTTTTTAGAATTGCTTAATGTAATTTCATCAGATTAGTTATTAATATGATTTATTGCTATAAATTTTCTTCATATATAGTTCATTATCGTTAAAAAATATAATATATACATTTATTAATATCAGGTATCGCTAAATTTGTAAGTTTATTGCTTCTATTATTTTTAAACTGAATTAAATTGAAATATTTTTGTTAAATAAAATTAGAAATTTAATGGAGATATAAAAGAAATTTAATTTGAAAATTACTACTGATAATTATTTTGAAATTTATAATGAATTGAATTATTCTGAATTATACTAAAAGTATATGGAAATAAAAGTAGATTAGCTTCTACATGAATTAATACAATAATTTAATTCTTATAAATTATCAAATATTTAATACATAATTTCATAAATTTAATAATTAATTTATGAATTATTATGTATTTAGCGTAAGAAATTCAAATTATATCAACAAAGTAATAATTAAGTAATATTCTTCTGACTTAACTAAATTATTTATTTACAGCGTTTTTTCCTATTTTTAAATCTTTTTTCACAAAAACAAATACTTTTCATAAATTCATTTTTTAAATAGAAATTATGTCTGTTGTTAATAATTTATTTATTTATAATTCAGTGGTTAATTTAATGGTTAATTTAGAAACTTTGAACAATTTATTAATTTAGTTTAATATTGAATTAAGTAAACTGTTAAATCTACTATTATTAGTTTTACTTCATTTCAGATTTGGTATGGATTTTAAATTAATCTAATAAGTGCAAAATATTAATAGAAATATTAAAAATTATAGATTTCATTCAAATTTTTTATGAATTTTGCTTAACTTCCATCGCTTATTTGTGATTACTTATTTTTAAACTTATACGAACCATTATTTTCTGAAGATAATTTTATTGTATATAATTAAATAAGAAATTGAAAATAAGCATTAGATTATTCAATTAAAAAATGTAACCTTTTGATAGACATGAAACTCAATCATGAATTTTACAGTAAATATCAAAATCATATTAAAACAAGTATTATTGCAAAAAGTATAGTAATATTTTATTTGTCGTAATTATATTTAAAATATTTCATTTATATGTTACTTGTAATTTTAATTTTAGGACCAAATAAACTTGCTGAAATTTCATAGATAGAAAATTAAAATACATTTTAAATATTTACGAAAAGTAGTAATCTTTTAAGTATTTGCTTACCAATGAGTTAAAATTTTATATAATTATAAATTAAATTAACCAGATATTTCAACTTAAAAAATTAAAATTATGAAGGAAATTAAGTCGCTTTTATATCTTTTTATGGTACATTTTATAAAATTATATTTATAACAGAACTATATTATTTACGACATCTATTCATCTTATCATTGCATATTAAGAAGATCCATTTTTGTTGCAATACTTTTTATTTCATTTTACCTATACTTATCTTATCTCTGTTTTAATAAACTTCTTATTATAATTCTGAAATCAATTACATTTTTTAATAAACAGATAGTTATTTTTTTTTTAAACAAGACTTAATAAATATTGTTGAACAATCTTATATGAAGAATTGTAATATATTGAGGATACGCTGACACAGTAGGAAAAATATAGCCTAATCTTTGTTTAGAATATTCGATTCTCAATTCGAAACAAAAATTTCAAATAATGGTTTTTAGTTTTGTTTTTAGCTGCATAATTTATTCAAAATAAGATTTGTTTTGTACACGGACAAAAATTATTATTGCATATTATTGATGCACTTGTAGGTCCATAGTTTAAAGTATATGTGAAACATTAGGGACGTATTTATGCATGTATTTATAGAAACATAACAAAATATTAAAAATTTTTAAAGTGGGACTGATATAACTACCATCTCCTAAAAATAAGGAAAAAATGCGCATGAAAAAATTTAACCAGATTTTTAAGTAACTGTATCTTAAGTTAACATGCAACTTTGTTGAGCATAAGCAAAATTGAAAAGACGGTGTGCTTTTCTTATTTCCACGTACCTCATATCAGCATATCACAAGGAGCCCACAATTACTTTTTCTCCTGACCTCATGCTTAATAACATCTCAGAGAACGTCCACAGCTAATTAAAACATTTTAAAGTATTCCATGTGCACGACACGACCTTAACCCAGGCCGTGTTGCCTTCTACCAAGCCATTACAAATTTCTACTCATCAAGGAAACTGCCTATTTGGGATGTGTGTCTTCTGTACTTACGTACCGTTAGAGATGAAATTCCCTTTTGAAATGGTTTTCGTGATAAATTTCGGATCATGCGATAGGAATTTATATGGTAACTTTGCAGCAAACTTTGCGGATGGTTGAGTACGTTAATTAGCGGTTACTTTTAAAGTTGCTAATAAGTTATTCGTGATTTACACTAAGAAACTAATTTCTTTCCATATATAGGTGAACTAATGGTTTTTTAGTAAAAGGGAAAGCTGCGTTTTATTCTAATTATATAATTTCCAAGAAATTTGGATTTTCTTTATTAAAAATAAGAGTGTAATAATATATATATATATATATATATATATATACTAAGATAAGATTTATTAACTATATTCACGTCGCTGTATCGCAATATTTATTAATTTATGGCTAAAGCTTCATTCCGTAAAATTTACCGCTAAATTTTCAGCCAAACATCTTTAATTGCACTTTAGAATATTTACATTACTTAAATTTGATAGTATATTATTAATCCTTGAAGTTACTATAAATTTTTCATGATATTCGAGTAATTTGTTAGAAAACTTCTAAATCACTAATAGTTTACACTTAATGTTAAAAGCAGTTATAAATTATTGAAGGCACTAAAGTCTTCTAAAACATAAAAATGTTTTCATTACATATTTTACTTTTTACATGTCTCAGAAGAATGTGAATAAAATTGTTTAAATGTCCCTTTTAAAAATTAAAAAGACTGTAAAATTTTTTATAATCAATTTTAGTAATGCTAAAAATATAATTACTCAAATGTCACAAGTTGTGTTCTTCTATCTATTTATGATTTACTATGCCTATTTTATTTTTTCTACCAGTGTATATCGAATGCTCCAAATATTTATTTATTCTTAGATAGCGTCGAGAATATTACTTTATAAATTTGAATATATTTTGATAGAATAAGAAAGATGTTTTTATAAGCTGTTATATATTTTATATCATCTGTGCTTTCGGTTCATTTTAAATGTTCTTAATATCATTCGTGAGAATAAACATGCGTAGAAAATGTTAGGGAGAACATTCATTTACGAAAACTCTAACGACCTAATTTTCTTTTCTTTCTCCCTCTCTCGCTGCCTTTCTCAGAATATCGCATCAGCCCTAAATTTCATGAGTGCAATTACACTGTTACGGGAATTGTTCAACTTCAGGATGCACAGGTGCACAAATTATTCTGGTTAAATTTTTCTGGAACATGGAATTCATTACGGGATGTCAGTATTAGATTTTCTTAATACAGAAAATTTTAGTGTTTAGTGATTTGCCACAAGTTTTTAATAGTTTTTAATAATAATTTTTATATTTATTAAGATTTATAAAACTAAAACTTCTATAACATTTACACGTAAAAATTACCTTTTTTATATTATGTTTATTATTTAGCACATGTATTTAATACGCATTATGAATGAATAGTAAAAAATAACATTACAAAAATTTATTTGATATCTACTGAAAAATATATTTTTTTATTGAAAAAATATAACGATAAGAGAAGATGAGAAATATTTAATTGATATAAAGCATGATTTTATTAGGAACATGTTATTAAATAGAAATAATAGATGTTAATTAATTTATACACGAATAACTGGAAAATTAGTATCCTAAGTAGACAAGCAGTGAATCCATAACAACCATTTATAATTTTCTAAATAAAATGTATTACAAATTGCTAGATAATAATAAGAAATTTATATTAAGTCTTTAAAAGTCTGTAATTCAATAGAATTGATATTGAAACTATTTCGAGTGTCGAAGTTAATCTCTCGACGGGTGTGTAGTAATAACTCGCATGTAGTAATCTCTAATGTTAAAGTTGATAGAGCTACCTAATAGTATAATATGAGACATTGACTTCACACCTCGAAATTATAAAACAAGAAGTTTGAATGGATGAAGATATTATTTTTCGCATCTGGAAAACCTTGATGTTTCTGAGATAGTAAATTCACCAGCACCAGATACTAAAGAAAATATCGGACTTTTCAGCGACATTCTTTAATAAAGACACAAAATTTTGTCAGTACTGCATTTGATATTTGAAAACTCGTTACTGTATTCTGTATTGCGAACTTATGACTTTGGCGCGTGATTTTTCCGGTGCGAAGCATTTGTGTTTAACCCCCCCCCCCCATGGAAGAAGGTATTATACAGGAGTATAAATGTGTATTCTGCGGGAGCCGAGGATTCCGGTATTTTCGAATAAAGATTATGTAAGGATTATACGTCCACAGAGGGAGTTGTGAAGCACTGTAGATGGATAGAATTACGCAAACAAGACATTATTTTTGTAGTTAAATGAAAAGCAATTTGACTTAAAGTTGTTTACAATCTATGTGCTGATTATACTGGAGAGATGTTTTAGTGGTTAGGGAAGATAGCTATCAAATACTAGATAACGAGCAGTCAATGAATGAAGTTGTATAATCTCTTATTTTGAATAAGAATAAGAATACAATTATTTTATATTTGCGTTATACAAATGCAACAAGAGATATTACATGTTATTGCATAAATTTATACTTTGCTTGGATTATTTAAGTACTAATATTCTTCATTTATAATTTCACCAATTTCATAGTTATAATAAACGTCAGTAAACTATTTCTGGAGTGAAATATTCAGTTTTTACGGTGAGTTTACTTGCATAATACTTTCATTTATTTAAAATTCTAAATTATTTATCATATTCTATATAACTTTTAAATTATTTTTTATTAGCTTTCTATTTGAAACCATTTTTTTTCATTTATTAATATTTGTTTTCATTACCTTTTGAATATTATTTAATAATAAACTTCTCCATAACTTTATTATCGGTTTAAAATTTTGAGCATAATTCTGCCAATTGCAATATAAAAGAAGATTACTAATTGAGAGATCTCCTTGTTCTTTAAAATACTTTAGAGTATATAAAATATTTTTAATAAAATACATATAAATAAGATAACGAAGTATAAGAAACAGGTATAATGTATAAAAAATGTATAAAATTGTGACCAATGAATTGTTCTCTATCACTCATTATAAAAATAATTATTTCGATATATTTTTATAAAGATAATATAATTACTATAGGTAAAAATGATCTTATTTTAAATTAATAAAAATAATTGAATAATATCAGTTACATGATATTTTAATCTAACATAAACATTTATATGTTTTTAACTTAATTTAAATAAATATTTTTCCCCAATAGGAATTTTATTCTGCTTATACAAAAATTTTCAAAATGAATTACATGAAAATACGTGATAATATGAATAATAAATAATATTTCTAAAAATTAGCTTTCGCGAAATAATTAAAATCACTGTCTTATTTAAATTAATAGTGCAAATATGGATTATATTATCGATATTTCATAAATTGAATTGATTTTAATAAAATTCATATTCCATCGAATTAACTCACTCGATATTATCAAAAGAATGTACTGCAAGAATACTTTTATAAA
The DNA here is from genome assembly GCA_018907185.1 of Platyscapa corneri. Classification (NCBI taxonomy): domain Eukaryota; kingdom Metazoa; phylum Arthropoda; class Insecta; order Hymenoptera; family Agaonidae; genus Platyscapa; species Platyscapa corneri. The sequence continues at coordinate 818,330 of JACCHW010000065.1, read as the reverse complement.
TATAACTATATTTCTATAAATGTCCTTATAATTATTATCCACATAGATTAAAGAAATCAGTATTATGTATGTGTTAATATTGCATAGAGGAACGTGTTCCAGGAATTTATTTATTAAAAATATTTCTATTTGTATTATCGAATTGTGCAAATATAATAGTTAATCGTAATTATATTATCATGCACAAAGTAACTTCTATGAAATCATACACTAACCACTTCAAGAAGATTGAAATTATTTTTCTATTTTGAAACGTATTCTTATAGCTATTCCTTTAAACTCACTTCAATATATTACGTTAATATCAGGCTTTTAGACTACATAAAACTTTCTTATTAAAATGTTATACGTTATATATTTTTTATATATTTTTTTATCCATATCTCTGCAAATTTCAATATACGCAATTTATGTAATATTATAGATACTTTAAGTACAGTATTTTTTATTTTAGAATTCTATAATTATCAAATTATTCAACTGTCTGCATTTTTCTGATCTGAAAAATATTTCATAACTATTTTTAAATACTCCCCTTTTATTTTTTTTGAGGTTGTTTTTTGTTTTTAATTAATACAAAAATATTCTAACGGAACATTATTAATTTCAATTGAATCATTAGAGATTTTGATTGGTAATTTTTAGGTTGATATCATTTTTTGCTAATTTATCTTACAATCATGAATACATTTTTTTTCTTTTATAAATTCGTAAAAAATTTTTTTATTTTTTATTCAATTGACTTGTTAGTGTTTCATAAATTTAAATTTTTAATATCTTTAAATTAAATATAATTCGTGTTTTAATTATTTTGTATAACATAATAAAAAAGCTGATTGTGTATCTCTGTATAATAATTTCTACTTAACGTACTTTTAATGATTGAAACGCTATTTTTGTATTTTCATCGAAGGAAAATTCCATATATATTTAACTCAAATTCATATTCAGCATCTGAACGCTATATTCTATATTCTACATATACATCCATAATTTTGATGTTCGATGTGAATACTTATGTGCTGTAATAAACGAGTAAAAAAACGCTAGTATTTTTATATTGTATATTGTAGTGCTTACTATATTTACATATCCATAGAGGTTTCATTACTTGAAAAAATCACTGATACAAAGTGGTTAAAATTTGCTTTACAGTAAAAACGAAACTAACGATCCTTAAAAATGTTTTTGCATTAAAACAAAGAGTTCAAGTAGAAAAGAAAAGAAGTAACAAGCTCACTGACAGACGCTCCACCTTCCGTAATTATTACGACCGGACCTAGTTGCATTACGTACATTCGGACGCTCTTCCGTCCCGTCTCTCACACGAGCGTAGACCAGCCGATGCATAAATAAATCTGCGCGGTCGCTAATCTGAGCGCAAGCGCGCCACAGCGAACAATGGACCTCCTGATTCCCATATTATGCAAATGCTGCCTTTCGCATGTATTCGCACATCCGCGAAAGCGAGAGCGCGGAATTTCCCGAAAAAACGGTAGCCGTGGTGTTGCTTTTATTGCTGTATTGCGCGACGCTTCGCTCCCGCTTCTTTACAACGCTTTTTCCGCGCAAGCTTACACGGCTTCCAATTTTTTTCGCATATTTTTTAATTTCGCTCTTTTTCGTCGAAAAATTGTCGCCAAACTAATTTTCGTCACTTTTTTTAGCAACAGGTCTGAAGCCTCAAATGAAAGAAACTTTATGTAATTCGACAATTTCCTTAAAATCGGGAAGTAAAGCCGATATTTTTAATTATTGTTAAATTTGTTAAAGCCCTGATGTTACGTACTCAGAATATTGTTCAATTAATATTCGAATTATAATTTTCAACCAAGATTGTGCAATGGTTAAACAGAACTTTTTTTCTTTTTTTAGTTTTCATATATTTATAGAGTTAATGAAATTTTGATATTTTAAATAATATACACTCTAATTTAGTTATATGAATATAAATGTCTGTATAAGAAATAACAATACAAAGTTTCAGTAAAACTGAAAAGAAATTTGAACTTATTTTAAAACTGATTCTAAGCCATTGATAGAATTGTGGAAGGACTTATTATCTGATTAGTCTTCAACCTAATACCTAGTATTTGAAATAATAATATGTATTTACCATAGCTTCTTCCACATGCAAATATAGAGAAATTATGAGCAGAGAAATACTATTATTATACATTATTTCGTACTTCTTATTTAGTATAAGAAGTAAGACCGTAAAAATGTTTAAGAGATGAAAGATGGTATTATTTCTTAAATAAAAGGAGAGTGCTTCTTAAGAGAGTGTAGAAATACTACAGATCTTTACTTAATTCGAACACATAATTATAACCGTAAAGTTAAAATTTATTTTGGTGCCGTATATGTATATATTATATTCGAGATATTTTTAGTGACAGAAATAAGAAATTGAATAAAAGTATTGATTTCGAAAAATTGTGAAGATGTGTAACAAATTTAGATAAAAAGATTGAGAGTAACATTAGACTAGTAATGTTAGATATGATGTATCTGCTAGAGAAGCAGTCAAAGGCGAAACTTGAACGAAACGTCAGTGTCGAACCCACGAAACGCGTTCTGAGGTCGCGTTGTGTGAAAAGTCGACGGCAATGTGATTGCAGCGATGTGACTATAGGAGCCGGAAAAACGTACGCGCACCATATAGAGAAAGGCTGAATAGCCAGGGCGCATGCGCGGGAGCGAGGCTTCCGCGGTACTTTTATACGGCCGGCTGTAAAGAGTTCCTGATGCATGTGCTAGGAAGTTTCGTCTACACTTACGAATTTACTAAGGCGCTCGCAACGCAAAGTTGCGAGAGAACGAAACATATTTAAAGGGATTGCAATCTCCCGAATATTATGGAAGCCCATGTTTATTTTACATGGAAAAAAGAAAAGCCATTCAACTTTTCTTTTTTAGATTTATCGTTTTACTGTATTTGAGTGGTAATAATTTCTTTTTCGTTAGCATCACATACATTATTCACTACTATCGATTGAATCAAATTTAAGGTACAGTAATGTATTTTTTAATGGAAAGGCTTAAAGAAAATTTATATTTAGATATGGATCTATTAAAAATTTTGGAAAAAAGATATGATATAATAAATATATATAAAAGCATATTACATCTAATGAATTAAATAAACAAATTATTTTTTAAATACTTGGCAAATTTTTAAATAAATTAATTAAATTCAATAGAATTATTTAGTATAAAAATAGATTAATAAATAAAATAATTAAATTCTTATTTAAAGATATAAACTTTAATTGGTCCAAATATTACATTTCAAATATTTTTCAATGATTTATTTATTAAAATTTAATAAAACTTTCTATAAATATAAAAAGTGTTACAAAATGATGCTATATAAAATACTTAGTTACAATATAAATGCATAAATACATTTAATAAAATCATATTTATTATTGAAAATTAACAAATAATTAGTTTAAATTCTTAAATAAAAGTAACCTTTTAAAGCGGTAAATGTAAATATTATAATTCAATATTATATAATTATGTTCATTAGATTTTAAACAAATTTAAAGAAATGTATAACATTAGAAAGATCAAATTACATATTTAGAACTCAACAAGTGTCTGTTATTAATGTAGATACTAATAGTTTTTCGTATACAAATTATTGGTTCAAAATTCTTAGTATCAATATTATATTTTATAAAATTCTTATATTACATTATTTTTATAATATTATATACTTAACATTCTGTATTTTATATTAACAATTATACATATTATATTTTAATATTTAAATAACTTAATGTACAAAACTTAAAATTTTTTTTTATAATATACTTGAACATATTAATAAAAAATAAAAAATATTAAATATTAGCAAGTATAGTATCTTCAAAACAAAAAAGAATTATTTCAATAAAATAACTAAAATTTATGTGTTGTAAAATTTATGAATGAAAACAACATTTCTTTTAAATTAAATAATTTTAAAATTAGTGCGATAAATTCAGTTTTACAAATATATTATTCGTACTATTTTATAACAGCGTTTTGGACTATTCTCTTCTTATTTCATATATTTGACGATATATTTGCAAACTTCTGGTATCTAAATGTACCTTTTTCATCTTGAAATATGCGAAGACAGTAATTATTTCATTTAAACTAATCCAATTGACTTCTAAAAGAGCAATTATTAGTTTCTGCTAATATCTGAAATTAAATTTAATATAATCGAGAAATTCATTTACAATTTTTGAAGTAGCAGAATCATGTTAAATATAACCGAGAATTAATACAAATTTACGTAGTTTTTCAATTTTAAAAATGTGTTACAAAGCGACTTGACATTAAGTTCAAAAATTATGCAGACACTGCGTGTGTAATTTAAACTTCAGTTTCTCATAAAATTTAAACAGATTAATCGAAAGTTATGGAACAAGTGTAATATTGAACCTTCATAACGATTACTATTTGACGAAATTGAATGATACTTAAAAAATAAAAAATATTTATCAAAGTTCAAAAAACGTGTTTCATTTTTACGATTAACTAATGAATATAAATTGAATTAAATTTATAAGAATAAACTATATACAAGTATAATATTATAATTAAGCGTAGTTAAATTCTTTTCAATAAAGAGATACGTGTAAAAATCAACAAGAAAATATATAATAATGAAATTTATAAGCATAATGTAAATAATTATACAAATATTTTATCTGAATTTTTAAAAAAATTCTATAGTCTCGTGACAAAATTTATGCGTATCTTATTGCTAGCAATCTAAACGAAGTTGATAATATATAAAAATTTGATCTAAGTTCATAAAAAAAAATCTTGGTATTTTTATCGCTAAGGTGGAAGTAGTGAAAATTGATGAGTATGACAACAAATGATCACGAATTTTAAAGTGCGTTGTAAAGAAGTACATAAGCCAGGAATAAAATTTACACGTATCTAAAGGAGATACACTACGTAAATCAGAGGATAAAGACAGATGGCTGGTCGTTAACTTAGGTTAGTCGTTGCCACTGATATTTAAATATGTAAAAATAAGATACAAGTATGAAGAACATATTAAATAGAACATCAAGATGTCAACGTATTTTTCAAATAATTGACAGTTTTTATTTACTTATTGCTTTTCATTACAATTTTAATATTTATAAATAAAAGAAATTATTTAGAATGAAGATTATGCCAAGAAAAACAAAAACTATATAAGATAAATTCCATTATTTTATTTCTTTATTCATTCAACAATAATTTCTATTAAGAATATACTGAAATCTATAATAATAAAAATCACATAATTTACCTGTAAATTTAAAGTCGTAAAAATTTATAACTTTTCAATTACCGAAAATGAGATTTTTTTCCTTAATTGAAAATCAATGTTTTCATTAAACGAGTTCACGAATGACACAATATGAAATTTCTATGAAAATTATTTTTAATTATTCTAATTTATATTGTATAAAGATATACATAAACATAATTCAAGTAAATATACATACTACACATAAAATTTTAATTGAATTACACATTTACGAAATATAATGATTAAGTATATTTATTTATAGCTGACAATATAAAACAAAATTTATTATTTACAGTCAATAAAAAATAATAATGGAAATTTAATGTCTAGGTAAATATATAGTAATACTTCTTTTTTTTATCATTATTTATTCGATAAATAATAAATAATTATTGCTAATGAGTAAAAATTTAACATTATTATAGTAAATTTATAATTAATGAATAAACTTTATGCGAACAACCAGCAAAATAGAATTTCCATCATTATGTTTGTAAAGAGATCAAAAACATCCATAAAACATCGATTGAATCAATATTGAATGATATTGACAAAATTTCAATGATACTTTAGTACTATTACATATTTTATAAATACAATTTATCATTATGAAGACGTTTGAACGAATTTATTAATTCTTTAAACTATATTGAACATCATATTTACATGTATCAAACATTATTCTTAGGCAAAGATTTTTTCAGTAATAAAGTTTTATGGCGAATGCTGGATTTACTTAAAATGTAGGTATTAATTAAATGTATCATACAAATGTATATAAAAATATAATTTTAACACGTATTAATACAAATAAAAAATATAGATTAATAGACTATGCTAATATATTAATTATTTTTATTCTTAATCAAACAGACTATATCAATCGCTAAATATGTCAATATTTGTATCTCAAATAAATATTAAAAAGGTTGAATAAATTTTTAAAATTAAAATTGTTTAATTCAAATATAAAGAATTAAGTTAGTTTAATCGTATACATTATCTCGCTCAGGCCAATACTATTTTAATTTATTTAAATAAGAAAAATTTAAAGTAACTTAAATTAAATTAACATATCAGTAGCGAATAAGGTACTACGAAATTAAAATTTTACGACAACAAAAAGAAAGAAGTTAACATAAGAATACAGATTTTACCAGGTACATCCTTAAAGTTTACCACAAAGAATTTTAATTAAACATAAATGCTTCATAAAGAGACTCTTGATATAAAAAAGTCAGAGAAAAGAACATGAAAAATAAAATTTGTGCGAATTACTTTAAAAAGATAAAATGCAGATTTCTATTGAGTTATAATTTAAATCCATACTGCTTTTAAAATACAACTTTGTATAAACTTTAGTAAACGAGTAAATAATTAATGATTATCTTCCTTGCTTCTCTTTTATCACAATTCGTACTTTTATACTCCAAAATCTGTATGCTAATTTTTTAATAAAATTTCCTTAATATTCGCTTGTTTTGAAATATACAAAATTTTAGTTATTTTTTATGCATGGTTTTAAATTATACAACACGTAATATGGGCTGTAAAATGTGAATAATATTTTCGTAATTTTTCATGAAAAAATTTTAATTTTTTAAAACAAATTTAATATTTCACGAGTAACAATTAATTTAAAATATAAAACTATTCTATTGCATATTAATAAAAAAATGACTAAACGTTCAGGACTCTTAAATTTAATAGTATGCATACACGTGTATATTCACTTATATGTCTATGCTTGCACAAAGTAATGTAAATATCGTTGTTTGTGTAATATTTAGATCACATCCTTTAGTAAAATTAAACGATCTAACTAAATAGAGACTTCCTAATTATTTTTATATATTTTCTGATGTAAACAACAATTGCTATAACATCGAATTTCAATTTTATTTGAACAAGCGGTGCAACCTCATATGCGTAATGCAACGCGTGTAATCGCATCATGAAATGATTACCTCTCTGTGGTACATTGGCTTCAAACGAAAGTACATAATGTGCATATGTGCATGTTTGCACTTACACACGGGAAAGAAGAAACTCTTCCCTTCTCTTGCCAGTGCGCCAAACGTTTTTGCTACGAGATAAAGAGTATATAAAGATAATTTCGCTCCTCTCGAAATTGTATACGTGTGTAATAACATCCATGTAAGAAACACATCGCGTTAGTTTAGTAGACCTTGTTTTTACTGTAGTGGACTGCAGATTTCTTAATTGTTTACGAATAACAAAAATATGTGTAAACAATGGAAGATAATATTTAATTATACACGAATTTTTTAATATGATCAAATTAAATGATACTTCAATGATAATTGTTAGTTGTCATTTTTTTTCAATATAAAACCTTATGTGATTCCTTTCACATGAACCAATTATAAAAAATCTTTATTGTGCCAGATTTTTAATAAATCAACTCATGAATTTTAAATTGCTATTTTTCAATATAAACTTGAATTATGTAATTATTTTCACACGTCAAAAATATGAAATAAATAATACAAACATATAATAATCAAATTATATATACATATACAAAAATATAAAATATGATGTATCAAAGTTTTATTAAATTTATTAAATAATAAGTTTTTTTTTTAAATTCTTAATATATGCTCCTTTTATAAACTAGCATACAAAGGAATTTAATGTATAGAAACTATTTTCTAATATTTATAATACTAAATATTTTAAGGTATAAAATATAAAGTTGTGACTAAAATCACAATATTTAAAATCTTTATCGTTTAAATAATTTTATGTTATTGAAAAACTTATGGCTCAGTTAATTTAATTCCATTTACATCATCGTTTCACTAATAAAATGAACATCGAATGAAATCTAGTTTCTATAAAAATATCATTTCCAAGAAAAGTACTCGTTAAAATTTTTACTGATTTATAATTTATATATTATAATTAAAGTTACTAATAAAAATAATACTTATTAAATAGGATTTATGCAATGCAAGAACATATATCATTAGCTTAAATTAATGATAGTTTTGGTTACAACATTTTTAAAGAAAACTCTAGAAAGAAGTAAAGAAATAAAGATTAATATGTAAAAATTAAAAAGAACTACAAAATTCATAAATTATACGTATAATTTTAACGTGATACCTAATAAAAATGAAATATGTAATAAAAACTTTAAATTGAAAGATAAAATTGTCATACAATTTTTATCGGCTGCATAAAGTTTTTAAAACCTATAAATATATATAAAAATTGGAAAACATAACTTTTAAAGTTCAAAATTGAAAATTTATTTTTCAATTTGAATTTGTCAAGTGAGTATGTAAAAAATATTGTTTTTGAAAAATTGTCTTAATTAAATAACCTTAATAAATATATCATATAACATAAGAAATGTATGAATTATATCACATGCACTGTCACTATTCATAATTAAGTGTATATTTTAGAAGTGAGAATAACAATGATATTATTTTATGAAAAATTGAAAACATAAAGTTATCTAATTTTTTATTTATTAAAGTTCTAATTGTATATTAAACCATATGAATAATCATTTTCAAAAACAACACATCACTTATTTAGTTACTTATTGATTTATATTAATTTGGCATTTCTAAATGCTTAAGATTATTGACTTAACTTAACTTCTTTATTTATAATATTTAAACTAAATAATAATACCGATATAATTACTAATGTATATAATTCTCGTAATAGTAAAATTTTTTACTTTAAATATAAACAAATCATCAAGTTCAAATAGACTAATCATGAAGGTAATGAAAAAATAAACTTTCTAAATAAATCATTAATTTTACTGTATTATAAGATTATATATAGAATTTGATTATATAAAGTAATAATAGTGTATAATTCAATTAATTAAATGAACAACACAATTAAGAACACAAATTTATACAAAAGAAATATAAAAAATATTAGAATCTGATATAAAAATAAATATTCGTAGAAATTTTTCCACATGGTGAAATAAGGTGACAGAAATTATAATATGAAAAATTTTATTGGAATTATTTATTCTATTCTAAGTTTATTATTGAATGTATTTTTAATGAAAATATTTATTATGTTTTTATTATTAATATTGTTATTATACTATATATTATATTATATCATGTCAAAAATATCAAAATCAAAGGTAGAAAGAAGATCTTAACAAATAGTCTTTAAAAATTTGACATTGAGAATAAAATAAAGAAAGTTATCACAAATATAAATGATAGGGATTAAAAATTAAAATTAAATTATTTGTACGGAAATAACGATAGTAAATATATTCTTGATTTAAGAATTTTAAACATATTTAGGGAACATTTGTACCTTAATAATTAAATTCTAAGGAATGTAATAATAATTGCATTTATAGAATAATATATTATTTTTATAATATATAAAGATTTCCTTCATGAAAACTTAAGATTCATTTAGTATTAATAAATCTATTAAAAATAAAATAGAAAATAATGCAATTGTAAGTTTGTTATATTAATTATTATAAAATATAAATATGTTATTCTTATTTATTATTATTAAAAATTAGGTCCTTATTTATTAATTATTAAAATATTTATTGTGTTATTTAAAAAGTATTTTTATAATGGATATCAATAGCATTTCTCCAAATATAAAAATTTCAATCCGACATAAGTCTAAACTAATTTGGAACAAATCTTTTTCGAATATGCAATTATAAAAATAATCGAGGACCTATAAAAATTTAACTACATAAGAGCAATGTATTGTTTCTCAGAAAAACTTTTTATAAATTATAAATTCATTTATTGTATAACTGGCTAGATCTTTAAAATAATATTATATATATTTAATAATCTTGCTGTGATCATGTACCCAGCGGATAATTTCTCTTGCTTTTAACTTTAAAGAGTAACTCGTTGAGTTGAAATCTTGCAGGAAATCATCTTTTTCCTAACTATGAATTATAATATGTTTCGAGAGTGATAAATGAATATGGAGCAACAAATCATATGTTCTAAGGGAATATTAGCTAATTTATATTTACAAAAATTGTCTTTCTTAATTTCTTATTTGTAAATTTCTTTAATTTATGGAAAAAATGATTTTGCCTAGAATAATTATGAAATATATACGTACAACATGATAAAAATTAATTTCGAAGGCAAATGATTTTCTAATAATATTTAGTGATATTAATATAATTGTATAATGAAGAAATAGAAATGAAACTTATATTTTGTAATATAAAAGGATTTTGGTTAATTCGATCTTGTATTAACTAGATAAATCACAATTTTTGTCTTCTTGACTCAAAAATTTAATGTAATAATAATAGTTTTTGTTGACATATATTGATTTAATATTGTTATATAACTACATTAATTATTTTATGTTCGTTAGTATAAATTCAAAATTATTATTTTCATAAAAAACGTTACGTGTATACATTTAAATGCTTCTACAGAAAAATTCACTTATAAATGTTTATTCGCCTTTATATTAAGGTATATATATATATATATATACATGATAGAATGCAATTATGAAAATCCCCTCTTTTTTCCTTCTCTGTCTTTCTCGCTCTAAGCATGATATTATTCAAATTTATTAAAACAAAATCAACAATTTGGAACACATATCTTTCATCAGCCTAAATATCAGCTTCAATGATTGTACCTCTGCTCGCACTGCCATCGACAATAAGAATTGTTATTTTATATAACAATGTATACATTTTTACATAAAAACATTTGTTAAAAAAATAGATATACTGTATTATAAATAGATGCTGTAATTTTCACTATAAAAGACTCCTCCACCTGTCGGTATTAATAACGAACAATTTAGAAAATTAGTTATCCATAGATGCGAGAGCATATGTTTATGCATAGCTTATATTTCTCGTACAACACACGTACATGCCATAGAGTTCCAATGAACGCGCGCACGTGCTTCATCGAGAGCACACTCGCAAGTTCTCAATTTTCTTTAGTTTATTCTCTCGCTCTCTGTCAGCCTCCTTCTCCCTATCACTTTGTATCTATCCATCTTACTCTCGTCTCCTTTCGCTTTTTCGAAAGAGTTGCGTGACTCGTTGCTGCGCGCTAAGGAGACGAGCCTCTAGTTGCAGAGTAGGGGTGTTTATAATTCATGGAGGACGACGAAGGTGACAGGCCATTCTTACACAAAATCATATTAATGGAAACTGCGTGACATTTATCACTGGTTTCATGAAAAAATTCATTGGACCAATCGTGAGATTGAGGGTGATATGCCTCAAAGTCTGAAGTGGAGATTGAAAAAATAAATGTTTCGCTATTTTGACAAGTGTTTGTGGCACATTAAGATTAAAATTAATTCTATCAATTCTGTATGGACAGCAGTTTTTTCACGCTAATTGTAACCTTCTTATGTTTGGAGTGAAATATATTGGTACGGGAATTTATAAAAAATGCTTAACAATAGAGAAAAGATGCTACATAACAATAAAGTATAATTCCTTTTTAGTTAATAAAATTTATTTAATTAATCTCATTGATAGATTAAAATAATTTTATTATTCTCAGATCGAATCCAGTGTAATTAATAATAAGACTAATGCATTTTCCAATGTAAGTATTCTATAGCATGAAAATTAATAAATTAGCCATAAATACTTGTCAAATAAATCATACTTTTGAAATCATAACCTTTAATACGGCTCGGATGATTAATCGAGAGAGAACGAATAAGTGCCTATTAAAGCACAGCTTTACTTTTAAATTGAAAACCATTCAATAACTAGTTTACAAGCGCATAGATTACAGATCGAGTGAGATAACATCGAGCCCGCGATCGAGTAATTAAGAAGGAGAAACAGTGAAACTGCTCGTAATCCACTTCGTCGAATAGACTCCTGGTGAAAGAAGCGACGTACAGGATGGCGAGAGTAATGTTGCATCTGTCTGCCTTCTGCGAATCTGTGTACAGCGCGTTTAGTTTACGTGTACATAAACGTCGAAGGTACATTCTAATAGACGAAAGTGAAGAGAGAGAAGGATATAAGTCGAGTCGTAGGAGTCTTATCCTCATTTATATTTATATCGCTGAACGTACAGAAGCGTCCGTATCTTTCTGATATTTACACGAATTCGTAAATATGTATGTGAATATTTATATCTGACTTCTTGTATTTAAAAAGATGCATAAATGTAAATAAATTTACGGTTACATGCACGTGCATATGAACATATGGTACCAATCGTATTTCAGTCTTCCGTACAGTAGTACAGCTTCATTTCTCCTGTCCATACTGTGAACAAAAATTTATCGACGATTTATAATTTTTTGTTTCTCCTATTCACATATGTGTATTGATTATGTTAGAAAAATTATGGGACACCTTGAGATCTTCATGATAGACTTGAATATATTAATTTATACGTAGACATGAGCTATTGCATAAGTTTACATAACAATTCTAATTACTCAATTTTCGTTATTCTCTATTCTTTCGCATCACTTAAGCATCATCATTATTTTACGGTTTTATATGTTATATTATATGATACAAAGTATTTAATTTTATATTTTTTTAAGTAAAAAATTTTAATTATAATAATAATAATAAATGTTTAGTACACATTCCTTCGTACGATGGTTCTTGTGTACTAAATTCATAATTAGAAGCAGAAATATGATTTTGATTGGTAATGTAAAGATTATATAAGTATTTTCAATCAGTTATGATTTACTTAATATACATAAGTATATATGTACATAGATTCTGAATAATATTTGAAGAGTCGGCCAATATTGGAAGAGCATTAAATAAGTATTAATGTGTTCTACAAAATAGATAAATGAAAATCAGTGAATAATATTCCATTAAATTAAAAACAAAAATTAATTTTATTGTTAGTATTTTTTGAAAATGTATTAATATTCTGCTTAGAAAATATATACAAAATGTATTTTTACACCTCAAATCAGTGATTATAAAATTTGAGAATCATAAAATTTAATTATATAATGCTAAGAAATATATAAAAACTTAGGAATGTGAAATATTATCAAATTTTTAAATTGTTTAAGCGGATGCAAATAATATTCTCATAAAGTAAAGGAGAAAACATTTAAGTTTATGAGATAAAATTGTACACAAGACATTAATATTTATTTAAAAAGTAATATAAATTAATAAAAGTAAATACGAGCTAAATTTAGACTGTCAAAGAAAACGTGATCGGAGAAAGGCGAATGAAGCTATAAAAAAGCAATATATTGTGTATGCTATTAAAGTTGGACGCAAACTTAGTATAGCATATTTTTCGTGGTATATGGCAGAAAATGTAGTATTATACCTGTCCACTTAATTTTGGCTACAACAAGATAATAAAAATGGGCCTGTCAGTCACCTTATCTTGATTGCTTCCGTCAGCTGCCTAATAGATATATTTTGTTTAGACTCACTTTTTCATTGTTACATGTATTTAAAAATTCGAGAGAATTCACGCTTGCTCCTCAAGAGTTGTGCTCTATTAAACAAAGGTTGTAAAGGCCAACTGTCAAAAGCATTTCTAAATACCAATCAAAACGTGAGTGGAGAAATTTTCCAGCAACTTTCGCCTCAAAACCAAATAGATCACCTATGCAATAAGCAAAATTATAGCATTTGTAACGACTGCCCGGGCACTATTGATCCAATAACGCCGTTATAAACCAATATCAGCTGCTTACATTCTGTGCATTTGCGAAGCGCGAGTCTGTCATTCCGAGCGAGGCAGAATGTGCGGGATCTCACGATATCCAGTATCGCGATTCCACGCTTTCTTCAACTTTTTCTAGAATGTCACGGATCTTCGTGCAAATTCACGCGGAAGCTTCCAGATAATGCACTTAATTCTTTTATTTTTCTATCTTCCACTTCGTGATAGTGATTATTTTGACGGTCATCCTGTGTATGAGCGTTAAGCAGGACCTGTAAGGAAGTATATGCAATATGTGCAATTCGACTTTTCGCAACCTCTCACCGATTCTTCGTGCAATGGACTGAGAATCTTTGCAAATGGACTCGAAAGTTGGATACGTCATTACATGTACTTAATTTTATTTTAGTGATACAATTTAATATAGTATCTTTTTTTAGTAAGAAGACTTTCATTATTAATATATGTAAGTGTATAATAATATTTATTATATTATTATATTATTTAATTATTATACGTAAGACGAACTTTGCTTAACACACACACGTTCACATAAAATTTTGTATTAATTAAACAATTTTACAAGTAATGTAAAGACGATGAATAAATGTAAGTACATTTTATAGTACAAAACTATATGGATAATAATTAACAATACTATTAATCAATCAACATGAACGCGGTGTAGAAAATACACGTTAAACAGGGGCGACAGGGTTAAGAATGAGAATGAATACAAAAAGTTGTTCGCAATATTAGTGCGACAGGCATGTTCACATTCGCGTACGTGTGAAATTGTCTTATCTTCTGCTTCCGGGTGCTCTTATGTACTCCCGGATGGTCCCGTAACTATGGGGACTTCCTCAGATTCATTTCGACGAATCTGGATTCGTCAGCCGACGCGGAAGGACCGCCTTCCCCGAACAAGTTCGGGGAAACCAATTATTTTAGTTCCGTGTGCCGATTTGCCAAAAAATACCATAAATACTAAGAATTACTAATCAAATTTGTATAAATATCAAATTAAAATTTTTCAATCGTGATTAAAGACGAAATTATTAATTTAGTCAGTGTTACATATAAACAAATGTTCTCAAAGGAGAATACGCAACAATTAATAAATGATATGAGTTATGATTTATTTAAAGCTTATAAAACATAGAGTAAAATGTATATTTTATTTTATATGTTCTATATATGTTACATATGAATTTTAATTATTTTGCTTTTAAAAATATTGAAGAATTTACGTCGTTTATTCTGCGTGTAAAATTTTTTACGCCATTGATTAAATATTTTTTTATTATATTATAGTTATATTATTATTAGTTACTTATTGATGTAAATAGATTTTATAATCGTTTGAAGTAATTTCTCACACTAGGAGAACATTTTTTAAATTTAAATTTTACTCTGAAACTAATAACTTGTAAATAATAGACATGACATTCTAGACGTTGCATATATTTAACAATATGTATTTAATTTGTTAATATTTATGACTGCTGAACTTTATCAATTAGGAGGTAAATACATATTTATAAAACTACTTTTCTGTGTGACTTATTTTTGTGAAACTTATTTTGAGCTTATAAAAAAATATATATATTAAAAAAAGGATTATTTTAAAACAGAAACATTTATCTGAATTTACTTTGAATTAATTTTAGGTTTAAAGATTGAAACTTGATTCACAGATCTTTGAATTGCATTAGAAAATCGTTCATCTTTCTTTCTCTATACATCCATTCATCTGTCTGTTTATCACTTTGTCTCTTCTCTTCTTGATTCTCGCACATCTAAAAAACGTCCCATTGGTTATCGTAAATTTATTCACGCTCGTGCGAAAATCCAACGTTTCGTCTGCGGGATACACAAAGGGTGCAGTAGGGCGATTTGTTTTAACATTTACGCGCAAGCAATCTTTCCAAGTGCATCGCTAAAAAAAGCAGAAGTGAGAAAATAAGTTTGCGAAACGAACGAGAATAAGCCTCAAGTGATATACGAGTTTTACTCTAAGTCTTGGTTTTCTCTGCATGTATGCAGAAAGTGATATGTATCAAGCTGGACAATCAAACGATGAAAATTCTTAAACTTTTGAATTTAAAACATTTTGTAGGCGATATAAATCAAGAAATTTGGCAATTCCTACACATATATGTTTATTTTCTGAATATTAAACTATCTTTTGATTTAAGAAATATACACATTACTCCCTATACATATTACTCCTTAAATTATACTAAGAATGATATATAATATAAAAATAATAATAATTAATAATAATAAATAATATAAAAAATAAATATAATTTTGTACAGATTTAGCACAGTTTATTTATTAGACATTTATTAGCATAAAGATTATTTAGCGTAAAAAATTTTGTAACTGAGAAAAATAAATTTTTTAAATATATAAAATTATTTCTTTAAATTTAATTAAATGCGAAATGATATTTGTACATATACTTGTATATGCGTGAGATTGGGGTTGTGTTTTCAGATCTCTATTTAATAGTCTTAAAAATTTTTTAATTCAGGCAGTGAATAATAATTTTCGATATACTTTACTCATTAAATACTGGATTTTCAAACTTTGTAAAATATCAGTAGTATTTTATATTGTCAATTAACAGATAAAAATTTAATATCTATAAATGTCTTCGTTAAATAAGTAGATGAAATTGAATAAGCTGACTAATTATTTTAAAATATTATCAAGAACAAATTTCAAATTTTAGACATTAGAACTTTGAATAAACAGAGAAGTTGCGCCATTGGTGAAACTTGAAATGAAGAATCGCTATGGATAACATTTTATCACTGTGAAAAGCATTTAATGTTGCTTTTAGAATAATAAGTATTTGTTGTAAGAATAATATTTTAATACAATAGTTTAATAATATTTTTATAGATAGTAGACAATCTAATACTCGAAAATTAAACTTTAAAATGTTTTTAAAATGTATAAAAAAATTGTTAAAATTTTTCGTGTGTATTTTTTATGTATTTTTCTCAGTGTGTTTTCACCAGGCGTTGTAAGTTTTTTTTGTTCAAAATTCCGCAAGTTCTTTTAAGAATTACGACTTGATGATAGTCTTTTGGGAAATCTAACAGAAAGTTTAAAAGAAAAATAAATTTACTGAAACGATGGCTGGACGAGTGAGGAAGTCTAAGACTTTTGGTGTGACGCTTTTTCTAATCTTTATATGTAATTACATTATATATTTAATCTCCTCTAAACCACATGAAAGAAAGTAATTTATTGAAAGTAGTATTTTTGAAAATAAAATTTTACTTAATTCTAAATTAATATTTAAATTAATATTATGTTTATAAATTTATTCTACTCTACATTAAATGCATCCTTTCAGATATTTAAATTAAATGTCATTTGTTGTAAACATACTGTTTTCAAAGGTATACCATGCAAAAGCGTTATTAGTTTATGACTTGTTTATTGTGTAGTATATTCATTATATGTAAATGAAAAATCACTTTAAATTAGAGTCACAATAATACTACTTTTTCAGTAACTTTAATTTATTGACGTGTGATTTCACTGTGTAATTAACTTTCACTAGATAAAACGGTTACAAAGTGTTTTTAGTAATTTTACATTAGTCACACATAGTTATTTAATAGAAATACCACGTAAAAATATTAGAAATAATATTAGATTAGTAAAGTTAATCAATTAATTATAAATATATTATACATCAGTGTAAATTATTAAAAATTTTCCTTAATTTAAATTTTTTAATATGCAAATGTACATAAATATTAAATTAAATATTTTACATTTATTTTTCAAGTTATTTGTAATAAATATTTCGAGATTTAGAATATTTCTAGTATTGCTTATAAATTACATAATCTATAATTACTATAACAGTGTATTTTCTCCGAATTTTCCATCACATATAATTAAGAAAATGGCTTCATTCTGCATGGAAATAAAATATATAAAAAAACTCGTATGAAAGTAACTTGTAATTATATTCTGCACAATTCCAGGATTTCCAACAGATAAAGAAATTTCGTAATAAAAATGAAGATGAAGGGAATGCACTTACGGGAACTAAAAAAAATCTATTTAGTATTACAGAAGTAAAAATTAAAAAAATTTAAATAGCTCTAATCTCAATAGCTGATATAAATGTACATATCATCAGAGCTGTAATTATCGCCCTCATTAGTTTGCTCTGTGGACTGGAATCCTTTTTATCATTATGGATTTTAATATTGTACGTGAGAAATTAGTCCCTAATACAGAAGCTTTCTCTCTTGACTTGCAAAGAATTAAATAGACGTACATGTGTGCGTATATTACGAGCTCGATAATTCCACGCAATTTAATGTGTCGCCTAGGGAGACAGCGAATAAACGAGGTATATTCCACGAGGTGTGTATACTGACCTGGTGTAATTGTAGGTGGGGGTCAAGGGGGAATAATTTGCCGTTGGCTGCTCTCTAACTTCCGATCCAGTGAAGTTTACTGACTCATTGGAGAACAGTTTGCAATTCGTTGGCTCACGCTTACGAGCACGTAGCTGTAGTTCTGTATTTTGTTGAAATAGACGTTACCCGAAAACCTTCGTCTATAAAACAGAAGTTGAAGGAACGAAAAACTTCTAATTAAAAATATTACAAATATCTCATTCACTTAACTTTAGTGTATTGTCGTGTTTTGCGGAATTCTGAACTTTTTATTTTACATAATATCAACATTTCTCAATCTATGACTGATTTTCAATGTAAATGAAACATACAAATAATTAAATATACTATTCCTCCATTTTGATTTAAAAATAAAAGAACTGATATTGAACATTACAAAAGATGGGCTAAAATTAAAAAATTAAAATCATATTCACCTACTTAATATTAATAAGTTTTTGTACACATATTTTTTTCGCGGTAAATTTAAGATAAAAATAAAATATTGGAAGTTTTCAATTTCATGAAGTTAAAATTTATTTTTCAATAATATACTTATTGATAGACTTATTAGAAAATTTAAACTCATGAAAGGTACAAATATTCGTATATACCCATAATATCGTATCTTATAGACACAAAAAAGAATATATCAAAATAAAAAGACACAGAACTGATGAAATAAAATTAAAGTGAGAGGGAATTGATTGATTGGTTTCTAAGCTTTATTTGAGCATAAAGTTTATACAGCTCATTCGAACGTTCATTACAATTCACCATTGAATAAATATTAAATTTTAATTGAAGACCTAATTTGATATAATGTCCAAAAGATTTGTAAAAAATAAAACAGAAATCATAACAGTAATTACGGAATGAATTAATGTAATAAGTTACTGGAAAATAAGTAAAATACTAATAAATTAAATATAGTATGATTGAAAATAAATTAACTATGGTAATATTCAAAATTTTTTCGAAAAAGTACTTAATTTTTTTTTTAAAAAATTATTTGGAAATACGTATTTAATTCCTTACTATAAAATTTTAATTACTTTTAAGTAAATAACATTTGTATTTGATCATAATATTTTTAATTTAAAAAATAGAGGAAAGATGCTTTGGATCGAATAACGTAGATAAGAAATCAGTTTAAACCATGTGTACGGTTTTATCATAACTGCAATCGACGTTTAGGACGTTGAATCGATTTTCGAAAAAAAAACAATTTTCTTTTTTCTACCTCAATTGGCAATTTTTCAAGTCTTATTATAAATAATCAAAATATAATTTCATAACACGTTTTTATAAAATCAATTTAAAGATGTCTCGTGTATCTTTAAAAAGTGTTGATTATGTTTTTGATCAACGAAATGGTCCTTAGTTACTTTAATATACTTTCACCAATTATTTTTCACCGTTTTAAATATTGGTTCTATTTAATCACGAAAAAAATTTACTTGTAAATTTACTTATAAATTTCATTGATTTCGATTAAATAACACTTTTTAATGGTAAATATTCGGTAATAGATAAGCTTACAAATCCACAAACACGTAATATTTGATGATTATGCGAAGTAGGCTTTTCTCATGTTTTCTATAATCTGCATTATTATTATTATTTTCAAATCGAACTTCGTTAATTGACTTTCTCATATTTTTTTAATATGTAGAATTCCCTTGCTTTAAAATTATGTCCATTATAAAAAAATTCATAATTTTGATCGAAATTTGTCTATAACTAGATGAAAGAATAATATTTATTAATTTTAATATCTTTTAATAAATTATAGTGAAACTTCGTTAAAAATTACAAACCTTATTATTATTGTTATTATTATATGTATAAAGTTTGTATAAGGAATAAAGATAATGCAAAATTTTTTAATTTTTAAGTAGAAAATAAATTTAAAAATAGAACGGAACTTCGTTGTGAGAATATTTTACGAAGAATATACATTACAAATTAAAACGCTGATTTCATTTACTTAAACAATAATAAGTTAAATATTAATAAAAAATCAAGAACCACTACAGATTAGGTGATTACTGTAACAAGTATCAAATGTATGTTGTCGATGTACATGACTCTAAGTAAGAGGAATTTCCAGACGTTCGCATCCTACTCAATCTATTAGAGCATAATGGAAAATTCAATATCAGCGAAATATCATCGACTCCGAAAATATGTGAAATACAGTGCAGATGTGCCCGCATCTAAATTGATAAGAAGCACTACTTTTGTGAGTGTTGAATTGCATGGCTTAATTCAACCCATACCGTTATTAAACTAACGTTCTATTACTTTTTTGTATATCAAGTGCTTCGGTATTTAGCTAGAAAATTAGTATAGCTTTTATAATATTAAAATTTGAAGAGCGCAAATAATGCATACGTTATAGTAAGAATAGTTGCTTAAGATTCTGTTTTAATCAATATTATATATTTATATAATATCTAATTATCTAAAGAATCTGCCCTTTTTAAAGTAATTCTTAGTTTCTCATATAAATCATTGAAACAATTTAGCTTAATATCAAATAACTAAGATGGTGAATCAATTTATTATTATATATTTATTACTTTCAGTAATCGAACAACGTTAATTTATTAATATAAATTTATAATAATTTAATAAATAATATTAAACATTTTAAGTATTAGATTTTGTTAGTGAAAAAATTATAAAATAAAACATGATCAAATCGCGTTCTAAATAAATGTAAAACGATTATTCTTTGAGAATAAGAATTATTTCTATTCAGTTCTGTTTATTAATGTTAACGTACTATTATAAGATGTTCAATTAGTGGATAAAAATATGCTTTTGTAGTATAGTGAAATGTAGATTTTGATTAATATTGCATTCCTTTATTGTACTTTACATTTGCTTAAAGAAAACTGCTTCTTATAAAAAAACTAATTATATTGTATTCTTATAAGAAGCTTGTAAATTCACTACCAATTTAAAATATTTGAATTCTGATTTTTCAACTTGTATTGATATTTAAATTGACTTTTTATGATATTCTAGTACATACTGTATATATTGAAATTTGTTTGTGAAATTTGAATCTCGATTTAAGTTGTTGAGATCATTTATGTTGTTAGAAAAGTGTCCCATTATATTGTGTCAACTTGCCTAATGGTTATGCAGTTACGTTGGTGTGGTTACCCATTATTCGAAAGCAACAAGATTTAGGTAGAATTGGTACTCAGTTTACACAGCAATGTCGATGACTTCAACCGGTCGCTTAACCCAGGAAGAATATATAATTATTGTAAGGAATAAACTTTCGTTTTATATATGCAATAAAGAATAAATTAATAGCAATTTAAAAAGTCTTCAATTATTATGAAAATTCGTAGAAAGTCGGTCTTAGTTCTGAAAAATTAAATAAAGAAGAAATAATTGAAAAATAATATTTTCATTAAAAGGAAATTTCATGTAAAATGCTTACAACATACATGTCTTGATCGGTGATTGCATGAGTTTTTATTCATTTCTTTAAAATCAAGAGAATCACAGTCATAATCAAAACTAAATTATTGCCATTATATAATATTGAAAGCGACATTTTGGGTTATTTTTAATATGCTAAAGTTTTAAAAACATATAAATTATGACCTAGTCTTTAAAATTTGAAATTTTTGCGTGGTAATATATAATTAATGTATCTGGTTTTTCCATATCGACTCATTAAAAAAATGACTCAAGCAAGAAATCGTAAGTAAAGAAATTATTTCGACCCTACAGATGTTCGTGGAAATTTAGTATCTAAACTTCTATAATATGATGTACAGCGACAATAACGCAATCGTGACTGACGGGTCATAAATGAGTAAAAAAGAGACAACCAACACGAGAAAGTTTTCTATACTCGATACGAAACTTTTTTCTTCAGGTGAAAATAAATACAACTTTACTTTTATATGTTAATGCAGGGACACGAGAGTTTTATCGATTAACGTTTCAACCACTTCGCATCGCTTACAGAAAGCAATTTATAACGCGTGCTTCATTAAAACGAATGCAACACTGAGTTCTCTTAAGGGTTGCAGGTGGAGAATTGTGCGCTGTATCCAAAACACTACAAGTATTGAAGCAGGGAATTTCAATTAAACATGAGCGCATCACCGAGTGGATGAATAAACGCTAATAGGTAGGAAAAAAGCAAGAGAAAAAAAGAGAAAGACAGAAGGAAAAGCGAAGCATGCAAGCAGAAGATAAAGAAAGCATAAATTTTTATTTATTTTTTGTCAACGATGATTATATGAGTAGAAGAGAGTAGCATCGCGTTCATTTAGAAAGCTGTACTTACCTTTCTCGTTGTGCCGGAGGAGAAAATTTCTTTCATGAAATGTGTGGTGTTCGCGCGAACTGTATCGCTTCTTCGTTCGTCTTTTTTATGTTGTCGCTATTTTATTTTGCGTAATAAGTTAATGATCGGCTTTTTCTTCCTGCTTGTCAGCCTTCATTCCCATCCCTTGCACCTTCGTCGCACGCGAACTTAGAAATTTGAATATTTCCCTAAATTTGCGATTGGGCTTTCTGTTTTTTCGCTAGTTTACGTTCAGTTCAGCTACTATTGCAGTTACGAGTGTAACAATTGCTAGACGAATGTTTGAGTCAATGCGACTGAGAGATAAGTCAAGTCACAGAGAGGATTGGCACGATCACGTTACAACGATGGCTCTAAATACCGCAACATACACGTAGTTATAATTCGTGCAAGGGGTTATTGATAGTTAGATCGACTTCCTGTACTGCAAAAGACGAAAAATAGGTGAAAACAATGTTGCTGCTTCAGACTAAAGTGATTTTTTTTCGATCGCTTCAATTCCATTCCATACATATAAAAGACGATTTTTAACTTCCTCTCAAGCAATAATTTTCGTTTTATTAGCATTGATATATATATATATATATATATATATATATATATGCATATGTATCAAAACTAATTATGTATCAACCCTACAGTTAATTTCGTTATTGGAACGTTCTTATCTAGTTTCTACATTCGATTTAATATTAAATACGTGCGTGATTTTCTTTATGTAACCACTAGCAAAGTAAAGATCTCGAAATTTAGCGTGTCGAACACGAGAGGTTCAAATCTTGTTATGTGAAGAAAACACTAGATTGAGAAAAATATCCCAAGTCATCATTAATAATATTGGCAATCTAACAACACTTATTACTTAGAGAAAATAGAACTAGGCACTCGTCACTCATAAGGTAGAAAAAAATGTAATCTATACTGTAGAATACGGCAAAAAACTTTTTAGACTCGGAAATCTTGTGCTTTATATCTTTGTTCATGTTTACTTTGTTTAATATTAACTAAACTATTGATTAATTAGCTGTGAAATTAGTATTCCTTAAATAATTTTCAATTATTTGAAAGTACTTTAGGAATTAAAAAAAATCTATGTTGTATCTTTTCAAAGCTATATTTTTATTTATGAGCATTTGTGTTTGAATATTTTATTTGTGCATTTGTATAAATATTACAATTATCGAATAATTTATTATTGTAGGTACTTACTAACAACTGTCGTAAATAATTTAATAATTATTTAATATTAATGTTTCTTGTATCTAATTGCACTTTTTTCTTTTACAGGTAAGTCGTGGAAGCTGTAACTACATTCAATTATACTTGTGATGTAAGGTCAGATACCATATATGATAATATTACTTTAAAATGTTGTTAAAATCAGCTTTTTCACAGAATCACTACTAGGTGTATACATTTTTTCAATTGTAACTTTAATTGAAAGCATTAAAATACGTGTGACTAACTAGAAAGATATTAAATTATAATTTCAAATTAACCATGATAGTACGGTAAATTTCCCAATTATTTTATTTCTCTATTTTAATCATCCATAAATTTACTAAAGTAAATATAAATAAATTGAAAGTCTTATTGCTTATAACTTTTTTAAAAATTTTAATTAAAAATCACAAAAAATAATAAGGTTTTCTTTTTCTGTCACTAATCATCATTCAATCTAACCCATTATTAAAACAATAAATTTACTTTTAGGCATTATTTAAGGTTAGAAGGTTGAAACATCATTCATCTATTCACGAATAATGAAATCAAATTTTAATGAATTATAATTCATCTTGGAAATTAAAAGTCTATTCCACTGTTTAATAATTAGTAAGAACCCTATTTATTTATAATTACGAAACACTTGAAACTAGTAAAGCTGTTATTTTTCACGCTTTTATATTAATGAGTTCTATTCGTACAAATATTTCATAATAAAGAAGTAGTACATTCGGATATAATTTCTACACGTTTTTTGTAGAAAAAAGAACTACTTTTATTTTATAAATAAAAAATAACGTTAATTGCTTGGTAAAGTGTATATTTACTTTTTATAAAAATGAATGCATCATTGATATTCAAAATAATTTTATGTATCCATAAAATTATTATCCATTTACTGAAAATCAATATACTTTTATGGATGAATTAAATGTTATTAACCTTAACGTGAATACATTAATATAATAAAGAATGAAAATGTATGAAGACGTCATCAGTCGTGTTTCAAGCCAATAAAATGGCTGAACGGTACCCAAGAATACTTCGTCATTATTCGCTATTTCCGGTTAGCTCATTATTGAATAGCTCTAGCTCTACTAGGAAGAACTCGAGCTTGGGATCGATAGATATAAATTCTGCTTTTAGCTTTTGCTGGCGGCTACGAAGTTCGTGGACACCTTACGGGATTCCCCGTCTTCTTTATGACGTTGCTTTTTTTTACCTAATTGCTCAATGAAAATCTCGGCGTGAGAAGAAGTCCAATGCAGCGATCAATTAGCGGTGACGTAGCAGCGTGTCTTAGACTTGGGACCCTTTTTTCGTTCGCCAAGGCGAACAGAATGGATGAATAGTCGAAATTACGTGTTCTAGTGGAGAAGGCGTGATGACAAGATTTTCTTTCTACTTTGACGATGGGATGGAGGCTTTGGATCGCGTGAAAGTGCGCTTACTTCAAGCCGATTTTTCAACAGATATTTCATTAGACGATTGTGCTAGGACTTTTTAAGCATCTAATTTAATACTGTAAGCTACTAGCCTTTTTAAAACATGCATCGTTAGATCATTGATTCAAGATTCTTACGCAATCCTAGGTTTCCATAATATCGATAACCGTGTTCGTTATAAATAGCGCTTATATTACATTCGAATCACTTGTTGTAATAACTGGTAATTAATTAGTTATACGTAATTATCAATGAAATAACTTACGTGGTTTTCAAGACTTCAGTTTATCAATGAAAAAAGTTTTTAACTATTTTTCGAATTTTCCTGAAATTTAGCATAAATGCACTTCCTAAAATTAAAGAATATTATTACTAAACAATAATAATCATATGTAGAAATAAAAGCGATATGTTACATAGCAATTAGTTTTTTTATTTCACTTTAATTAAACCTGTTTCAGTTTAATTAAATTAAAAATATCTATTTCCTACGTGTATATAAACATTAAACGAAGAATTAAAACAATTTATAACTGATATTATAAATTATTCTCTATTCATGAAAATCAAGAAATTTTAACAAAAATAAAAATATAAGTATTATTAAATAAAGTATTATAAAAATATACCTTTAACTGAGCGTATAGTGCTGAAAAGGTAGCAATTTTTGAGATAAAATTGCATGCATTTAAATAGATTATTTTTGACGTATAAAATATATGTAAAAAATAAAGTAAATAATCAGAGCACTGTTAAAGAGTTTCTTATTGTTGGACTTTTTTATTTCGAATACAGTATTTTTTAAGAATACAGATTCTTAATAAGAGTTGCATTATTTCTTGGAAATTTTTTATGAATAATAGCAATTTCAATCAATAATATTTCGTCATTAGATTAAAAGAAATATCCTTTAATTCTCACGTACATTCGTTTTTGTTCGACTGAAATAAGTGATTTATATATCCTGATTTTTCTCTCTCACTTACATTCGTACCTGGAAATTTTATAGACCATACATTTAAAAAAAACTCACTTTTTTAACTTTTTTGGCTTTTCTATCTGTTACGGTTATTCATAATTATTTATTAGCGTATTTTTTGACATAAACTGTTCGGTATGGAAGTCACATGTGCTTTAATAAGTTTTTTATGCAGCAGCTACATACGTTTTTAGCTATAGCGTTAAATTTACATCGTAAAATCTTATTCACGTTCGTATACGTACTTTATCATAAGTGTCGCACGTTGGTCACATCTTTTTTCCAACAAACGCAACCACCAACTTCCCTACTGTCCTATTTCAGCTTAAAATTAATCGCTCGCACGCGTTCAAGAAAATCCATATCACGAGTAACGATTATGAGGATATGAAGTTGCGAAAACCGATTCTAAAATTACAGCAGAACTCGCGCGCAAAATATAATGCGAACGGCAGTAGCGCACTTTTTACGTGCTGGCTTCTATCGCATACTGACTAAAGCCCGGCGCACTCCTGACTTGTCACGGATACAATCTAAGTGACGAACATAGATAAGTTGGAGGGATTAACGTTCGTAAGCTTTTCTTTTTCTTATAAATGTTAAGCGATGTTTTAATAACTTACGATATGTTGACTTTTTAACGAATATAACACATTTTCTGGAAAGAAGTATAATGAAAAATGTTTCTTCAGGTTAAAGAAATAATAACTATCCATCAATATACAATAATGTTTTATTAACTTTTTAAATCATTTTAGTTATAGATTAGTAATCCATTAGTTATTAAACAGATTAACATATACGAGTAATTCAATATCACGTGTTTTATGTTATTTCGTTTATAGTTCATTCACTTATTTATATGTATTAATTCATTGTATTATAAAGTAATATCTGACAATATTTAATGCGATTAATTCGATTTTTTCAATTAATTCAAATTTCTTGATGATAAAATAATACGTTTATAGAATATATTACATTAGCATGTAGTTTTATCATTTATGTTTTTAGAAATTATCAACTAATTTCTGCAAATAATGTAAAATAGGTTCAAGTTTATTATTTCAAGTAATTTAAAACTATCAAGGAAAACAAAATTATTTCAATATTTTCATGAAATTATTTATATTCAATGTTTTTATAGCATACGCAATGCATGTGAAACTTAATGATAAGTTACATGGTGTAGGTGTGAAATTTATGTACTCTGATAACCATAAAAATATAATTTATGATAATAAAATTTGTAAAGTTTGTTAAAATAAAGGAGATTGCAGTTATAACAGATGCAGTATATTTACAAATTCTTAAATTTTATTCGAAAAGTATATAATATATAACTCATAATTTTCTAAAATTTAAAAATTTTGTAATAGAACAGTTGCATAAAAAATTGCATAAAGTACATCTAGTAAATCACAAGATTATGAAGTTCGACAACTTTTATACATTTTTTATGATGGCTTTTATTTTATACATTATAAAATGAAATCTAAATTTTAAACTGTTAAGCCCAGAAAGCATCTGGATAAATCTTATCTATAAGTCTCATAAATTAGATAAAATATCTTGTACGTAAAATAAAACGAAAAACTTCGAATATTAAATCGGAACAAGTGAAAAACAAAGGATACATTAAAAGTTCCTGAAGCGAAGTCTCGCAAGGTTAGATAGATGGAGGTCTAAAGCTTTACACATAAAATACAACTTCATTCATATTATTGTAAAGCAAAGTCTGATCACGTAAGGAATTATATTATATATAATGTATTTTATTTAATACTTGTGATTGCAGATGTGAAACGAAGCATGCATTATTTTCTAGTGAAAAATATTAATAATCTTTCAAAAATTAAGCGTACATATGCACCAAATGTAATAGCATTTAAAACATTTTAACTAACAATATTTTTTTTTAAATCTAATAAAAATTACAATGGATAAAACAAATTTTTAATTAAATTAAATAATCAAATCCGTGATAGTTTATAATACTTATCCAAGTTAAAGAGGATTTCGTTATTGCTGTCATTTCCGTAATAGAAATTGTGCTAGAATGCAAAATAGTAAATTCGACTGAATTTTATTTAGGATATCAATATATTTTTTACATTAAATTTAAAAGAATTTTACAAATAAAATCTTACTATTTATTTTACAGAAACGTAAAAATCATGTGCTTATTGCTAAGAATATTATTCAACTTTCGTGAAAATCGTGTAAATGTCTTATCTTGCAAACCAGTGAGAATTTCTAAAACTATATAGTTTTAAAAGCAGCTTCTCACAACTGAGACGTGCGCATATAATAATAAAAGTAAGATGCCGCATTGACGGGTCGCGCTCCGGTGTTGTCGTAACGACATCTGGCCCTAGGAAAATGAATAACGTCGTCGTAGTTTCGCGATTCAGGGATTAATTAGTCGCTTCTTTAGGATCAACTCTCTGTGTAATATCCGCAGCGAAAAGATGCGCTTCGTTGATTTCATTATAAGGGTCACGGGACGAGGCGGCGTACAATTGCTACGTCGCGTGTCGCGTCTCGCATTGTTAATTCGATGTTCGTGCACGTCGACGCGAAATTCGCCCAGCCATGGTTAACTCCCATACCGTCTTTACAATTTTTTATTTCTTGCGCACATCTTTCCAGAAAAGTGACTTTTAATTACGGCCATGCTGTCCTTGTTTACACAAAGCATAACGCAAGGCTTAGGGTGAATTTTAGGTTTGGTTTTTTTTTGTTTTTTTTTTGACGGGAGAAGGCTGGAAAGTGATGGCTACTCGTTTCAGGTAAATTGGTATATTCCTCGAAATTGTAGCCTGACACTTCGTTAGCAAGGTAAAGTAGCATATTTATTTTGGACCGAATACAATCAGTTTTCGCAAATTGAGGAGACGGCAGCAACACTACGCAGGTTTGCATATTGAATTCTGGACCTTTTTTGCAGATTAGTGGCAATGAAAATTGAAGACATAATGCAAGGCATAGAATTATATTATGCAAATATATTTTTAAAATTCTCTCAGAAATAACGAGATATACTTTTTCATTTTTTTACGTTTTAGAGCGTAACAATTTAAAATAGAATTTTTTGATATTTGAATTTATTAAGTTCAAATTGTTCTACTTCGTTTGATCTTTGTTAATCCTCTTACGGAAGCTTAAAAGCCAGTTAAAAGTATCTTACATTTCAAACAATTAATTTACAATCGTTTTATAAATATAGTATAATAAAATTAAAATACTATTCAAAAATATTAATTACTAAATAGAAAAGTTTAAATAATTTAAAACGTTTTTTATTAAATTTAAGAGTATAATTTAAATTGTATTTTTAATGATAATAATTTCCTCCACTAGTTATAGAATATAATTAAATGACATGATAAGTGATTTATTTAAATAAAAAAAAAAAATTAGATGTTCAAATTTTAAAATTATTTAAATGTTATGCTAACGTAAGGAAAAAAACTATATCTGATTAAATATTTTAGTTAGTACATATTAATTAAATGTACGATCTGTTTGTTCTTAAAAATAATTTCTTTAGCAAAGAACAAATGTACTCCATTAGTTTAACTCAACGGTCCTAGATAAATAAAATATAATGATCAAACTAAACAAATGATATAAAAGTTTTTAAAATGCACTGCATTAGATGGTAAAACATGTTTAAAACAATCATAAATGCAATAATTTTGAAAATTTAAAGAATGTGCGTGTTATTATTATTATTATTTAAATAATTAATAAACAAATATATAATTTAAATTTTATTAAATTCCAGATAAAAAATCATATCATTTTTTTTAAATGATTCAATTTTTTTAACTTTTTTATTTTTAATGAAATTGTATATATTATTTAATCCTATTTCCTCGAAGAACTAATTAACAATGTATTTATGCGTGTAACACATAATTAATAACAATGATTTTTTATAGTACACTTATTACTATTATACTTTTTCAATTCATTTTTCACAATGTATGTTAAATATCAGAATAATTGATAACATTCTTGTAGTTTTATTTAGAATGTTTAAAAACGTTGTTTCCTGATATTTATAATTTGCAATAACAAATGATTGCAATAAATTATTTTTTTACAATTTCGTATAAGTTACAAATATAAAATTGAACAAGAAAGTCTTACTAGATTGACAATGAAAAAATTTTCGGAATGTAAATCTTATTACTCTACATGAATTCTTACTACACGATACTTTGTCAAATTTTTTCGATAGTGCTTTACAGGAAAAAGTAAAAAAATTTTTACTCTCTTTCTGGACATATTTTTAACAAAACAGTCATACATTCAAGTACTTACAAATGAATTGGACAGCATTGCTTTTACGATATCACGTATGTTCGAAAGTCATAATTCTACGGTTAATTAAGAGCTTTGCACCGTAGGATATTTATTAACATCGGTCTGCGCGCATTAATTTCAATAGTTCGCTGAACGAAGCAGTTGTATGTAGTTACACTAAATGAGTAATTTCTGCATATTCAAGTATGCTTAGTGCATCATCTTGCTTTGCCTGTTGCGCTCGTATGCCGAATTCACGCGAGTTCTAATTTATCGAGCTAATTTGATTGCGTGATAACAGATAATGGGTCTGTATGATGTGAATCCGAGAATGAACGTTACTTCGCAATACTCGATTATTCGGCAGCTTTTACTTATGTATTTAATAATGTTTTTATATAGGCTGATTTATTTACTTAGAGAAATTCTGCTATTAAAAAGTTGAAGTGAAAAATAGAGTGCGGAGATTAATATGTAATGACCCGAGGTATGTTTAGTAAATTTTTATTGGGTAATCGATTGAGTAAATAATTGTTTATTATAAATTTCCCTTTAATGTTTATTTAAATGATTGATTTTCACATAAATCACGATATTTATTTATGTAAATAATTTTTATATATTTGAATTTTTTCCAAAAAATTTCATAATTATAATTTTATTATTAAATCGTGCATTGGTCGTATACAAAGAAGAATCACAATTATTATCCCTTTTTGAAAATGTTTATAAAAATTCTATTAAAATGATATAGCGAATGTAGATAAAATTAAAATATTTAATTGAATTTTATTGTCATTATAATTATATTCTTGAATGTTCCTTAGATAAATTTATTAGAATAATCAAGAAAATGAGAATTTCTTTTATTTCATAAACCTGAATAAAGTAATTAATTAGAAAAATATAATTGTATTTTAAGTTTTAAAATATAGAACATTGAAAACCGCTTTTCATTTTTCTATATTATTTGAAGCATTAATTCACCAAGAGACAATTTAGCATTGCTGATGATTTTACGTCTGCTAAAAATTTCATGCTATTAAAATGCTATATGTGTACGTTATATTTGTAAGGAACTAACATTTCTATATTAAAAAATTTAAGTAACTAAATCAATTTAAATTTTATTAGCAAAAATTTTTAAACTTTAATGTTTTTAAATAGTTGAGTTAATTCTTTAATCATTATTAAAAAATTTTTAATCTAAAATAAGATTACTGTGTATAAGAAACAGACTTTGGATTAAAAAATTGTTCCGTTTTACTATTCATTTATAATATAACTGGAAAATAGTTTTTAATATTATTTACTACTTGATTTAATCCGTTCTATATGAAGTTAATATATCATTAAAGAAGCTAATTTCAAATTTAAAAGTGGGTCATAGTTATAAAATAGATTGAAATAAATAAATGCATCTATAATTAAAAGATGATAAATTGATTAGATAGTATAACTCGTATTAAAACAACAACTTTCTCATTTGAATAAGTGTTTTATATACTATTCAAATTAAAATATTGTCTTATTTGAAGAGAAAGTTGTTTTAATACTGTTAATGTTAAGTAATTGAATTAATTTGAGTATTGATGAAAAGAGTAGTAGATAAGCTTTCGGCAAAGCAATTTTTCAAAAACATCACAAACAACTTTTATCACTAGTTCATCAGATAAGAAAGTTTTCCAAACAAAGTAAGATTTATTGCTACCATCTGATTGTATACCGTTCTTGTTGAAGTGCACAACTTAACAAGTTGTTTAAATTTATAAAATAATTAATAATGTACTTGCTAATCTCTTCATTTTAATTGATTCATAAATCAATAATTAAACAACTAATAAATATTTTTATAATAGTGTTAATATTTTTATAATATTTTATATTTTATCCGATGATTTTATAATTTTATAATTGAATAATATAAAGTTAAAAATCACTAATAAACAATAGTATTAAAAGCAATATTTATTATGAAAATTTCTGTTTGTATATTATCAATAATTATTATATAATATTATTATTTTTTTTAATTCTTATGTAATTAGTTTTAGATGTAAAAATATAATTATAATTATAATACAGAATATTATAAATAAACATAATATTTAAATAAAGTGTAAATCACGCAAATCATTTTATTCTTTAATTTGACATTTCAATAGATGATTCGCTTTATGATATAATTTCTATCTGTTAAAAAATGACTATTTAAAGTTACTTTTTCAAATTTTTCAAAATTAACGCTAAATGTGAAGTTAAGAAAAAAAATTTTTACGCAATTAACTTTCTATAAATTATTAATTGCCCCAATAAATTAATAGTTAGAACATGAGAGTTTTTATATAAATTTTGGTTTTGATGATATTATTTGTTAATTTCTTGAACTTCTATGTAACTTTTTATATATTTAAATTATGGAAGATAATATAATATTATATATCATATAATAAATGAATATTGATTTTTTCATTTATAAAACGATGAGTTTAAATTATTTTTAATACTTTCCGTATCTTGAAATAATTTAAATACAAGCCTTAAAATTATTGTATTATTATTTTTTTTTTTTAATTATATATTATTCATTGATATATGTTATATATCAAGATTATTATAGAATATATTATAATATAATAATTTGAAATTTTAACATGTTATGATATAAGAATATTACCTTTCACTAATTTGCATTAATTTTATTTTATTCGAATTTATAATTGTTTCTATTCGTTTTAATTCAGTGTTATACTTTCAGTTTTATCTTACTTTCCTTAAATTTCTTTAGTTTCTAGTTTTCTTATAAAACTCTTTCTAGTGTTTTTCATGTACCTATAGGCATCGTTAATTTAAATGTGAGAATTTAAAAATAGACTACAATAATCTTTTATTCCTAGCTGTAATTTTAAGCAGACTATTTTAAAGAGAGTCTAAGTAATACTTTGCCAAATATTTATTGTAACATATTATTTATTTTTATAAATTTTCTTAGCAACTTATGTAAGTTTATGTATAATTTTTGTTTAATGTATTAAAGGTTGATTTCAATTTAAATTTTATTTTGTGTAAAAGAATTTTTTGATCAATTTATTTATAATAATTTTCGTAAAGTTAGAACTTCTAATCCAAGATTTTCTAATTTTCTATGAGATATTTATTTCATATTTGTTCCGGTTTGTACCGGGATTTACATTGATCTTTATAGATTTACGAATTTTATTACTTTGTATATTACATTTCAACAAATAAAATCTATTTTATAATACTCTTGAGATATCTATTCGTTAGTCTATATTTTATTTTGAATTTTAGATAAATAAGTTTCATTATTCAAATTAATGGTAGTATATGCTCATTTTAGTAGCTTTTTAATATTTTAAAATATTTAAGCTATTAGTTTTTATATTTGAAATTTATAAAAATTATACTGATTTCATATTTAAGTAGATTTTCTTAATACAGCTTTTAATTTGAATTTAAAAAATCTTTCGATATTTCAAGTATTGTATTTTCAATATTTGACATATCTAAAGTCAAAGTGCAATTATACTATTCCTTTTATACATATACAGTATGCATTATATATAATTATACATGATTTTATAATTATAAATAATATCCTTTTAGAATTTATCAATTACATTATATTATTATTCCTCATTTTAAATAATAACGCATAAAGTGCGAAATTTGTATTAATCTTAATTGCTATGTGATGTAGTGCTGTTAGTTCCTTGGCTGAGTCTTACTGACTACTAATTTCAGTAGTTTAATTGATAAGTAAACCAAAGAAATATTTTTAATTTATATTACGTATTGATCTATTTATTTCTAACTCAAAAAATAAATAAAATTTTCTATCTCTTTAAATTTTTAGTAGACCTTCATAATTCAATAGTATGGATTTTTTACCAACGATAATAACGCTGTTTTTAATTTTTTGCAATATTTAACTTCATTCTTTCTAAGATACTTAATAATATAAATCCATTTCTTTACTTCTTACCTTAGAATTTCAGTATGTACTGAATAAGTTTCTAATATATTTAAAGGTTATTAATATTAATCGATCGTTATACTTTTTTTGTGATGATAAATGTTATTTCAAAATTGAAACAAGACTATTAGTAATATTTTAGAATTACTTGTTTAGAATTAAACAAAATTTTTATTCTATTATAGACAGTTAAATCTAACTCTGTGTATTGCCATTCATATTTAGTTTTAATTTTGCATATATTTACATTTTAGAAATCTATAGCTTAAAAGTAAAAGATTTTTTCTTTTCTATGATTACTTCATTTTTTAAATGAATATCATTTACAAATTTTAGAACATGAAATGCTTATTAATATTATATTTTGAATTCAGATTTAACCAATATAAAAAATTAAATGTAAAAAAACTACTAATCGTCATCACGATCGAAAACACAATCATTTTTATTCTCGTTCTTCAAACGCAATAACCTCGCAGATACTTATTTTCGTGAAAAGTGGAATAAATGTACTTTTCTTCTATATTTATCCTCTTACTTCAACAATATTAAATCCTAAAAGTTCTTATTAAATACTATCTAGAAATTTATAGCAGAGAGACACAGGGATTATTTAGCTATTTATCTATTGATGTCCCCCCAGTAATTAACTCTGTATTCTATTTCGTATATGAACTATATTGTATAAAAGGAAAGTATAAGTTAATTATTATTTCATTAGTGAACCAAGTATTTTAACTATAAAATAATTCATTTGATTATTTATTACGAACACATAATATTTGTATATTTATTTTATTCTTCTACAAGAATCTGTAATTTTTAACTGTTTTACACTAGAGATAAGATTAATAAAAACAAATTGAAATATATATAATACAATATAAATAAAATATTATACATATAGTAATTTTTTTACTATTATCGAGTGGATACTATTAAATAGTTATAAAACTTGTACAACTTATGTGCAATATTCAAAGGAAAATTTGATTACATATTAATTTTATTTGAATGAATCTACAATTACACTTTGATGACGAGTAAACAAATCTAAATCTTTTTAAAAAATATATTCAATCTGAGGCAAATATTTATTAAATTTTAAAAGAAATATTACGACGAAAACTACTATAAAAATTTTCAAAACAATAATTCACAATTATTTTAATTTAATCTTCTTATTAATTTAAATACTTAGATTCGTGAAAGAAAACAATAATTTTAATTGTTTTTTGTGTTTTGAATTCTAAATTGAGCAATTCTACTTTTTTAATGATAAATTATAAAAAAGCGTTTTTAATGCATTGCTCTTTATAACGTTATCAACCTGAGTAGATAACGAGGTTTCGGTAGTTGATAACTCTTTTTTGAACGTCATAAAAAACCCCATATATAAGATTTCTTCCATTTTCTCGTACAGCAGTAGCAGCAATTTATCTTTGAAATTGCATTACATACATGCTCACGTACCAATATAAACATACATAGGTACTCACTATATTCGGCATTCAGATGCCTCCACGTTCGCTTTATGTGCGTGCGAACTAAGGTAGCTGTGCATCAAGCTGATTATTATGTTACATTAGGTCATGTTTGCGAGCTCCTTTTCCGCATTTGCATTCCAATAGCGTCTCAGTGAGTTAGTGTTGATGCTCAGTCATTATGGTTCTTTCTCTTCTTATTTATTTGGCTTTTCGTGCACAGCTGAAAAAATTGTTAGAGTACATGTCACGATAATTTCGTTTTATTTCATTTAAAAGATGACAAAATCTATGAAATGTGTTTATGTTTAAGCTTGAATTTCTTATACTGTGCTCATAAGTTTTTGATATGTGATTTGATTCTTTATCATAATACGAGCTTAATTTTTCAATTTTTCTTTAATTGTTTCGTGTTCGATTAAATGTTATAGAATATTTATTATATATTATATATTATGCATGTTACATAGGTAATTAACTACTCAATAGATATTTAATTATAACATGATCAGAATTTATCAAGTACAATGTAGCTAATACTTTTTGGCTTATGCATAATTTCTATAAAATTCCCTTTGAAAAATTTCATAAAATTTTATTATTTAAACGCGATAATAAAAATGGATGAAAAATGGATCTTTAAAGGATTCCTTAGTATGTTCATTTTGATGACCTGCACTTTTTACGGTTTACGTATCTACCCATATTGTGGGTTTAATGTCTTTGAGAAAATTAAAAAATATTGAAAATTTTTAAAGCAACTGTAATTTTAATAAAACTGAATTAAATTATAATGCAAGTTCAGAAAGAATTTTTAAAAATGAGAGGTTTTTGATTATACTATTTTCTAAAATTAGTCTAAAGGCTAAAGATCTTTGTGTACTCTAATATTCTTATAAAATATTCTTTAATGGTTCATAAAAAAACTTTTTAAATTATCAAATAAAATATTAAATGTGAATGAAAATAAGAGAAATGAAAATAGTGTTCTTTATAATTATTTTTATTCAATTTATGAATTAAATAATAAATAATAATATCTTAACGTGACGCTTTTAAATTATAAATTTTGAGTTATTTTAAATAAAATAATGCTTGAATTTAAACAATTTATATATAAAGTTATATAATACACAGAAACTCTTTTAAATATTAAACAGTTAGTCAAATTAGTACAGTCAATGAATGTCTCATAATTTTACGTGGTGCTAAAAGTTTAATGATATTATTAATATTTAAAAATAATAAGAACAGTAAATGTGGAATAAACATACGTTACTTACTACTATTTCATCAACACGTGCTCGCATGTTTATTGCTTCCCAAAAAAAATATCGTCAACGTAAAAATATTGTAGTTAAACTATTAAAAATTTCGATATAGCTTAATATTATTATAGAAATCACAGAATTATTATGTATATTGTTAGTTAGGTAAGAAAAACTTAATTATTTTGTTTGACAATGTAATTATTTAAGAATTCTTAAGTTTATTGCATTATTAAAACATATAAAACAATTTTAAATCAATTAATACAAAATTATCTACAAGTAATAAATTAATGTAAAATTAGTTAAATTCAGTAAAATGATAAAATATTTTGTTTGATGAAAATCTTTTTATACTTTTATAGGTGGAATTCAGGTGATAGAAATCTATTAAAATTTATTGTGTGAGTAATATAATAATTGAATACAATAATTGAAAATGATTCATTTGTACAAACATTTCTTTATTGTCTATAAATTCAAATAACTAGTAAGTATTTATTAAAAATATTTATATTTTCTAAACTAATTAAAACGATAAATTTTATCACCTTTAGAATGTTTTCTTTTATATAATTACGATTAACATAATTATATAATTTCAGTGTGTAAGATTTTCCATGAACAATTGGTATCATCAGCATTTCCTTCTTAATTGTGATCGAAAAGTTAACGCAAGTCAAAAAAATTAATTTCTACTAATCGTTCGCTATTACATCGTTTCGCATAACAAAACTTTCACGTCTTCAAATAAATAACTATGACCTGTGTACGTTCGTTTGAAGCTAACGGCATTATTAATACACACTTATGACAGTATTTTTAACACGCAATCGCACAGATGAGTACGGATGCTTGTAAATGTAAGCGTTGAGGTGTGCGTCCCGAGAATCCGTTCATTCTCAATGATTTGATTTATCGTCGGTATTAGCGTTTGAGTCTGCTCAATCTTTTCCGGAATTGCCACGGCAGCAAAATCATCGTACATACGCTCATTCTACGAACCGCAATTTTACACGCACTTTCACTTGCAATTATCTTTCGAGTGGAGATCTACGAGTTCATTTGTCATCTTCTCATCACTTTAACGGCCTCAAGATGTTCCGCAGCAGATCGGCGCGTGAATCTCAGATAAGCGAATCGGTCGAGACTCTTTAGTTTTATTTTTTCTTCTTTGTCCTTGCATAATTTGCATTTTTTGTCTCCTATTTGACATTTAATCATAGCGCTGTACTGTAAATCTTAGATTATAGTTTATATTATTATAAATTTAGATAAAACCATCTTTTTCAATGTTACTGTAAACTTTTTTTTTTATTTGGCTTTACATTAAAAATTATGTTTAATATTATATTAGGTTTTTCTTAAACAAAATTCCTAAAAAAAATATTTAAGTGACGCCTGAATAAAACGTAAGAAAAATGCAAGAAAAATTGATATAATTTATCTGTTTTAGAAAGTTTTCTATTAATTCAATACAAATTCAGAAACGTAGCTTTTAATGCAGTAAGTTTTAGTAAAAGTCTCGATGAATAGAAAATTTTTAACTTTTACGAACAAATTGAATTTATATAGTATATAAATATAATACAACATACATTTATGTATTGTACGAGATAAATTTAATTATTTAAAAGTGTACTTGTAAAAATATTTGAAGAATATATACGTGTAAAAAACATCAAAGTACGAAAAATATATTAAAAATTTTGTTACCAAAACTTTTTTTAACAGATTTTATCAGAACTCTGTAATATTATTGTGAGAATTTAAACATTTTATTTTTATGATAAAACTTATCTCATATAATTTTCTATATATTTTTTTACTTACTATATAGTCTATAATAAGAAATTAATGAATTAAAAAAATAATGTAATTGTTTACATTGTAAATTTTATTATTAAAATTATTTTTAATTAACTGAAAAGTAGTTCGAAAGTAATGTAAATAATGTAACAGTAATTTAAACGTATGTATGACTGTAACATAGACAATTTTATACGTTTAAGATCTTTTTGAGAGAATTAATTTTAATTTATAGCATTAACACGAAAATACATATTTTATCTAATAAATTATCAAAAGAATTAATATGATATTTTAACTTTCACATTTTTATCCAACGTGAATTAACCCAACATTTAACCTATTACATAAAAAATTTTCCACTTTAAAACTGCATTTTAAAAACATAATTTTTTACCAATTTCTTAAAAAGTGAGAAATGGCTATTGAAAATAAGCCTTAATCATTTTACATAGAAAT
This sequence comes from Platyscapa corneri, assembly GCA_018907185.1. NCBI lineage: Eukaryota > Metazoa > Arthropoda > Insecta > Hymenoptera > Agaonidae > Platyscapa > Platyscapa corneri. The sequence continues at coordinate 778,581 of JACCHW010000065.1, read as the reverse complement.
TATTCCTTCAAAATAAAAAAAAAAATCCACCCAATTCAGTCATTCAATTCTTTTCATACATTTTAATTTTTCTTTCTCGAATAGTAATGAAATTTCTATTAGTTTGCTATAACACGGTAACCATAAGAGAATTAATAAAGATTCTTCAAAATTTTACTGCTCGAAAGTTGATTAATGCTCGAACAATGACCGATTCTTTCTTCTGAACTATTAGAGAAATACTGACTACCCTTACTATTCAAATGATTGGGCTAATTAAAATATCAACAATTCATCAATTTATATAGAAATTACGGGTAGCCTTAAATTTTTAAAGAAAAGTTCGCGGGGTTTCAATGAACTACTGATAAAATTTCAATAGACGAATCCAGCAATAATGAATCGCCCATTTCAATGCTACGTATTCTTGGAAGAACTTTCTCCCAAAGATTCAATAATTTTTTGTGATGTGCTCTTAATTAATAGAATACGTATAAATGAAACTATTTTTTTATTCAAATTTAATATCACCGATTTTACATTCGCAATATCCTTAAATATACGGATAATATTTATTGATGCCCTATTGTTAAATTGCACGATGATGTTATAGGTTTGATTTAATTCATGTGAAGATTTTAAATGGTTGTAAATAATGGTAATTTTTTTATATAGACGTAATTTGAGTGACAGTTATAGTTTTAAAAAATAGGTAATTATATTCAAGCTAACATATTTCATACGAAAGCCGTAGAATAATCAAATATTACAGTAGCACTTTCATTTTTAGACATTAAATATACCTATCAAATTTTTTCAAAAACTAACACGTGGTAGTTATGAAGTAAAAGTGTCAAGCAATAAGTAATATCATAAAAATAATTTATATGTGGTTTTTATTAAAAAGTATACTCTGAAAAGATAATAGCATTCAACTAACATTTTAATCGTTTCTTTTGTATTTATGATAATTTGAGTTAATATATTTAAAATCAGGTCGTTATTATAATTTTCTACAATATCTTTACTATTAAATTTTGAGCATAGCTTTCGCGAGCCAAACGCGTGAATAGGATGATAACAGAGTAGTTATAATTGCAATGATACTCAATGTCTTTATTCGTTCCATGTTAACGTAATGTAACTCGACGGCTTTCTTTTTAAGAGTCAAACATTATTCGTACAACTGTCAGTTTTTTCATGTATGTTTTTGATTTCAGATACACGTTTGCATAAAATTAGTTACGTTAAAAGGTGTTATATTTATAATTATATATAATTATAATTCTATATAACTTAAAAGATAAAGAAGTACTAATTTCATATCGTTTCGATATTCTTTTTTAAATTTTGATTTATTAAATATTTTTTCAAAATCATAGATAACTATCACATAATTATTATAAACCATTTTTCTATAAATTAAGTTACACAATCAGTATCAACACGTAATATTAAATTAGATTATATGTACAAATAATAATTTTAATGTTTTTTTTTATTACATTTAATTGCAAAAAATGTTTTATTTTAATCCATGTCTTTTTACTTACTAAATATTAAACACAGGAAATAAATAAGGAAATCTATCCGAGAATATGTTAATATTTTCAATGTATATAAAAAAAATTAATCTATAAAATAAAATTTTAAATACAAAATAATGAAAGAATATTGGCAATTTTGTTTCTAATATGACCATACGAGAATTTCTATAACATTAAATATAGGGATTAAATAAAGATTATTAAATTTACTACATTATTAAAGTAAAATTCCTTTAAAAGAAATATGGATAAATTGATTTACAGTTTATTCCACTGCTTTTAGCAAATCATTAATTTTTATGTGTATATAGTTAATTTCAGAATGTAAATGATATTTACGATTTATTTTTTAAATATATTTTAATATAGAATATAATGATTGAACATTAATATTAATATAGAGTTTTTTTCTTTCTAAACATAATAATACTTATTAAAAAAAAATGAAAGTAAACGTAAAAATGAAAGAATACGTTTCATGAAGAATTTCGTTTAATATTTGATCTATTGTATTTTAAAACAAGATAAATATATTATATTTAATTATTAAATATTTTAACAAATATTTTTATTTTACATTTTTATAATTTATAAAACAGTATCTATTTTTGTATATACATTAGATAAAGAGAATTTATCAATTTAATTAACTAAAAAGAAATTTAATAGAACTTTAATGATTTTTTTATCAAAAATTATTATGTTAATTTTATTTGCTTTACTATAATTTCATATAATAATTTTTGTTTATTTGATTTATAATTATTTTTTCATCAAATGAAAGGAACACATTGTTTTCGTTGGAAAGCGAATTTATGTATTACAATATTTTTTAAATAAAAATAAAAAATTCAGTACTGATTGATTAAACTTGTGTAATATTCAATGTGTAGCAGTAAAAGTTAGAATTTACAAGTCTCTTTCACCGAAGAAAGTATGAAATACATTATGTATTTATTTAATTATAAATATTTATAAAAAATAGGTGAATAGATTGTTGTTTTATAAATATACATCAAGTCATTACACATTTTAAGTTTAGATCTTTGACTTAATTGCTTAAACTTTTAAATACGTTTTACAAGATAATATTAGAATTACAACATATAATAATAATTATTATTATTCAAATAAAAAGTGTATAATTATAAGCTAGAAAAACTTTAAAAATAGGAACAGTTGCAATAATTTCTCAATATATAATTCATTAATTACTTATTTTGTGGTGTGGGAGTTTTTAAACTTATTACTAATTAAAATTTTAATTTAATCAAATATTTTACATTATAATAATATTAAAATTTTTGCTTATAATAAATAAAGTAATTTTTGATCTGACATTTTATTTTTTGAAAATTTAAAAAATGAGAAATTGTATATCAATATTTTACATTATTACATTGATTGGTATTATTGATTGTTTTTCAAAAAATTTATTTTCTGCATTCACAATGTGAAAATAATTTGATATAACTGTATTAGATGATGAAAATCAATCTACAGAAAGAATTGACGAATTTGAGAATTAAAACATTATTGTGTTAAATAGTAATAAATAGGAAATATAGTTTTATACACAGTTTTTGATACATCAAAATGATTTTGAAAATTCTGTACGAGTGCAAGCTACATATTACCATGTATTGAAAAGAAATTACAAAAAATTACTTTCTTAAATCTCATACCATTCACACATTCTGTAACTATAATTAATGCCTTAACTCCGAAGTAATAGTGTGATAGTTTAGTAATGGGTAGAAAGGATACGAAAGTCGTATTTCATAAAACCCTGATGTCACAGTATGATGCGATAGTGAAACGTGTATGTATACGCACTTACATTTAGTACATGTACGTGTAACACAGTGCTTAACCGAAGCATCGGACCGAGGACAATCTACAATTCAATTAACAGCGGTAGCTGCGATCGTCTCCTGTGAAATATTACGCTCTATAGATTTATTCCTGACGTTAAAATTTATCGAATACCTTGTTCGACGCGGCATCATCATTTGAATGAACTATAATTTTAGATACTATTACCACAACGACGTGATTTATTTCACGTGTTTCCAATTGCTCTTGTTTATTTAAGAATAATTAAATACTATAGTAAATGATTGGTAATCAAATCTTTCATTATTGAGCATCGAGAAGAATCTTCATTTATTGACTATTTTATTATTTGCCAAGTTACTACTGACTATTTCACACTGTAATACAGATAATTTTCAGAAACCTAATGCAGGTAATTATTAAAATTTTATTTTAAATTATTTGAATAATTCCAAGCAAATTATAAATTTATTTTAAATATCTATATGTTAATAATAATAATTAAACAATTGACGAAATCTGGAAAACTAACGTAAAATTATACGTAAGTGTATCCAGAAGTTTTCTTTTATTGGCGTGGTATATAACGTTAATGAAATATACTGTCAAGTGAAGAGAAAAAAATGTAAAGGGTTGAGCCAAATGGATTTCATAGTTTTTCGGCGAAACAGCATAAACAGAATTAATTTAAAATACTGAATTCTAGATTTTAAAAACTTTTTGACTTTTATTTTGACTTTGATTTAGACTACTGATATACTAACTTTCTCAATATAAAATATTATTTAAGATATTTTCATTACTCGCGTACTTAAATATTTTAACTGTCCAATAATTTATTTTACTCTTTTCAAAATTTATTTTACAATTCTTGAAGAAAAAAATAGTATTGTAAAGTTTATATTTTCTTTAATTATCGGATAGTGAAAAAAAATGAAACAATTATAAATTTTTAAAAACGAAACACTTTTACATTTTTTCATAATTCCAATAAATAATTATTTTGATGTGAAAAAATTTCATGCAAGTAAATAATATTTATATTCATAACTATAAAATATTTAATTTATAAATTTTAAATCATTTAAGCTCTAAATTATTTGTAATAAGATAAATATTCTAAAGTAAAATATTATAGAGTTTCTGAGCTAGAAATACCCTCTTCCTATTATAGCTATTAACAAATACTATCAAAGCTAAAGCTTTTTCGTTATCAAATTCTTTTGGTATTTGTTATCCTACAACTTCCGTGATAAAAGTTTGTGCATTCTTTTTGATTTATTGCTGAAAATATAAATATGATGTATATATACCAAAGTATAATATATCGATATTAAAAATTTCAACAAGAAAAGCCACTCGCGGAATATTTTTCAATGTTTTTTTGCTGATACAGTCGTTTTCTGTTATGGAAGAAAAGTTATTTATTGTTATTCGACAGAGAATGTATAATTCAAAAATACTTGTAGTATTCGTCTGAGATATTTATTTTAAAATCTCATATACGTACATTGTAATTATCATCATTAGAACAAACCTATTCAAGTACCTTATTATTTATTAAAATTTTACACTTTCTGAATTATTTATTTTCGTAATGTATAGATGTCAAATATTAAGTGGAATAATTTTTTGAAGCAGGGTTTAATCAGAGAAGCTTATAGAAAAAATGATTTGTGTTGAAATAGTTATTAATTCCAGTTACTCATATTTCACAATTATTTTTTCATATTTTTAATTTCATAAATTTATGAAGAATAAGTGATTATTATGAAAAAAAATTATCCTTTACAAATATTTAAAAATATAAACTATTATTTTAAAAATTTTTCATACATATATAACAAAATAATTTTAAATTTCAAAATATTACAAATCAATATAATAGAATTAATCTAGAATTCAAATTATTTTTACAATTTTTTGTGTTGATCCTGCAGTAAATTATACAATAATATTTTCTATTATGTTTTATATAGACTATGAAAATATTATTCATCAATTATTTTAACAAAAGTTTTGTTCAAAATGACCTATTTGTGTAATATCGTTATTTATGTAATAAAAACATCACATAAAATTAAAGCTAAATTATTATTTCATTACACTGATCTTACGTGTCTGAAATCTTTGAGTATTATCTTCATATTTGTATCTATTCCTCCGAATAAAAATAAATACTATATCATTCAAATAATGATACGTTTTTCTCTTATTTAAAAAGAATTTTGCAATGTGTATTTTTATGACCAATTTTATCATCTTATACCATACAATAAAAGACTATTTTCACTTTCAGGTTTCGCGCTGGCGTCCCAATAGTGACGATGAAATTCAAGTTCTTCCTTCTTCTATGTAAGTAATGAATTCTCTTTTCAATATTCTTATTTATTTTTAATATACCAATCGAATTTTTTATTAAAATTTAAAAAATATGATTTTTTCGTATATAGCTTATATAAAGAGAATATTAAACTCAAAATTAAAATTTTTAACAATTAAATTTAAAACTTTTTAATTATTACTTAAATTAAAAAATAAATAAAATAATAATTTTGTAGATTGTTAATTTTAAATTAGTATTTTATTTATAACTAGAATATGATTAAACGTGTAATAAGAGAACTGCAGATATTTCCATAATTTTTCATAATTCATCACATATTTTTACATAATTGTTATTTACAAAATCATTTGTATGATAATATTTACGGTGCTTGAATTTAGATATGATACATTTAATATAGACATAAATCTTTGAACCTATAAATAGTCAAAATATATTAGCATAAAAATAATTTCTGTAATTATATAAAACATAAAAAACCAAAGAGAAAACGAAAATTACTTTGTACATTCAATAACGAAGCGACCCAGCAATAATTTTGAAAATCAATAGGCACCACTCAATTAGTACACAGCGGATGAAGAGTGCCACAATATTCTAGTGCGGACCATAAAGAAACAATAAAACACGCTTGAGATCCTCTGTGGCTTAAACATCTCTGACGAATTCACCATATTTTCATTCGACGATTCTTGAAATCTTATAAAATCATGTACACGCACAGTAGACTTAATAATAGGTCGCCGAAGGCTAATTAGCTGTGCATGAGGTCCTATGGCTGGACCAGATTTTTTCGTTCCCGATTGACCAATAATGGCCATTGTCGGTGAGGTCGTAATAAGCACCGAAATGATTAATCGTTAATTTCAAGGTTATAGTCGTTACAAATACAGAGACTCGGGAATAGCCGGAAATTTCACCGCCGTTGCTTCTGGCTTACGCTTTTCGGGATGACGCCGACGCTCCTAATGCCGTGACAAAAAAGATTGTGATTACAGTGAAAGAAGCCAGACAGATCCTGGAAGGATTGCAAGAAAATTAGGAAACATTTAGCTTACGCGTGCTCGCCTTTGGGTCTCTCTTTCTATCTTAGCTTCATATTATTTTATCTGCGCAGGCGCAAGCACACGCAAGACCTGGAAAAGTCCATTCACAGGATAAATCTAGTCATCTTTACCAAGCCTATGGCTGCTTTCATGTAGTTCCTATTATTCAAAGCGTTTTCGTTAATATTTATTTATTGGTCCACGATAAATTTATACGCTTATAATAATTAATCAATTTAAAAGGGGATTCGGGCAATTTTCAATTTTGTATATTTTCTTGTTACAAATATTTCTTGTTGCGATTAAATTAAATATTTTTAAAAATTTCTATGAAAACAATAATTGCAAACTGTACTCTAAATATTAAAATTCATACGAAATAATGAAAGCTGATAGTAAATAATAAAAGCGGACTATTATTTTTTGTATCGACAAAAATCTATACTCTAATTTCAAAATTTTATTAATTACTTGAAAATAATATTTGAATGCAAATAATAATACTTATTTAAACAAAAGATATTGAATACGTTTAATAATTGTTAGATACACGAGTATACATGAAATTAAATAACATAAATTTATTAATTATTCAGTATAAAATTAATTACATATATCTGCTGATTAATTCTAACTTTATCTTATATTAAATGTTATTCAATATAACAAAGAATTTGATCCTAAAAAACGATTTTAAGAACGGTTTTATTTAGTTTTATCTCCTAACAAACTTTTTATGCATAACGGAATGATAAAATAAAATAAAGTAATTTTTTATAACAATATTGAAAATTCTAATACTTTACTTAATAGAATTTCTAACTGAAATTGTATATTATTAGTAGTGTAATAATTTGCACAATTTTTTTTATTATTTAAATTAATTTTAAAGCATCTATAATTTTATTTTGTATCATATTTTATATCATAAATATTTTTTTAATACTAACTATCAACAATTTTTTATGACGAAATTTATAATTGTATTTATACATAAACGAGTAATATTTATTTATTATTGATATTACTAAAAATAAATAATGATTATTATAAATTTTTATTGTTATTTTATTAAACTTTTTCAAAATATTTAAGGGTAGTTAATCTTTGACTGTAATATCAGTTACCGACATGAAAAATAATTCGAAAATAAATTTTTCATTTAATATTTTTCTTTGCGGGATAAACTTGTTTCAAATTAACTTTCCAGAATATATTTTGGAGTAATATCTAAGCTAAGTATTTCACCAAAAACAGGTATTTCTCAAATATTTAGAAGTTAAGAAATATAAAAAAATTCCTAAGAGAATTTGTTATTCTTAGAAGACAGAGTTTATCGTCAGTACTTTGCATCCCTCCCGTACATCTATCCGCTTACAAAACTCTCTAATGGCTACTCAGATTATTATTTAATTAGTGTTTCAACTCGTATCACCGATTACGGAGTGTGCAAACAACGTTCGCTTCGAAAATTCCCCGGCTTAAGTTTCGCTATATTCTAAAATGAGCATCGTCGAGCATTTTGAAGATTATAGAGATTCGTCTACTGCAACTTCGCACTATTACTCTCCCACAAAAACAGCTTTTCACGAGCACCCAAGTTTTTTAATGGTTACGAGTGATTGTTTTAAGTAATGGGAAAAACTTGGGCGCAAACTCTCCCTTATTCATCTCCCCTTTCTATTTGGTGCTTACGGATCCAAATTGAATTTTTTTACTTTCTTTCTCTTAATTGCTTTGCTACAAAAGTACAGTTGGTGCAATTTAACTGGTCTATTCCTCGTCTTTGCATTTCTTTTTATTTGTTTTTATCTTTTAATGTAGAAAGCACATTAAACGAAGTAAGAATAGCCTATTCATTCGCGCAAATTCAATTGCAAGTTTGAAGTGTTGTATCTTCTTCTAGTTTGCCAATACTAATTTAATTGCAAGTTTTACTCGAGAAAACAAAGTTGATATCTGAGGGTATATTATTTATTTAAATTTTTTAACACACATTATGTTGAATTAATGGTTTTTATGAATAAAGAGGAAACGTGTAAGTCAAATAAATTTTTATTTTTATTTAACTTACGAATCAAATAACTTATTCAACTCTGCAGTCATTTACCAAATATATCAAAGTTTATATTGAATAATGTGTAAATAAAAAAAATTCAAAATATTTTCTCGTCTTCATTGTAATTAAAGTATAATTAAAGCATATTATTTTTTCGGATAAGATTAAAACTTTTAAATTAAACAAATGCTGAAACATACAATATTAGATAATTTCTTTCGATAAAAGAACAATGTTGTAATCGATAATTCTGCCATTTTTCCTGTATATACAAATAAATACGTGTAGCTATAAAACTTTAAATATCACCTTTAAAGGTTTCCAGAAATTAGTTCTAAGGATTTTTTAAAGAAATATTTTAATCAAGATGCAGTTATATCTTTTAGTGAATACGAGAATATCTGTAAACAGCGTTCTTTTAATGTTGTGAAACGTAATAAGCAAGCACTTTTTCTTTATCTAGATAAAAACCGGCCCTTGTTCATTGAAAAGATTAGGTTGCAAAATATTTGTTTCAATTTTATCCAGAACAACGGATTTACTTTACATTTTTCTGGAATTGAAAATTGATAACAATAAACAATAAATAATTGCAGTCTATTTCCAGTTGCACCAATTCATATAGATATAAATAACCTTTTATTTTCTTCGGCAGCGTTAAAGAATCACTACATGATCATCTTATCCACAATCGTTCCTTAGCCATTTTCTATTTTATTATTATTTTTTATTTAAATCATAATAACAATTTCTCGGTTTGTTGCATACAGTTTAAGAAATTTAATTAAATTCAAACATTTTCGTTTTATCTCGTTGAATACAATTATGATTTAAGTAATATTCTCATAAACTCCCAAACCATTTTTTTGCGAGTAGTAATAAAAAGTTTCTACTATAATTTGCAGCTTAAGTTTGTCAATCGGCCAAAATAGTAGTAAAAATATTGATTACATGGCGTATTATAAAGGATAAACTTACGACTACGGTGAATAAATTTTTACATTTCTTTACAACGTTCTGAATACAGTCTATGATAACCGGGTTTATCCTGCTCCTCGTAAAAAAAGAAGTAAAGAAAACGAGGCAAGAAAAAATACCGCTTTTGTCGACAGCTCTGTATGCATTTAACATTTACGATCGATGGCGTATCGCCGGATCGATCCTACGCATTCGCGCGAGTTCTTTTTCCTTTTCATAAGCGTCGAGGCGGAAACAATCGGCTTTTGTTATTATTATTTCCATCATTTTATATCGAGCTATTTGAAAAAATGTGCATGTACAAGTTTTGATCCAAGGACGCTGCAGATTTGTTCTCTTTTTCCTCGTCTGCAGAGGTATGAACATGTATAGAAGAGAATGCGCGATTATAATGGGGAGGCGCGGATGTAAGGGGGAAAACTTTTCAATACTTCGCGCCTCGCCTTTATATTTCTACACGCGATCAGAGGATAAATGAATAAATCAGTTTTTACGGTGGTCAACCCTTTTTTCTATTGGCAAAGAAGCATTCAGGTCCAATGTTCTGTCTGTTTAATTAAGTAGCTCGTGCCAATGCCGCAGATGTACAACACAGCTGTAATTGTGATTACAGGGCATATGCAGAGATAATTTTCAAGATAATATGTAGTTTAGTTTATCTGAAAGCATGTCGGATCAGATGTCATTATCGCTAAATTGATTTTACAAGTTTTCATTGTTTTAATGGTGTTGCAAGGTAAATCATCGCGACGTGCTTATGTTTGGCATTTGTTGAATATCTTTGAATCGAAAAAATGTTGCTAAATATTAGATGACAGTATTATATTTAAGATAAGTAAAAACCTATTAAAATGCCCTTTTCTTATTATAATTATATATTTATACACGTACATACACAAATTTTTACATAAGATAAATGCATTTTAACTTTATAAATTCATAATTATTGACGAAGAATTATCTTTGTAATTATCTTCACTTTATGAATGAAAGATTACATAGTTGCTTTTGCATAATATTTTTATAGCATTCGTAAATAGTATTAGTCATATCGATATGCGAGTATATATTTATTTATTAAATTTCAATAAACTGTAGAAATAGATCTTGTCGATCTATTATTTTTATACGAATGCAGACATTGCAATATTCTTAGATTTTGAATTTTTACATGTACGCTAATAACGAAAACATTCTATCTAATACATCATCTAAATATAATTGTAGTAAATATTGCCAATAAATTTTTGTTGCAAGAATTAAATGAAATATATCCAAAAATTTATGTTTTTAATGAAAAATGAAATAGCTGTTGCGCAAATAATATTTTTATTGAAATTGTTTTTATAATTTTTTTTTTAAAACACTATTTTATGGTATTCTATTTTAAAATTTAATCAACAATCAAATTAAAAACATTGATAATTAAAACTATATACGATATAAAACACACCAAAATAAGTAGGCAAAATATGTCTTATAATTTAATAAAATAAAAAATAAAAAATCAAACAAATCAATTACAGTATTATTAAAGAAGTGTAATATCGCGATTTTGCCTTAAAAATACTTATACCTTTTTCATAAAATGCGAGTGTAACGGGAAACAAGGATAAACCTGATGCCGCGTGAAACTGCGGCTATGCATCTTTCGTAAGCATGAGTGTAAATTAGGAAGCATTGCGCATCTGTTGAGTATACAGTAAGAGTGCAGTAAATATTTGAAAAGAAGGTAAGGAGAATAAGAGGGAGAGAAAGAGGGAAAGGATACGGCAGGCGAATGCTTCGTGAAATTCATTGATTATACAGATGTAGGTATGGGTTATCTTGGGAGTGAACGTAACAACTTTATAGATAAATTATGATAGTAGCGCGCGTGCATACACAAACAATTACTTTTTCTTTTACGTGGAAGCCATGTTTCATAGTTTAAATAAAAGAAAAGTATTCTGAACTTGTTCTTTTCATAATTTAGTAAATTTTTTCGTAGATTTTTCTATTAAACATGCTAATTTGCTTAAAATTTATTGATCGTTAACTTATTCACTTGAATATTAAACATGATTTTGAGTATGTGTGTAAATATTTAAAATTTGATATGGAAAAATGCTTTTTAGATTTTATTTAATCGTAACTATAATTATTAGTAAAAACTTGCTTTATTTTAGTGCATACAAGTAATGTATAAAAATATAAAATTTTGTTTAACTATTAACAATGATTATAAAAAATACTCGAAATACCTTTAAATTAATACATATCTGAATATTATAAGGAAAGTTGTGTAATATAATTTACATACCATTTGTTGCCAAAGGTTTTAATTTGTTTTTAAGGGTGAATGGATTCTACATCTTTGTAATAACTTTTCGAATGAACAAAGCGTTACAAACAGTAATTACTCATATTATTCGTTTCAAAACAGGTTACTCACGAATTGTGAATTAATTCTATTGGTTGGGCGATTATGATCCAATGCATACCATTTAATATATCCTCGGAAAAGTATGAATAATAAGTATATGGTAAATTATCTACTCATAAAATTTTTATGGTAATATAAATGATAATCTAAGATAATTTCTTGAATAAGAAGTAAAAAATAAAAATATGTATTAAAAATAGTGAAAAAACAAAGAACAGTAACGTTAATTCTAATAATCGAAAACTAATTACATTTAGAATAAGCAATAGATGTGTTGTACATAAACTGGAAAATCTAATATTATATAGAAAATTAATTTCAGATATTGAATCGCATCTTTTGATAAAATCTCCTAAAAACAAATTATTTTAATACATGCCTATATGTAGATGTTTAAATTATTCATAAAAATAAATTTACAATTTCTGATAAGTTTATGAAATTTTATCGTCAATGCTTAAATTATTACATCAAATATTGCGATAAATTTTTTAGCAGATATTTCAAATGTGAAAATAATATTATTTTTGTAACTATGTTGTTGTTCCATAAATTTCGATGTGTGTATTTTATGTCGAAGTACATTAATTAAGTTGAAATCCTTGAAAAGGAAAATAGATTATTACTGTTTCCTTAGAATTTAATGTCTATGACATTTTTCGTGTATACACATTTGTAAACAAGCACTGAAGTTATGAAGGGTTTCATATGACAGTTATTCTCTTTAAAACTAAACTGCAAGTAAAAGTGAAATAGAATTAATAACACCACGATTACAACAATCTTTGAAAGGCTGCTTTCTGCAAGAGATGCCCTGTCATCATCTTCTCTCACTAGTTGATACTAACCATCGGGATCGTCATCGTAGTCCAACCTTAGACATTTCGTGCTATAGAATTAGTGTAAAAGGTTAAATCTCTTTCACTCACGGTTTCACTTTTGTTTAAATTATAATCTGAAGTGTTTGGAAATCAATTTATCAAGTTTTCGTTTTTTCTTAATCCTACCGTTATGTCACGAATTTTCACGTTATTTTATATGGTTATAAACAACAATTTATCTTCAATGTCAATTAAATAAACCAAAATTATCAATTTATTCGTGGAATACTTTTGAAAAAGTTTTGAATGTTCGGTTTAGAAGTTAGGTTAATCGTAGTTTCTTTAAATAATTTGATAAATACTAATGACCAACAATAGTTATTTGTGACATACGCATATGAAGAATATACGTTGAAAAGTATGCGTAAATTTCTTAATAATAATTTAAATCTTTAATCTCACGATATAAATTACAATCGTTGATTCGGATAAATTAAAATTATTTCGGATTAATTTTCAATTTGCTGAGTTTTACTTTAATTATTTCATCTTTTCTCTTTCATTTTAAAAACGTCATCGCGTAATAGATTATGAATGTTATGAAGGTATAAACATCTGTTTATTCACCAATATACCGGAATACTGACATTTAAATATTCTCGTTATTTCGTGCACTAAACAGATAAATACGCTCCAACGCAAAATGTCGAATCATTCGAAGATACCAATACTATATATGAGATTTACAGTACTTCACTAATATTACATTTATGATATAGTATTAATAACATAAGCTCTTAATCATATGCAATATAAACTTTCGTATAAATAAGAGTCCCAAATAGAATAGCATGCACTTTCCATTTCCGTATGAGCTCGAGAGGAATCTCGATCGAGAAGTCTAAGGAGCGCAAAAGCGAAGAATGAATGTAAGTTCCCCCTCCCGTTCCCTCCCGCTGCTGCCCCGTCACTGTTTCTCGCGCTTACTAAAAGTCAAGGATCGGAGAGGCCGTCGATCGAGCGCATCGCGTCCCCATGGAGAACACCGCGATCTCTCGCTCGTGACCTCGCGTCCGCTCGGGTAACGGGTCGAAGTGTGTGCCTACACAAGTACGCGTTCCGTTCTCGCTTTCTTTCGCCTCTTCTGGCGACGATGATGAGCAGCAGCAGCAGCAGCAGCAGCAGTACCGGCGGAGCGCTCATTGTATCGAGGTTCTATGTCCTTATGAGCGAGCGACTGTTTATTTCTTCTTTTTCTGCACTAGCGTATGCAAGTGTGCAATTTAGACGGACAATACGCGGTGATTTTACATCGATTGTCGACTTTATGTATCGCATGCATCTCACTTCTTTCTATTTTATCTCTTAATGGGATTTTTTACGAGATGCGAGCCAGTTTACCGCTGGATGTCTCGAGGCCGATTGTAACGATCAAGACTTTCATGCTTAAACCGCGTTCAAGCACGCCTTTTTATGATGAATGTTCTGTCATGTTCTTTATGGATGCATATTATGTAGACCTATAACCAATTTTAATATTGAGCGCATCTTTTACAGTTGCAGAGCTAAGATTTTACACATTTATTGTGAAAGTTATTGTTAGTTTTGATTTATCTACTCCATTTTGGGGTAACGATATGCTTCGATCTTACGCTGTAATTAAAACGTTTTTTTCAGTAATCATATCTATTAGAAAATATCAAAAAATATTTGCAATAATTATCAATTGCAATGCAAAAAACAAAATTTAATGCACGTATCAGTCGCTAATGTTTAATTCGTGAAGTTTTTGGAAAATTAGATTATTAAATTCTTATTTTGATACGTAATTTTGAATTATTCAATTTTTTTTAAAATTAGTAGCTTAAGCTTGACGTTTTTACACAATTTTTTACATCGACATATTTACACATTATGTATAGATAAAAGAATACCTAACAAATTTAATTTTTAATGATGAAAGGAATAAATTTAAATTATTTTTTTCTATGAATATAATTAAATTTAGCTAAATGTAATACATAAGTTTATTTTGAAATATTGCTCTATTGCATTAGAAAATTATATAAAAAAAAATTTTGAGATCAAACATAAAATTTTTATAGAAATTTTAATGCAAGATTGTATTACATGGTATAATCGTATCTTATAAAGATTAATATTACAATACATTTTTATATTTATTATTTTAATAAAAAATTAAAAGTATTTCAATAAATATACTCGACGTAAATGATATTTAATGTTATTAAATTATTACATACTAAATAAAAATATTGATAATTTCTGGAAATATATGTGTAAAAAAAAATAAATATTAAAAATAACGAAAGAGAGATTCATATATTCACTTATACATATTTGCTTTTGCATGCTTTGTTTATTAATATGATTTATATTATTAATATATATTATTAATATGATTTTTATTGATTAAAAATTATGGATTTAACGAAATTATGCGTAATAATATACGAAATTAGGGATACATTTATTGTTTAGATATTCTAAATATCATAAAATGTAGTTTGCATTTGCAACTATTATCTGAAATTGAGATTTTTAAATTGTACGGATAAAAGCTTTGAAATATTCTCCATAAAGCCCCTTTAAATTGACTGGAGAAGTGATCACGGTCTCTAGAATCTGCCACGCGATAATTATTATTCTCGATTCACTTTCACGCGCCTTTGGATCGTCGGTATACATTTTCTGGAGTTCATAGAACGATCATCAATTTGCCATGTTGCAATCACACATTTAAATCGACAATAACAGGAATACTATTCCGTCGAGGCTTTGTACATACTGATGTCTGGCATTTTCTGGCTTAATGTTAAGGACAGGGTTTTTTTTTGTGTTACGTACATCTGTTTTAATTTATTTTATTTACCAAGTAATCTAGATTTAATATAACTTTATAGCATGCGTTTTATTTCCATTTACGTAAATTTTCATTTGCACAACTTCATATTTTACGTAATTTACTTATTATTTAATTTGTAGCCTTCGAATAGTTTTTATTATTTAAGTAAAGACAATACTCATTTTCAAAAATAAAAATAATTGGTGCAATATTATAAAGATTAAAGAATACTGTTAAATAAACAATAAGTAACTTCTGCTTATATGACTAAAGAAACTTAATATGAAGGAATATTTTCAAAGGTTTGTTGTCTAAATTGACTTGAGAAGTATTTACTAAACCAAGTTACTTTCAGAATGTAGTACTACATTAACGCAAATCACAGATGGTAACAAGAATTTTTGTTTTTCTAATAATGGATGTAATAATTAGTAACAATTGTAGTTTCTTGAATATCTCACGTAAATTTAAAGAAAGTTCTCGTAAAAGTTTAAATACTAGATGTAAAACAAGCATGTGTTCAAATATTCCTTCAAGACTTTAAAAGACTTAATACTGATTTATTTGAAATTTGAAAATTATATTAGTTACCTTGATTATAAAATTTTTTATAATTTATAAAATTTTATTTATGAAATAGTCACTATTTTGTCTCAAAAAGTATAATTACATAAGAATTGATATAAATGTTGCTTCAGAAATTGTAAATAATATAAATTATTCACATAAAAAAAAATTTAGTATTATTCTAATAAAACTCTTCATTTATTTCGTAATGATTTATATTATCATTTATATCTGTATATTTATTTATATAGTGATGATTTTATGTCATCATTTATATCTATATATTCATGTATATCATATAATTTTATTAAACCAAAGATTTATTAATGCAAACGCATCAATTATCAAAATTATCAAAATCAATTAATAAAACCAATTACCTATTTTTTTAGTATCTGTTAGGTAATTCATCGCTCCATTAAAATAAATAAATGTATACGTTATGAAATAAAAGAATGAATATTTTAATTAAAAATCGAAAAACTTATCTAGAAATAAGAATGTGAGTGAACGTATCTTCAATATTATTAGTATTATTTTAATTTTCATTTATATAGTAATATTGTATGACTGAACAAATCACATCAAAAGATATATGTACATTTACTGCTCCTTTGAACAATTGATCATACATTTCGCATGAGAGCAGCGAAATGATACATCAATAATTAGTATATTTGCACAGTTTGAGATATATATATATATATATATACTTTGTAATACACAATCACTTGTAGAGCTTCCGTGTAAATATATGTAGTACATTGAGGTCATTTGTAAAATTATTGGTAATCAGAAATGTACAGTTTAATTAAATATATATGGAATAAATAGAAGTAAAGATTGCTATGTCCTATTTATACGAAAATTGAACTATTTAGACGAATAATTTTAAGGCATTACATTTCGTTTTACGTAAACACATCACCACCAGGTGTCTATTTGAGACACGTTAATTATAATGTGATTTATCGGTACATGTATTCATTCATTATTTTTACTTCCTATGCTATATATTCTCAATATATTAGCAGCTTAAATTTTAT
Organism: Platyscapa corneri; assembly: GCA_018907185.1. Classification (NCBI taxonomy): domain Eukaryota; kingdom Metazoa; phylum Arthropoda; class Insecta; order Hymenoptera; family Agaonidae; genus Platyscapa; species Platyscapa corneri. Next base: position 761,064 of record JACCHW010000065.1, on the reverse strand, counting down.
ACACATCTAGGGTTATGCACGTAAGTATGCAAATGAGAAATTGCATTTGCGTTATGTAAATGTAATTTTAATTTCATATTGATAAGTGAATAATATTAAGGCGGTATTGTAGAAGAAATATCTTAAATCTTGTAAAATTACACTATCGACTTAAATCTATTGTGTATCAGCTGTTTGTACGTCTGTGCAATTGAGTTGATGAAAATCGCAAGGCGTGGAATTGGGTCGGATTAGCGCATACAAAATGCGTTGAATACTTACGTGTATATCTAGCGCGTGTATCATTAAATGCAGACGTCTACCAACATCGGACGGAAATCAGACCTCATTTTCTCTCCATTTTGTTCTAGTTTTATGCATCGATGATTCGTTATATTATATTGTTAAATTCAATATTTTCATGCTAATTTTTTATTAATTTTTTCAATTCACAATCTTTTATATAACAATCTGCTTATTCCATATTAAAATCGTTCCTATATTTCTTTATAATGAAAGAATATTTTTATTTAAATAATTTTTCCGAAAATTCAAAGAATACGTTTAATCTTATTATTGCTTTTTTAATATAGTATAGTTTAAATATCGACGAAACAATTTCAGTTATGAACAGTTTACTATAAATTTGTTTAAAATATTAAACTTTATTTGAATATATAAATACTAAGTAGTTTAAAAAAAATTTTTATTTATTATCTTTACTATATTCTTTAAAATATATCAAATATAGAGTTAACGAATTCTTAGGTATATTTAGTGTGTGTTACAACTTATAAAGAAAAAAACGTTTAACTTTAATTATCTGTACATAAGAACATTGCATTCATATGTATTGTTTCATCCGATTCGCTTAATTTCTGATGCAATATTATGTCTCGATTATGACAATTCATAATCTCTTCTATTTGTATTTCATCCTACTCTCTTTCAAGAAGAATATTTAATGAATATCAAAGTACGTATTACCTTACCTAAATTTAAGTTTAGAAAGTAAGTTAATTAATATTTTTATTGTGTATTTATTTAATTTTGTGGGTTATACCATTTCATAACGAGATTGACAAAATCTTTCGTAAAGAACATCTATCGCGTATCTATAGGAATTTGCATACACCATGTGCGTGCATTCCAAAGTATATAATTATTATCAATGTCTTTAAAGATGATATCTCCATTTCGAAATCTTATTTCATATCAATAATGAAATTCGCAATATTTGCAAATTATACTATAATATTCTTAAAATTTTAGAATTAAAACAAATTTAATTACATAAAAAATACTCTTTTTACAGTATACACCTATATAAGAAACATAATAACTGTACTAAGTAGTACATAAATTATTTGGCTAGAAGTTATAGATCAATTATTTTATCGATACTACGAATTCAATAAAAAAGCAAATTTTTATACAGCATTGTTCTGAATGCTAGTATTTCTTGTGTAGTATAATAATATATTTTGTAAAACCAATAATTTCAATTTAAAGCTTGAAACGTAAGAGCACTTGATTTTTGATTTTAAAATAATGTACGAATTAAAATGATTTTAATTTCTTTAATTAAATAATTTTGAAAATGTATTCGAAAATATTAAAAATTTATTTTTGATTTATATGATAAATTCTATTTATCTTAATCTTTGATTAATAAAGTTCTATTTTTATTGATAGAAAATATCCGGATAAAGTAGTAAAAGTATTCAACAAAAAGTAGTAAACTTATCCTTTAACAATTTACCATAAATTAATGTTTACACATTTCTATGATATTTGTATCGGAATATTAATAATGAAAGTATATATTAACATATTAAAGAAATATAATAAGTATGTCATTACAAATGAGAAAATACACCTGAGCTTTAAAAAATCTAAACAAAAAATACTAATCAACAGGAAAATAAGTTTATTCTGTAAAGTAAATTCAAAAAATCTGTCAAAATTCTCCCTCTTATTTAAATCAAAGTTACCCAAACACCGAACCGACAGGAGCAATGCACAGAAGAACAAGTCTTAAATATGCGCATGCACTTGTAAACCTCTCACCACACCCAAGTACATCTCAATCAAGATTCGTACGTCATTCATCTTCATTGAGTCATTGTGTTCATTCTGCTACACGTGATATGTATCCGGCAGCGATTTCACCCATGCGTTTACGTATGTGAGCAAAAAAGGAGGAAGGAGGCACATGCGATAAATGTAATGAGAAAATTAAGCATAATTAGTTTGGATCGTAATTAATTTTATAACGCAAAAAGTTGATCGATCGTTCTTTATCGTTACGTCGACACTTTAAAAACCAAGTTAAATGAGTAATTTCGAAGTATCCCGGATGAATTAATTGATCTGTAAATAAGGTATCACTGTATGGATATTTAAATTGGTCGAAATTATCCGGAATTTAACGATCGATAAATTATATTTGTCTTAATCGTTTTTCGTAAGATTTATAACCGGATAACTGATGTTTATATATGTGAATCTGTGTGCAAGCGCATATGTACACTTGTTCAGGCTTATAGTACTGTCAATGAAGATATTGAAGAATATGACAACAAAAGCAGATTTTTGCATATCTAATTCTTCAACAAGAAGTTTGTAAAGGTGCAGTTAAGTATCAGAAGTTTTTGATCTATAGTAACTTATAAGATCGCGCTTTCAGTTCAGTTTTATCAAATTTTCAGATGACTTCTGAAGTTTCAGAGATTAAGCTAATACTTTGCTTAAGCTTCCACCACTACGGAAGATCGCATTTGTACAAACACACAACACATACAGGCAGAGGCAAAGGCTTTCGGGGTAGTAAGTCTGAAATGTATTAAAGTGTTTGAAATACAATTCTACTTTGATTATACGAATAAGGATTAGCGTGTATTAAGAGCGCATTACTTAAAGCATTCTGCGGATTACTTATTTAATATAATATCATTTATTAATTTCGAAATTATGTATCTTCATAATTATAATTTATTTGTAAATTTCGAGAAAATCATCTAAGAATTAAAAATGACTTATGAAAGATATCTGTATATTTGTAATCATTTATCCTGCATTTCATATGATTAATTTTTAGCGCGTATCAAATCAATTACTATTAATATATATAAAATGGCAAAAAGTTACAGTCAGTCAATCGGAAAATCCTTAATATTACAAAAAATAAATGTGCGTAATCATGCATGATCGTAAAATAGTATTTCGACACAAAAAGAGTAATAAAATTTTGAAAAACCGATACTTTTATTAAAGCAAATTATACGCAAACATCGTCTAGAATCTGCATTCCAATCAAGAGTGACTAGGTTAATGCTTAAATTGCACGGGAATTTCACCACCTACTTTACCATTGAAGGATTGCATACTTGTGAGCTCTGTACATTCGTAAGCATACTGCATTCGAATGCACCCACGTATACTTAAGAATTCATATTCTCCAGCGAGCATCTTTCGAAGAAAACGAAAGAGCGGGATGGAGTGAGAAAGGAACTCGAGCTTCTGAATTTCAACATACATGCGTCCAGCATCTCGCGTAGAAGCCCCTGTTCTAAAGCCACTTATGCATGTTTGTATATATATCGAGAGCGGAATAAGCGGTTTTCTAGGACGTACAGATGCTCAATATTTCTCGTCCGCAGCTGCGATCCGGCATTGCGATACAATGGCCACCGAGCGATAGACATCGCCGCTTGCGAACCAAGAGATCTGACTCGATAAGCATTAAGTAGCTTGTGCTCGGTTGCGCGCATTTGATTTGCAGCAAAAGCAACCTTCATTACACGCTAATCCTGAATATTTAGAAAGTATACGCAGACTTTGTCCGGAACTTGTTGAATCCAGCGATTTTAATGCGACGCGCGCAAACGAGATGTATTCGAGGCTCTGGCGGTATGATGAAAATTCCGTCTTATATTCTCCTATTAACGGATATATCGAGACGAAATTAAATCAATTTACAATTAAATCATAATATTTTATTCGTTGAGATTGCAAACTTTGGTTATAAATATACTAATTGGCATTTTTCAGTGTAATCAATTTTAAATAATTGGAAACTCCTCCCCCTTTAATTACTTATTTCAAAGATGCATTTTCGGTTTCTGACTCCAAGTCTAAAATATTCATTTTCAGTTTAACTAAAATAATGTACTTATTTCATAGTAGACGAAAATTCAACCTTCCTCATTCTTGTCACTATCTTCAATGCCATCGATTTTAAATACGTATATGATATCTGTCTACTAAAATACGTGCAAAGTATTTATTTAAGAAAAAGTTGTTAAGAATATTTATGAACAGTAGTGTTGTAGTATAGTTACGAAGAATATCAAATGTTTGGCATAAATAATTTATTATTAAATTTTACGATTATATTTAATTGCTTTCATTTAATTAATGCTTATATAGAAGGAATTAATAATTTCATTTAATTAATGCTTATACTATTTATTCATAAGGTTCAACTATTTTGATAATTATTATTTGTATAACTAATGTACATTGTATGATACATATAAATTTAAAAAAATTATAAGACATTTTCATCAGTTACACAATATATGATAAAAAATCATTTATTTTTTTCGGACTATTAATGTTACAGTTAAATACACCGCATTTGTCATACACACCGACATGTCATTTAAATTTAAATTGATTATTCAAATAAATTTTACTTACAATATCAAATAATTATCAAATCTTTACTATAAAATTAATTTAATAAATTCATATATTTATAATTTTAAGCTTTCACATTGTATATTCTGTAAGTAAATTTTAATTGAAAAATACATAAACAATGTAAGAAAATCCTACTGTTATTACAAATAATTAAATCGAAGACGGAAGAAGTTCATTACTTATAGATTTGAAATAACAATTATATTTTATAAAGGTCTGCATTAAGCTTAATAGAATTTAATATTGGATTAAATATTATTGAATATTATTATATTAATAATATAATTTACACAATAATAGAATTTACAGTATTTTAAAAGTAAATAGATCAAAATACACATCTGTATAGCTATAAATATAATTGTAGTTTTTCCTAATAATTTATTACGAAAGATATTATTTAATGGATATATTAATTGGACATATGACATTTACGACTTTTACTCTGATCATAGTTAAACGTACAGTAAAATATTGATTTACCCACACGAGACAATCTTAGATAAAAAATCATAATATGAGCAAAAAATCAACTTTAGTTTAAACTAGAAGGTCAGATGACAACAACTGCCAACTTAACTCTGAATAAAAAAGGCGATTTAAAGTAAAATAATCATTGTATTCAATAAAAAATTTAGTGATTTGAAATTCCACGCTGATAAATTGACGGTTTGATGGCTAAGGAGAACCACATGACGTTCCGTCAGACACAACAACTCGGCGCCGTTTGCCGATCTCATCGATTACAATACAGCGTATGCAAACGCTGCCTTTTTAAAATGCATCTATCTCACATTTTTGTCAGAATATATTTTCGGCTTGGACATACTGAATACGAAGCGACAACTGATTTATGACTGCCCCAGCTCTCCCTCACAGTAAATCCCTATCTGCCTCTCTCTATTATTCCTTAACATTATACCATTACTTTGCTCTTCCACGAAAGTCCGCTTCTTTCTATCCACATATTTTTATCCACTATAATGACTGATGAATTTTTATTCGCTATTTCTAAATTGATCTATAGATTTGCTTTGTCATTGAATTCCTTTCGCTTCGATTAAATTTAGGGATATCAATTAGAAAGTACATATCAATAGTAGAGAGAATATTTTTATCGTAAAATTGACTACTGTTTAAATTTTAAGAACAAATTTTTATTGAATTCTTTATTTTCTGTGTAAATTCAATAGATAATAAATTAAAAACTGCTGAGTAGAATGATATTTATTTTCTCAAACGTGAAATAAATTATACATTTCTGAATATTTCTAAAATCACAATATAGCTACCGAATTTTTATGATCCCTTCAGAAGGACCTGTAAAAGAATAAAGAAACATGTTTAATAATTCATTGATTTTCTCATTTACATGCATTCATTTATTATAGATATCCCTTCAACTCTTAATAAATCACGCAAACAATGTAATTTATTACTTTTATACGAAATACTATCGTATGAATGTTACACATAATAATTTACGTATAAAAGATTGAAAAAGAAATGATTTATGAAGAATTTAAAAAAAAAAAATTAGTAGAATGTTGCAAAAAAAAGTAAAATAAATAAAATAATGTTACTTTGGGAAATAATAAAAAAATTAAAAAAATATTTCAAAATAGTGTTTGAGTTGAAATTTAAGAAAATTTTTTCTATTTAGCGTGAGAGAACAATTTTTTTTCATTTACTAAATTGTTGAGGTGAAAGTTTTTCGCAAGTTCAATCACTAAAATTTCCTCGAATTCATATGTGCCTCACAATAAATGGATTTACTTTTGAATTAAACCGTTTCTTTTCCGCCTTTCACTATATTCATCAAGTGGCGTGTTGTTTTCGTACACACTTGTCTCTTTCACGTCCCTTGATGCACTGCGCTGAAGCAGAAAGATTTAGCTTTAATAGTACATACGTATTCGACACTTTGACAGCCTTAGTTGATTTGTCGTGTTATTTTCAAGGCTATTATATTTTCCTTTGTACAGTTAATCTATACGCTTTACATCTACAAATTAATTAATCACTCGAACGATTTCAAAGATTTTTCGCGATGATTAACATAATTTATGTAATGTATGTGTGTGTGTATATATATTATACGAGAATATAGATAGAATAAGACTTAATCGAATTTTAAGACATGATATATTATTATAATGTACTTATAATGTACTTGAATTAAAAAAAAGAAAATCTCAGTTAAGGTCTTAAAAAATTGTCTACAAGACAATATACATATATTCTTTAAAAAGTAAGTACGTTGTTCTATGCACTATTTAAGTATAAGCATTGCGAGTATTTAATACATGGTAGTATTATAAATCTGTTTGTTTTAAAGATGAACGAAGATGTATAATATGAACCAAATATATACATATATATATATATATTTACATTTTTTTTTAATGTGAATTGAAAAAAACTATATATACATACACGCACACACACACACATACACATACGTGATATTTAAAAAATATTAGTGAAAAAATTAATTAATATTATAGAATAAATAATCTTATTTGTAAAAAGTCAATTTAAATATGTAATCCTTTGTCGTGCGCCGCTCGTAGGCGACGCGCTGGCGGCCGTTAAGTAAAACATCATCGCACGCGCATAATTATTTATAGTTTTTTAGATCTAATTACGTTTAATGGCTTTTAAGTTTTCGGTGAAGTCTTGAACGGCTTTGAGATTTCGAGAAGCCTCGGCGTTGTTGAGGTTTCGTCAAATCGTCAATGGTTAGCGGCTGTAAAACGAACATCGCGAATTGGACTGTTTATACAGCTCCAGAAAATAACATAGTAACAGAATATCAGCTCACGCGCGGCAGCAAACATCAGAGCGTGCGAACATCGAAGCATCGCCGACGGCTGCATGCCCTCGACGTAGCCACGTCGCGCCTCCATGAGCGAAACTCATCACCTCGTACTACACCGTGGTATCGTATTCAAATACGAAATAGGAGCATAAAATAATAAGCTTCCTTCTTTATTTGACCTACGCACCTGTCCTCCAACTCCTTGACATAGCCTCCTGGAGAAGCCGGCCCTTGTCACCTTTTTAATAGTTTAAATTAAATTATGAATTTAAAAAAAATCTAATTTATTCTAATTTTTTTTAATTTTAACATTTCTATCGATCAAATGTTTTTATCATTAGTATTAAAAAGAATAATTAATTTTTATTACTTTACTATGACTTAAATGTTAAGCATTGTTCCATTACATAATTAATAAACGAAATAACTATTTTTATATTTTATACAGAAAATTTTTTTTATATTAAAACAATTGACTTACAATATGTGTTTTATACTGAAATTAATTCTGATAATCTGTTTATGATATATGTGTAATAATCATACAATTTATATGTAAATTTTGGTTATTTGTATCAAGAGTCAAAGCACTCGTCGAAGCAGAATTCTATGATTAAGATTTGAATTTGTATTCTAGTGCAAATGTTCAACTTTGAAGAGTCAGAATAGTGTTATATATGTTTTTTAGTTTTGTTTTCTACCTAAATAAAATTTACTTTTTTAAATCAATATTATCAAAACAAGAAGTCAAACTATTTATTTACAGACTAATAGATTACCGCACCAAGGATTTTAGGATAATTACATGAGATGTTCTATATTTCAATTGCAGTCAGAATTTATACTGTTATTCATTAATACGAATGCATTACTACAATCCACTTAATTTGAAAAAGAAAGATAAAAAATAATCAAAATCCAATTTTTAAAAATGAAACTTATGTTAATTCTTTTTTTAATTTTACAACGTAATTATTAAATTTTGTAAGATTTCATTACGTTTTTAAAATGAAAAAAGTTTTTAATTTTCTTTAGCTGTAACAATCAGTCATTGATATTCTTAATATTTTTTTATTTTTTAATATAGAGCTTCTTTAAGTAGAATAAAGTATATTTCAAAAAAATTAAAATTCGAAAAGCATATTATCAATATTCAAAAAAATTAAATTACTTTAAAGATAATTTGAAAAATGAGCGTAGCATTAAAAAATTTATGTTTTAAATTCAACGTACATCCTACCAATTGTTCATTTTTCAAAAATGTAATATTAACTAAAATTAATTAAAATAAATTATATTTTTTTATTTTATCTTATTACGTAGAGTCAAAAATAATTATAAAACCTGAAACAAATATTTGTTAGAAGTATATAAATAATTAAATTAAAATAATATATAATAATGAAAGTAATAATATATGTGTCAAGGACATCGAATTTTCTTTGAATTCTTATTTAATAAGAAACTAAAAATATGATTCTACCTTAGAAAATGAACTACGGTTACGTAAGCATTAATTGTATTGATAAACATATTTCATCGAATTGTGTTATAAGTCTCTGAAATCAAACATGCAATATTTGATAAATATCTTAAAATAATTTTTAAAAAATTCGGAGTTAGAAATTATAATTGCAAGCATATATACTTCAGTAATTATTTTAGTTTGCAATCCAATTAATCACTTTCTTATTTTATATTTAAAAGCCAAAATATTGTTAATAATGGATGAAAACAAATTTGCCTTTACATAAGTTATGCTGTAATTAATTTTAATTTTTGTTGTAGATATCGTAGAAATATTTAGTATTAAATATTTTTATATTTCATGCAATATAAAATAAATTTTTAATAATATCACAAACGTTAAGTTTTTCACTAAAAGTTTACGAAGTGTAAGAAATAAAATTTTAAATAAAATATTTTTTTCTTGTTATTTCAACAATAACAATTTACATATTTATATTAAAACCAAAATTACTTCAGTATTTATCTTATTTTTAAATAAAATAAATTTAATTATAATAATATTTGTAATAATATATATGTACTGGTAAATTATACTTTTCATCGCTCTCACATGTTTAATCAATATTATAATATATTTTTACAAAAAGTATTCAATAAAGAATTCAGACTAAGAAAACAAAAACATTTAATTAAATTTTTCGGCATCATATTATGACACTATCTATACATTTATATGATTATGTTAAATTTTATAATTATAATAAGATTTACAAATAACTCTCTAAATGTGAAAATAACAATAATTTTAAAAATAAAAAATTAGATTGATGATTCATATCTCAATTCTTAAAAAAAAAAACGTATTATAATTCTTAAAATAAAATTGTAATACTAATAAAAAAAATTTAATAAGTAGAGTACAAATATCCACTTCATACCATATTGTTATTAATAAAATTAAATTGGTATCGTCATACTGATATATATTAAAAAGGTTTCCTTTTTATTTGTGTTTTAATTGCTTCTTATAATTTTTTATTCTAGGTATTGTGGCTACCTTTGTACCGGGTCACTGCAGACAAAAGGTTAGTATATTAAAGCCAACGTATAGGTACGCATACATAAATGTGATCTTGTATATATAGAAGTAGTTTATTAAAAATTGATCATCAAATTATAAGATTTACATATTCATTAATCAGATTAAAAATAAAAATATTTAAGATTTAGAATTCAATTTCTAAATTATTTTCTATTGAATAGTTTATAAAAAACTAAATAATAAATTATTTTTTATTTATAATATAATTTTTATAAGGATAAAATTTTATACGTATTTTAAATATAATATAAACGTGTTGTATACATTGTAGTATAATTTATATACATTATATTATATATTGAGAATAATTTTCTTATTATTATGGAACAAAATTAATTCAACAGAAATTTTATGACTAAATATGTGTTTTAAATTTTAACAATTATATAACACTTTTAAATTCAAGTCTACAATGTGTCATATTTAATAACATTTGAATATTTCATATTATATAATATTTTCTATAATAATTTTTTTTAATAATTATGATAAAATAAATATGATTAGGTTTATTAAGTTGTATTATATTTACAATATATTTATAAATAGTATTATAATGTTCAAACAATTTTTGATTCTAAAAAGTATTATATAAAATATTTGTATATAATAAAGTAATTTACTAAAACTCGAACGGCATTAAATATACTAAAAATTATAAGAAAATACATGTTTCTATTTTTCAATTAAAAAATTATCATAAGCTCAAATTGTTACTGTATACAATTCAAATAATTAAAAATAAAAATTCTACAGTTATCGTGTTTTATCAAGGCGATTGGTGGGCAAATTTATGGCAATATTCTATTATTAAATTTAAAAAGAACTTACGTGCATTTATTACCTGATTATTAGAATGGGAATAAATTTATGTATAAATAAGCGTCTTAGTTTCAGATTTATACATTATTCTTCCCCTTTACTACTATAACAACGAACCTTATTTCTAATATGTCTTGCGTTTTATTGCTATGTTTTTCAGATGTAACTTTTACCTCGTTAAAATAGTTAAATATTAAAAAGCAAACTGTTGAATTTTTTCTTATATCCTGGAAGGATCGAAGAGCCCGCGTCGTCGCAAGTATCTAAATTTAATGTTATGGCTGTTGGATTCGAGAGTGTACATCCGCGGTATATTCAAAGAGTCAGAGCAAGAGGAAGAGGGAAGGTGTGAGAAGGAGGAAGATAGAATGAGACAGACAGACAGCAAGAGAGATATGGTGCGAGTGCAAGAGAGAGAGAGAGAGAGAGAGAGCAAGAGAGAGAAAAGTGCTGGGGCTTCCGGCGACGTTCATCAGATTGGCAAGACAATGGGATATTCCATGATGCAATGGTATTATGGAATCGACGTGCTACAGGTCCTACTCCTCCTATTTCTCTCGACTTGCCTCTTCTCCCTTCGAATTCACGCGCACAGAAGCGAAATTTAACAGGCACAATTCCATACTTTTTCTATGCGTTTATATACTTACCCAGTTTCTTTCTTTAGAATTTATATTATTCATTTAAAGTAGTTACAATTATTACTACGCGTGAATTGTTTATTTAATAGTAGCCGTGTGAATTACTCGTGAAATTTCAAATTTTTTAACTAATAATTACAACAATGTGATTCTAAAATTCTTTAAGGTTTTAGTTTTTTTTCGTGTGTTCTTATTTTCTGCAGCTACTCAAAGCTATTCTCTTCTTTTTGTAATGTTATAAGGTTTTATCATCAGCGGTGCAAATTCTATTTCTGAAGCGAATATTAATTAAATTAATTCAATGTCTTACACCTAGCTTGATAAATAAATAACGACAAAAATAAATTTAATGGTTTAAGGTTGAATCGCTTTTAGAGATGGTGTATCGCGTTAAAAAATATAAATATAATAAAAAGATTTTTTTAAATAAATTCAACTTCAACTCGTATTTCACTATACGAGAGACTATTTTATTATCTGCTGTTGACTAAGAAAATGTTAGTATGATTCAAAGAAATCCATCATCTTCCGATATTTAATGATAAACATTAAGAATTGCAATTAAAAACAATAAATGTAGAAGTAACAAAGGTAATGATTATTTCGAATAAAAAATCAGAAAATATCGAAAAGTTTTCTTTAAGATCTAAACTTTGTATCAAAATAAATATAGACTAATTTTAATGTGGTTTCATTAACATAATAAAGAAAAGTATTAATTGTTGATAATAATCATTACATGTGTATGTTCATAAGCTCACGCCTGAAAAATTACATGGTCAGGAGCAAATACGTGAAGTAGAAGCCTTTTGATTATCTCAGTTGGAAGTCTATTAAAATACGAGTTACTAGATAAAGGCTATTGCTATTATCCCATGCTTCTGTGCGATATCTCGCGGAAGCGCCCTCTGGCAGCCGTTAAAATCATTTCTTACATTTTCCGTAGCTCATTAAAAAGGCGTGGGTACGCCTTGGCTCATCCTCATCGGTCTGTTACGTATTAAACCTTTCTCCTATTACTCTTTTCCACCCATCCTCTCGTTCTCTGTCTTGGAATTTATCCTGGTTTTACGTGAATTGAATCACTATTGCAACATTGTTTTTAAGAGCTAGCAAATTTTAAGATCCTTTTAATTTTTTATTTGCAGATGAAAAAAAATGTTAGTTTAAAATTAATTGTTCCTGATAATAATGGGCTCTAATACAATTTTTGAAGTCTTCAAATTAAACATTTAATTTTTAAAATTTTTTATATAAATTATATATTCATGAATAATAGATAACCTTGATGCTTGTGTTTTGCGTTGTCTTCTAACATTTTTTAGGCTTATTTAACTACTTTATTTTCTTATTACATTCAATTCACTGACAAAACTATAAAAGTACAGTTGATTTTTTAAAGCTTGTATTTTTTATCTGCGCACATGTATGTATGCGTATGTATAAATATGAATACGAGTGTAACTAGAGTGAATCAATTGATAAAAATTTTCCATTTTAATCTTATAAATATATATCTTATAATTAATGAATTCTGTACGAAAATATTTAAAGGTAAATGGAATTATTTCACATTGAATTTCATAGTATATATTTAATTTGAAAATAATTGACTCTTCTTCAATTCTAAAATTTTTATTTTCCATAAAATAAAAACAGGAAATTAAACATATTTTTAGACAGTTATACTTCGCAGTTATTTTATAAATATTTTGATACAGTTTTACTTTTATTTCTGAATACGATATTTTTGTGAGAATTACAGATTATCGTAAAACTCTTTTTCTTTTGAAATTTTCTTCGCTATTATTTCATTTTACCTACTTAGTTCATCTGCTTATTGTATTCAAATTTGCTTCATATATAATAATTTCATTCAGTAACTGTGAATGTACAGATTTTATATTACCTATAATATTATGAAAGAAAAAATTTTTTTTTATAAAGCAATGGTCTTGAATTTCAAATTGTGATCATATCCTATTTACTTTACGAGATTTTTAGCATTACTTGGAATATCGTTCAAACAAGCGGGGTAATAATTCAGTATTTTTATTTTACTGTCAATGTTAGGTTCTATTTTAAATTTCATAATAATAGAAAAATAAACGGCGAATTTTAGATTTAACATTTTTTCCACAAAATATGCCTGAATCTCCTTGATTGAAAACTAAACTTTTACGCTTAAAAACATTTATGCTCTATCATTATTATTTAAAGATATTTGTTTATGTATTTATTCATTTTAAAAAGAAAAAGAAACTAGAAAATATCATGCGTGATTATTTCCAGACTTTTAAAAGGAATAATGATGTGACGATATTGTGTTAAAGGTATCTGGCTTAATTATAATGCAGAGATAATTTTTTTAATATTCCGTGAAAGATCATGTACTTGATCATCTACATAGAATAAGATTAAGAAATTAATCTCCTTGCAATAAGTTAAACTGCATAGCGATATTTGACTTAATTTACTTTAATTTTGAGTAAGTACTACCCGTAAGCACGTAATTAAAGGTGTTAATTTTTATTAGTTTATACAACGGACGTATGCATTATTTCCAAATCTTCTAACTTTCTTCCATTACTTAACACGATCTATTTGCTATTTAAAAGGCCTTCGCAAGGATTAAAGCGAATTCAGGCATTATAAGAAATGAATGCACAAAAGAGTATTATATCCAGAAACTACCTTCTACAATTCATTGATATTTCGCCGAGTAAGAGCAACAGCATTCGACGTAATTGGAATATTGAAAAGGAGGAGCGAAGTGTGGGGCTGTTGGCACCTCAGGATCTCGCGACGGATGTTATACAACTTGCGCGAACTTGCGTAAGCACGGACGCTCTGGTTTATCCGTGATTCCGGTCCATAGAAGCAGTCGCCCTCCTCCTACTATAACCTCTGGCAGCGAAGAAAGGAACACATGCACGCACGCGCGGGCACGCGCGAGCACAAGCACGCACGCAAGAGGATAGATCCCGAGCACGCGATACGGTTACGCGTTGCTCCGCCCGTTTCCTCCTTCCCTTGACTCTAGCCCCCGAGCCAGAAGTTGCACACTAGGGCCGCCAAGCCGTGACCGCATCGATTTAACGATCGTTTAACTCATATTTCACGCCAGGCTGGATTCGCCCTCGCGTTGCGATCCTCGTCCCTCTTCAAGTATGTCCGCGGTCGGCTGTGCGCGATAGCTCCTGCGATAATATTATTCAACATATGCATTACGAGGGGCTCTCATTATTTTTTCTTCCTTTTTGCGCATGAGCTATGTGCTTCAGTTATCTTGATTTTCACGTCCTGTCGCAACGATATTACCCGTCTGAGTTCTTGCCGCGTTCTTATTGTTTTGCGCGACTTTGCGACTAGTAACTGAACTACTCCATTTCCTTTTCTCTTAACTCTATTTGTATTTAGTGTCTACCTATTCTATTTTTAATTTTACGAGTCTATCTGTAATCATTGTTTATATAGTGGATTGAAAAAAAAATTTTTTTTGTCTCATTGTTAACAATTCACGATCAACTTTTTATCGATCCCTTTTTTTTAATCGTGAAAAATATGTATTGGATATATTGTGGATTTATATTGGTAAATCTTGAATATTTATTACTTCACTGTTTGCTGAATTAAAATTCTAACATATCGAAGTTAAACTAGACAAATTTCTTATTGCTTAGATTCTCATTTAGTAAGATGAACATACTGAGCTTATTTAAGAATTTCATCAATCCTCAAGTTGTTACCCTTGCAATTTAATGCTTGAATGTATTAGTACACTTAGTAGTTTATAATGCTGTTAATTTACATTTATTTATGTTGTACATAAAGGTAATAATAATAATTGTTAAAAATTAATATTTTTATATTATTATTTGATTTTTCAAGTGAATCGAATTATGCATTCATTTTATTAAAAATAATTTCTAATTATTAAATTTAAAAAATCAAAAATATAAATTGAATGTTGCTAAATGAATCTCCAAAATGTAATAAAATACTTTAATTATAAAATTAAAATTGCTTAAAATGTCTTATAGTGAACATTGAAACAACAACAATGAAAATTACAACAAAACTTTGAAATTACTTATGTTGAAGTATTTGATCCTAGAATTCAATGAATCGAAGATGGCATTTTCAAAGTTTTGATTAAACATTCCGTTAAAAGTATGCATCAATAATTCAATTTTCCTTATGAATGTAATACTAGATATATATTTATAATAATTTTAATTAGCTCGAAACGTTTCAAAAATTTTATTCGTTTAATTTATTTATAATTTATAGAAAATAGTCATAAATTTATTAATACTCTATTCATCTAAATTTATATATTCTTTTCAAAAAATATTAACAAATATAAAATATTTAACGAAAAAGTACCGATTGTGCGATGTACAACGAGAACGTAGAATGCATTTATTTAATGTAGTTGAAGTGGCTGACTATACAATTTATAACTAATTATTTAGAATAATTAGTAATTGAATTTTAGTTTTAAATTATTCATTTTTTATATACTTTTATTAAATTATTTAAATATTTTTGTTTTGCGTTTATATCGAACGAAAATAGACTGGATTGGTTAAACAACTTTAAAATAAAATTATAACAAAATGCTTCCATAAATAGTATTCCCGATAATACCCCTTCGAAAGTCTGACTTGACAAATCGATGTGGTTTACGAAACTCGCTCGTATATATAGTTATTTTCAACTTCATGAAATATCCTATTGAATTTCCATTGGTATAATTTGGATGAATTAACGTTTAAATTAATTCTTATCATTTAAGATTTTTTAAAAATATGATTATATAACTAATTTAATATAAAATATTTTCGGATGTTAATTTTGATCTTACTTGATATTAGATTACAATGGATTCATACAAATCTAATTATAAATTATTAGTTAAACACATCTTAATCAGCTTTTGATAATTATATTTTAAAAAATTTTACTTATATTGCTATCCTGATAAGATGTACTTTTATTATGAAATTATAGTGCATTAAAATCTTTAGAATTCGGTTTATTTTTCGTTTCATAATTAAATATTAACATAATATATCAGTAAATCTATTTTTATGTAGCACTTAAAAAAAATATTGTAGTTATTTAAGTTTTTTTAACAATCGTTTAATTTCACGCGTAAATTATTCATAACAAACGAAATTATATTTGCACAAAGTTTAATTTATCATTAAATAAAGTAATAAATATCACATAGCTTTTTTACGTTGCTTTTTAATAATTTAAAAAAAAATTCATCTTATGATTATTCATTATTATATACTGACTTGCATTTATTTTGTACGAGGCACATAAGCCAAATATAAAAGCACCAAAAATTTATATTAACGTTGGTTTTGCGTAAGCGGCATGAAATAAATATTAACTAAGCCTATGCGACAAAACTGCAGCGTTTAAACTACTCATCATTCACGGCGTTTACAAAAAATAGATGAAGAAAGATTAACAATGTACCAATAGACTCAATAGGCTTTACTATTTTCGCTAC
The DNA here is from genome assembly GCA_018907185.1 of Platyscapa corneri. Classification (NCBI taxonomy): domain Eukaryota; kingdom Metazoa; phylum Arthropoda; class Insecta; order Hymenoptera; family Agaonidae; genus Platyscapa; species Platyscapa corneri. The sequence continues at coordinate 743,992 of JACCHW010000065.1, read as the reverse complement.
TTTCGAACGCGGGATGCATAAGAATGGTCTGCATAGCATCTGCCACGTGTATATACGAAATGGGCCTTTCGCTTAAAGACCTTGGACTTATCCCGTAACGGTGTAGCACCTTCAAATTAGAGCATAGCCATACGATGGTAGCAGTACTCAGTGACCTGCAATCCGCTCGGTTTATCACCATTCGCGCTCCTATCTATTTTATATGGATGAATTTCATCCGAGAAACATAAAGAACGTTCACTTACCATTTTTCTAAGCGCAAATGGATATTTCGGTGAGTTTTGTTGCATTACTCGAGCTTTTTAAGATCACTAATAGACAACAATGAGATATATAGAAACAAAAATCGAATTAAATAAGTATTAAATTTCCACTTGATTTTAGCATTGAGAAATCTTTGGTGTAAAAGCACGCGTAAAAATTATATCATTAGGTAACGATTAAGTCTTTTTTAATTCCATTTAAACCACATCATATTTCACGATTATATTTCACCAATCAAACTTACTTGCAAAATAGAAACCTATGCATTATGTAACCCTTTGATAATGACCCTTTAATTTTTAACAGATACGCTTCTTTTTCTAATAAATACGAAGATATACTTACATAAGGTCAATATTTATTTGTTTTAAGGATTTTGAAATTATTAAATTTACGTTATATAATCTGTTTTTGCATAAATATTTATCTTACTTAACGTAAAAAACTGGTTCGAGCTTACAATTCTATTTAAATTCTATAGTTCATTTTTTTGGATTTTAAAGTCAGTACATTTATATTAAAAAATTATAAATTTGAAGCAAATAAAAATGGTTTGTTAAGTATTTGTATGAATTTTATGTATTAAGAAAAATTACATAGTTAAACGCCTAATTTAATACAAAATAATATAAGAAAAACTGATTGGGCTACGTTTATCTCCATATTATAAAAATAATTAACGTATCAATGAAAAAATTAAGTAATAATCCTTACATAAGACCATAGGATTACACTACGTGTTATCTATTTTATTCGATTCATTAGGTTTAGAAATTCTTAATAAACATAGTGTTTTCTTTTAGTTTATTTCAATTTCTTAACCAGTAGTGAATTTTAATAAATCCAGATAAGTATATGGTAGATCAAAAGCCAATATTATATTATATTGTAAATTATCAGAACTTTTATTTTTTTATAAGTAGTTAGAAAATTCTTGTTTTAATTTCATACACACAGAGGAGCGTATAAAAATATATTAAAAAATTATAATACTTATACGATGTATCTCGAACTCTGTTAAAAAAAATTAATGTAGAATTTATTGTTGAAATATGTATTTACAATGTATATTCAGTAACCTGAAAATGATAGTTAAGTAACTTTCATTTATTTTTTTGTTACTTTTTATTTTTTCAAACTTATCTTTTTTATTCTAATTTTTAATTAATCTTTCTAAATTTTATTAAAAATTTTCTTAAACATATACTAAATTTTATTCAATATTAAAATCTAAATTTTATTTTAATATATACATAATTCAAATTATAGCTTCCATTAATAATATAAAATGTAATTTATAGCAATAAGTTATTGTTAAGAAATAATAAATTTGAGGTAATCAAATGAATATTTAAAAATTAGAAAAAAATCGAAAAATAATAAAAAGAAGTTGTCACAATAATATACATTTTTATCTTAAAAATATAATTAAAATTATATGCTAAATTTGTAAATATAATAATTTTTACAAATACATAGCAAAATGTAAATTTATAACTGATATAATATAAATAAATAAATTGTATATTAACGATCAGTGAGAGATAAGTTTCTCTTAAACTGAAATTAATAGCATTTATTAATTTAATCATATATTAAAATAAATGTAATTGATAATGTAAATACCAAATATTTCAAAATTTTAATTACAATTGTAACCTAAAATAAAAAATTTAAATATTAATATATCATAATAAATAATGAAATAACGTATATGTATATTAATAATATAATAACGTATATACGTAATTAATAACGTATATGTATTTTATTAATTATATTTGTTTTGAAATTATTTTTAACAAAGTACAGATGTCTAAATTTGTTTATATTAAAATTATATACGACAAAATTTTCAATAAATTCTTTATATTAATGAAAATACATAATATTAACACTTTTTAATTTTCAATTATTATTGAATACATGAGTTCATTTATAAATGTAAAATTTCTTATAGCTTTTTATGATTTGCATTTAAGAATAAAATGTTCGAATAAGAATATAAAAAAGTAGAGTTTGAATATTTTTTAGAAAGAAAGGTAATTTTATCTTGTAAGTAAAATGGTAATTTCTATTCAATTATTTTATAAATGTAGGAGTTATTAAAGCCTTATGGCTTACGCGTTATACAATGTTTCAGCAAAATATACTTTTTTTTCTTTTCCTTTATAAAAACTTGTTAGACGTAAACTAAAATAGAGTGACAGAATACGAAGGCAAGAGAGATGAAAGAAGTTTATGGTTTTACGACCTTCTTAAGTTTTTTTAAACAAGAATCAGTTTTTATGCTTTGTAAAGATATTACGTCAACGCACAATAACTTATGCTTAAAATTGTAACAAAAATTGGATCAGGAAAAGTTATATTAATTTGTTTAAGGGAATAAATTAGTCTAAGGTCATTCGTAGAACGATTTCATATATAGAACTTCATTTACTACTCGCATAAAACTAAGGTAAGTGTTTTTTTTAATCGTTTTTCGACGTTCCTTTCTCTCTTTTTCTTTCTCTTTTTCTGTTTTAATGTACAACTTTTCTATTAGAAAGATAACTAAGATATTTTCTATTATGTAATATACAATTTTCAAACAAATCTAAAAATTAACCAATTATGCGGAAAAAGGAAACTAAAATTTTAACTAAACATCAATATCGAATTTCATTATCAATAGAATTAAATACGGCAAACTGAAATCATAGTTATTGCTAGTGATATAAGTGAAAAAATATATAAATAAATTAAGAAATGAATAATTTATATAATTAAAATTTTTTTTACATAAAACACTAGTTAAATTATTTATTTACTTTAATTGAATTATTAACTCTAATATTTATAGTTTTTTAAGCATTAAAGTAAAATATCACACATTTACATTGAAATTAAAAACTGTAAACTTATTTATAAAATATTATATTGGTGTAAGTACTGTATTAAACTATTATAATTTTTAAATAAAATATGTTTCTCAAATTAATAATTAAGTATGTATACACATTTAAATCAATTTATTAAAAGTACGATATCGATTTGAATTTTTCAGATATTTCTTTCTATGTTACTGCAATTTTTTGCATATATAGAGAAAATATAACATTATCAGCTAAGACAATATGTTTCCATACAAAGACTTCACATTCATAGATTTCATAATAAAAGAATAAAATAATAGAGTAATAAAATCTTGAGATAATAATAGATATAATTTATAGATGTTACAATTTATACATATTATAATGAAAATTAAAAGATGATTATATTATATGGAGTTTTTATTATAATCAATCAATTTAATTCTATTATCATGAAATTTGAATAAAAATTTATAAAAAACGTAGAAACACAAGCTTATAAAGAAAAGCAAAAATATAATTTTTTTTAAACATTGTTATTTTGTTATAAAAGTTCGGTATTCAATATCCGCCTTGGATTATGCAGTATGATCTAGTATTACGTTCAGAAAGTTGTCATTCGCTAGGCGCACATCCAAGTACTACCTGCATTTACTTCTATATTACCATAGAAAGTATGCATACAGTTACTTGCGCGTGGATACACATCAGTAATAAGCGTTCACAATGGCATTCGAAATAAATTTTGAACGGAGTGAATTGGTCTCGTTTGTTTTTTTTCCACCAGTATGCTCATTACGTACCGAAGTTTATTTAATTAAAACACCAGTTCATATTTTAACTCTAATTCCAAATAATGTATTAGGAACGCAAGAGTGAGATGACTCTCACTCGGTTTTAAAAACTGCGTGGATTCTTACATCGCACTGCATGATTCTATTAAATAAATAGAATGGCTACTTATTCCAACGTTAGAAGATAACAATTATGTGTTATCTGTTTACAGTGCGTATTAAAGAGAGAAATTCAGACACGAGACGTGATAGTGTACACGCATACAGGTAGATGCATGAAAAGATGAGAGAAGGCAAAAGAATAGAATCTTTCGAAAATGTTTTATTGTCGACGCCCATATGAGTCGTTATTGGAAAGAAAGCCAAGAGTTTATATTCTCAAGTCTTATATAACTTCTAAGCCACATTTATTTTTTCATCCATTTTATTATATTTGCTGTATTTTATTAAATTTTTTTATAATAAGATATAAAAGATATGAAATAATTAAACGTCCATCTTTCAAATTCTCCAAAATATGTTTTGGCAATATTAAGACGTTTAAAAAACTTTAAGTTTATTAATTATCTATAAATGTATTTTACAAAATTTTTTAAGTTAAATTTATATTTTTATATCAAGTAATATACAGATACATAAAAATTTTACCACAGCTATAAATATAATTATTTAAATATTATAAATTATAAAGCCTTAATATAGCTCTATATTTTTAGTGGATTTGAATTGATTAATAGAATACAAATTATTTAGATATATTTTTATAAATGAATACCATTTAAGTACTTTTTGTTATCCGTTATTAAAACAAATTAAAAATTTATATTTATACTTTGAAAATACTAAAAAAGGCCATTACAATATATTTTTTATTGATTGTAGAAGTCAAACGATGATGAAAGATCAAGATTACCAGAGTTTCTTTCTGAATTAGATGTGGCGAGTGCCGAAGCATCGGTGGAGGATGTCGAGGCTTTAAGTAAAATTGTGAAAAGACTTGCACCATCAAAAAATGGCGAGTACATACGGATAAAAGGTTTTATTAATTCTGTAATTAACATATTACTTAATAATTATCAAATTAATTTTTTAATTATAAAATTAATTTTTCTTCTCAGTCTTCTTTGGAAACAAGGATCATATTAAAAAGTGGCTTAAGGGAGCGGGTATAAAGCATTGATTCTTTTATTATTTATGTATTCAGATATTTTAATGGCATGATTGTGTATTGAAAATTAGTTATTAAATAACATAGTTAATAATGTTAATAATGTGGCTGAAAATGTCATTTATGAATTAGCTTTAATTAATACGTTCTCATAATAATAAGTAGTGAATGTAATATCCTTTCAATTACAACTAACAACTAAAAACTTCACATTGTTGGCTGCGTAATTATTTCATAGTAGATATTATAAAAATATATTACAATTTTTCTTATTTTTAGAAATAACGGGTCAGCCAGGAGTAGATTATCCGGCACTTACAACCATTCCGGCTACTTCATTTAGTTGCCGTGGACAAAAAGGTGGTTACTATGCTGATTTGGAAACGAATTGTCAGGTAACTGTGTTGTAAAAGTTAAAACCAATAAAACTAATACAATAATTTATTTGACATAGAAAAATATTACTTGATAAACTAACCTAACACAGGTTCTAATAAAAAAATGATTATCTTTAAATTAGATAAGTATATGAACGTATAAAATTACATATTATTTGAAAGAATGTAATATACTAATAAAAACAATGAATTTTAATTATATTTATAGTTTACAAACATTCGCATACATAAATTTTAAATAAATTCGTTTGATTAATAGATAATTTTAAAATTCAAATGTAAAATTATTTTATTCATATTAACAATTAAAAATAAGAAGATTCGATATCGTTTTCAATGACAGAAAAGTGTAATTTTTAATTAAAAACTTTTATTTATTTAAATTATTGTCGATCAATTATTAGTGACTGATTGTAATTAATCTTAAAAAATTTATAGCATAATAAAATTTGTTTTTATAAAAAATTTACTCATTAATAATAATCAATATGATTATAGGAATTAGTTAGAGAATAAATTAGTAAATAAATAAAAAGAGTAAAACCAAAGCTAATTATTAAAAGTTTACTGTTAAAATCTTTTATAAATTAGTTAAATTTTAATATTTCATTCTTGTAAATATGAGTAAACTAAATGTAAAAATAAGGAAAAAAGTTTTATTTAAGATATTTTCAAAAGCTAATCTAGATACAGAATGATAACATTAAATTAAATTTTAATAAATAATTTATGATTAAATGTCTTACATATTTTTAAAAAAATATTTTGTAAAAACAATAAAGAAACGATAAATCATAATTTTTTAATAAATTATTATTCTATTTAATAATGTTGTTATGTATACAACGTAATTAAAGATAATTTATCAGTATTTTATGTATTTGTAAATTTAATTTTTTATGTAAAAAATTTTAAAAGAAAAATATTATTAAAAGTACAATACCTATTATTTATAACGTAAAAAAAATTTTTTTTATAAAGTTAGTTTTTATTGTTCATTTTATTTTTGTATTATATAAATTTATATTATGTGAATTTTTATAGTTTTAAAATATACAATACTAAGATTTAAAATAAAAATTTTCAAATCTTGTAATATATTTCTTATTCATCTGAATTAATCAAAATGCCATTTATATTAAGAAAAAAAAAATTATCTCATTTTAATATTTATTTTCGTCGAAGCTAAAATATTAGCCATATAAATAAAATTATTTTTAATAATATTCAATATATTTTAATTTTTCATAAAATTTAAATACTCTCATTTAATTAAAACTGTTTTCAGGTTTTCCATATATGCGACAATGGTCGGAAGATTTCGTTCCTGTGTCCGAACGGTACTATCTTCCAACAGTCGCAATTGATTTGTGACTGGTGGTTCAAAGTAGACTGTAGTAAATCTGCTGAACTATATGAGCAAAGCGCTGAATATCTCGCTGAAGAAGAAAGAAAACGCATTGAAAACAAGAAAATGAACTCTGAGTTTCATAGGTCGAATAACAATGATAACAATGATCAACGCTTTTATCAAAATACAAACTATGATGGGCGTCAAAATGGACGGATGAATCCCTACGGTCAATCTGCTAAACAAAATCAATTACCAAGTGGTCAGAATACAAAATCTACTCATTCTTTCGATAATAGTCAAATTTATCAAAAACAAAGCACTAAATCTGGAAATCAAGGAGTGTCTTCGGGTAATCAGTATACACAAGATGTAGCTGTTACACGCACAAAAGATGATTATAGCAAATCACACAATGATAGACAACAAAATCAATTACTATCTAATGATGAAAAAACTAATCAAGCTAATAGTTATGATCAAAGAAGTTCGAGTAAATATTACAATCAAGTAAAATCAAGCCAAGAAGACGAGTATTATGGCTCAGCAGCGAATGTTAATACTCAACGTGAAAACAAGGAGAATGTCGTAAAATCATCCACAAAGCCGCGTACCTTCACTCGTCCAAATTTTAATCAACCAATTCAGAAGGTGACACCTACCTACACAGAAACTACAACATTCCGTACATCTACTGTCAGTCCGATACGTGAATTTCAACAATTAGCTGAAACTGCTGCATTTGCATCGAATCGTGGTAATCGATACAAGTCTCATAGTTCCAATCAATTTAATAGCTACCATACAAATAATAAAGCTCCAGATGCACTTCAGCAACAATCAACCACTTCAACCACGGTAAATTCATCAAAAGATCGAAATAGTCCTCAACCTTTCGTTCGTTCAAGAGTTACAATTCCCGCATTTCCGGGACCAACATTCGCGCCAATATACAAACCAAGAACAACTACAGTATTACCCAAAGATCTGACTACTACTCAAAGGGGATATACGGATACGGATTATGATAGACACGGTTCCCAATCAACAACTTATGCTAATTACGAGACAACTACCTTTTATCCTGAATACAGTACCACGGAATCGCAATATGTCCATACTACAAACACGTATCATAATAAAAACACAAATGGATTTCCAACAACTTTAAAGGGTGAAGGATTCACTACAGTTATACCAAATACGCAAAAAACTTATCATGCCAGAGATATTTTCAAGGAAACAACAACTCCTTATTTGACTACTACAAATAAATATGATAGTGAAGAGTCAGTTACAAGCTATAATGACAATCATTCAGGATCATTTACTACTTTAATGCCGGTGATATATAAGAATGCTTTTAGCCAGAATACTGTAGCATCAAATAATATTGATGACAATAGTGCTACCACTGCAGCCACGAATTTCGCTGGAAATATAGAAAAATTTGAATCTTCAAAATATCCAACAAAGAATTCATTGAAATATCAGCAAAATTTAATTAGTGGGTCCTCTGAGAAGCCAAGTCATGGAAACATTGATTTGACTGCAACACGTCGGACTCCTAGTCCTTATGATACCAGCGTAACCTACCAACATGGAAAAATCATGTCTACTCTTGGTCCGTATATTCCATTTACCAAGAATTATGCATTTACAACTAGTACAACAGTTAAACCTAATTATGTACTGAATAATTCGTATTATAATCAAATATCTAAGAATCTTATACCTAATTCTAAGCTTGTACAAAATTTTGTTTCTTCGAATTTTGGAAAATCTGGAAGTAGAGCAACTTATTTACCCGAAAAAACTACTCAACCTACATATGTCTCTGAAAAAAATAATTTTGATAACAGGCCATCAAATGAGCGGGAACATGTCTTGAGTATGATAAAATCTCTTGAAGGTTTAGAAGGAACTCTTCCTCATTTAAATCTTATTAATAATAGATCAGGATTAGAGATTCCAAGTTCTTCGGGGCCATCTACATTACATTCCTTAGCATTATATTTTGCAAATACTGATGATAATTTAAATAATATTAAACCCACTGATTCTACTATGAATGTACAATATTTTGAAACAACGGCTAATTCGATTGAAATGAAAAATACTTCTGTTATTGAGTTGCCTTCAAATATTTTGACTCAACATACTATAAGTTCCTATGCCGAACTTTTTAATTTAAATAATGTCTCTTGAAAATAATATAACTGGCGACACAAATTACGATATAAATGATGAAAATTCTACTGATGAAGATACCAGTGATTTGGATATACAGCAAAGTGAAGGTCCACTAAGTGGTGTGAAGAAATCTAACAATACTAAATTAAGGGAACTAGCACAAGTCTTTACTCAAGCTCTATCTGCATATTTGCAAGATCCAGATACGTTCAAAAAAGTTTTAACTGAAATTAGACCAACAGAACCACCACAAACATTTGAAAATGAAATAACAACAGTTTCTCCAATAACTACGGAAGATTATCCATCTGTCACAAAAGAAAAAGATGAAGTATTAGATTTTTCAGATGATATTAATGGCATACGAAAAAGAAGACCAACGACTACATCTATACCTGAAACAACTAAAGAATCAATCAATACTGTGAGAGAAACAACTTATCAGCCATATTTCACCTCAGAATATGGTTCCACAACTACCACATATCCTGATGAATCATTGGATGAAGCTCAAAGTGGCTACATTCATCATCCAAGTCAACATAATTCGGAAAATAACATTGCTTATCAAGATAGTGATGTTTTCGATTCGAAAAAATTAAATGAAGTTAAAAATTATAAATCTACTACTAGTTATGATTCGAATCGTTTCAGTAATTCCGGAAATTATCATGATAGTTATTTTCCAAATGAGTCTAACAAACATACGGACTTTAAGAATAATTCTACAAATACTTATTCCCCGTACGGCAAATATGTAAAACCTTCAAATGCGACACCTATTAGCGATAATTATGTTGCATCATCTACTCCAGCAAGTTATGAAGTGTTACCTCCACAAATGTTTGTTCCCAGAAAATCAAGTGCTCATGTAAATGATAAACTTTACAAACATTTAACGGCACCCATAAATTCAAATTTAGCATCTTCAAACGATATTAATTCAATTTCTAAAGTAAATTCAAATTTAAAAGGTAAAATATTAAATAATGTTACACCGAGTTTTAAAAAAACACAAGAAGTTAGCTCTACTACAAGAGAGCCATTTAGAATTCGATATTATGATACTACTACATCTAAGCAACCAAAGTCTGAATCTCTTGTAACTGCAAGTAGTATTCATTCAAGTTATGGAAATATTCATAATAATTTGGATAGTCAAACTGAAAAACCAATAAGTAATCAGAGGTATACTAATCAACCAAGCAACCATCATTGGACTTCTTCACCTACAATTACACAACTGTGGGAAACAACAGTATTTATAAATCCTGATCATATTAATCGAGGTTTGGATACAGATCCAAAAATAAGTGAAGCATCCAATATTGATTACATAGGTACAACACCTTCAGAAAGAAATGTTCTACAGAGTAATGAAGATAATAATGTTGTAACACCATTTAATTTTGTTAATAATCCTTCAACTCCTTGGCAATGGACAACAAATAATAATGACTCACCGACAGCTTTTACACTGTTACCTAATGTTTATGCAAAAACGGGTAATACAGCGACTCCTAGTCCAACCTTTACCACGAGATCCAATGTAATGACTACAATTACATCATCAATTAGTTCGGCAAATCATATTCCATCAAATGATAATAATTTACCTACGAGAATTAGTATATATAATGTTACTGAGAATGAAATCCTGAAAGCTCAACAAATGTTTGGTAATTTAAATGAATCAAGTTCAAAGACTCTTATGAAAGTCATGAAACAAGCTGATAATAATACTACTGTTAGACAGTTAGTGCTCTTATTGATTAGTCATTGCAATGGACCTATGAATAAGACAATGGAAGAAGAAAAAGAGCAGCTTTTAAGTGCTCTACTCAAAATGCCAGTAAATGAATTTACTACAGAAGAATCGCGAGAACTAATTCGAGGAATTAGTAATTTACAACTTCCAATTGGAAGACCAACCAGTGAAACAAATACTCCACTTATAACCACTGCTTCAGAACTTACGACAACAATAACACCATCGCTCAGTGAACCATTGGTGACGACGTTTAGGAGCCGATTAGGACGAAAATTTAAAACGACAACAGAAAAATCCTCCAACAAAGTTAAAAATAATAATAATATTCAAAAATATGAAAAAATAGCTCTATCTCAATCAAGAGGTACAGTTGCATTGGAGGAAGAAACTGTATCTGATAATAGAGCACTTGATCTTCTGAGGTCACTTTACACGATAGCTGCCAAATGGGGTTGAAACAACTGATAGTATTAAAAAATATGACCATTCGCAAACTAATTGTTTGATTTATCTATCCTCGAATATTCTGTTTGCTATATGTTTGGAAGTAACATTTTTATTATTATTATTATTATAAATTTTTTTAAAGTTATGTATAAACTATTTTAAATAAGATTAGTATTCTATTTTTGAGAATTATCTGTATTACATTTTTAAATTATATGGTTATTAACTAAACAAAAAAATAAAAAAACTTCAAAACTAATGTTCGCATTAAGAAATCGTATGTAAGCAGTAAACATGTATCTAATTTTTTATTAGAAGGTAAAACATTGGCCAGAATAAATAGCCTAAGTAATTTATAGCGATATAATAATCTACGAAACTTGAGGATTCTGTCTCGATTAAAATAATCTGTACAATATTCAATAGTGCACAAGGAGTGCAAAGAAAATGCATGAAAAAAGATATGCGCAAATATTTGTACATGTATGTTAATTTTAATTAGCATATTGAATAAAATAATCAGTTATCATAGTTTGTAATACAATGAAAGAAAAATGACATAAGAAGTAATAACGATATAAATTACAAGAGTCTTTTTCTCGAGTTTCGATCTCGCAATAGTTAAAGTGAACTTCTGATATTTTTAAGAAATTTGTTAAAAGACAGTTTAAAATGTACAATTCTTTATTGTCTTGAAATATTTTGAAGTGAAAGTCATCCTAAATTAAAAATTTTGTAATGCAATGCTTGAATATTTTTAAAATAGAAAATGATAAATTGCAATATATTGTAAAATGAACAAAAATAGATATCTACATATGGTAGACGAAAATGTATATCCGAATGAAATATGTAAAGCTTATGTTAAATTTATTAAAAAAAGGAAAATTTTTAAAATATTCAAGAAGCTCATGCATTTTAGAATTCATTTATTAGTTTTAATAAATATAATTATTTCAATACACGTAAAAAGTAAATGCATTTTAAGCTGTACCTTTATAAAAAGCCATTTAAAATGTTGAAATAAAAATATCAGAATCCTACTTAAAATGGGAAAACATTTTGTCTTTCTCGTTCCTAATTATGTCTCGTTATATTCTGTTCTTTGCGCTAGAACGAGTTACCACAGAAATACTTGCATCTAAACTTAGTGTAGTTAATTAAAATCTATTCTTTAATGTGCATTATAGCACGCGTGTCAAAATATCGATCAAACGTCTTTTAATGAAAAAGTTCTGAAACATTAAAAATATTTTTTTAGTTAAAAGTATTTTAAATCGAAGCATATTATATATATAATATGTAAGCATTAATATATTAGCTTCAACTTTTAAGGATAGCACTTTAGTTTCATTTGAATTGGGTAAATGTTCCCAATTTATGTAATGTTATTTAATTAATTGCAAGTTAATTTCAACATTTCAGCCTGCGTAGAAATTCATACTTTTTTTATAACTAATTGTCATTTTTTTAAATTTAAGTAATAGCATTTTTACTAGTTAAAAATAAAATTTAAAGTGAAACAAAGATTCTCAAGAGTGCTACCTTGTTTTAAAATAATTAGTGCAATATAATCGGCCCGCGTAATTGATTATTAATTGTTTATTCAATATATAAATATAATTAACATGAGTTAAATATGTTTTGGTATTACATAGACTGTTATATATCTAATTGTTTCTTCGGAGGGAAGAAATATTGCAGGCTGAATATCCGCCATAATAAAGACGTTAAATATATAAGACCGTTAAAATCAAAATTATTTATTTTTTTTATAATTATTAAGTCAATACTCGTTGAGACTTGAGAGAATAATGTATTATTAATAATGATGTACGGTGTCGGTTAAACAAAAATTAAAGAAAATTAAATTATCTTGTCTTCAATTTCATAAATAATGACTATGATTTTGAAATTGTTTGGATGTTAAATGGTATTTTTTCTTAAAAAAAGCACGTACTTAATTAATAGATCTATTCGATGTGAATGCGTTAGTTTACTATGAAGTAAATGTATCGATTTTATGTAAAATATGTTTGTACAGAATGTGAATAAATAAATGAGGGTTTTGTTATAATAAATTATGTATTAGACGTTTTATTGATCTGAAATAAAAGATATTATAAAACTTTTAAATTCTATATATACTCAAAGTTGTATTTCAACATACCGTAAACACTTAGAATTTATTTTTTCTAAACGTAAACTTAGAAATCCGTAAAATAACTGTTGTCTGAAAACAGTACGTTATTTTCTTGATATTTTTGACATAAATTACACTTAAAAAATTAAATAGAAATGTATAAACTTTATGAACTATATCGATGAACTAATAATTTTAATTTTATATAACGTTATTTCTATTCATAGACATAAAATATAAAATAACAAAATATTAAAAAACCTATTAAAGTAAAAAACATATTAAACATTTATGGATAGTTCGTGCTCATTAATTCACATTTTTATAATTGATATTTATAATTTACTATAAAAGAGAGCACCTAAAACGTAACACAAGTATTTCATAGAGTGAAAGATATTTTTTTTAATTGTATTATCAAAGTTGTAAAAATGAAAATTTTATTCTTATTATTATTTTGTGTTGTTTGTACTGTTTCTTGTTCAAAAGTTGGAAGTGAATTACTTGATTGTGTTGACTTTTGTCAAGGTAAATATTTATTTATATCATACACCGTAAGTAATAATAATATGTATTCATAATATATTATATGTTTTCATTTTACAAAGGAGAAATTAATGCTTTCAAAAATATTTTTCTTTTTTTATACGCTACTAGTGTAATTAATAAATTTACACAAGTAAAAATTCTTGAGTGATATATCCCAATATTATTGATAAGATAATATTCTGTTTTATTTTTTCTTATTATTAATTTATCATTTCTGCATTCTGACACTTGAAGTAAAACAAAATCACTCATAAATATATAGGAAATTAGGTAGAAAGAAAAATGTAGAGAAAAGGATAACTTATCAAATATTTTTCTTCGGATTGATATTCATTTTTATATTTTTCTATATGCTTAAATACATTGTTGAATAACATCAAAAGTAAATGCGATTAAAGTATTTTTTAAATTTTTTCTAAGATTTTTACAGTATAAATGAAATTTATTGTAACTACTTTTAAGGTTCTGAAATAAGCTTAGACTAATTCTTCTATAATTAAGCTATTGAACTATATTTAAATTTTTTTTAATTTATATCTTTTTAATCATTACCTTAAACATTGGAAATTTTTAAATTATTATAATACTTATAATTATATTAGAATAGATTAATAGAAAATTAACTGTAAATAGGAACTATATAATTTTGATATTATTAAATATTTCAAAGCACTGTATAGTAAAATAATTAAAAGTGAATATTAATAATTCTGAAAATCAATTGCTTCTAAAAAATTCATAATAACCAAAACATAATATAATTGATCCTGACCATATGATTCGATATAACTTCATGAGTTACAAACTATTAAAATGTTGCATTATGTTCAAATGCAAAGAATTTTATATTATCGACAATTTTAAAGTATAAAAATGAAATTTATTTATAGATTAAAATAATTAATAATAATAGATTCATTTTAATCCTTGCACAAATTCTTGAGTAACCATTAATTATGCAATTATAAATAATACATAATAAAATAGTTTTTATATTATAAAACTTTTCATTGGAAATTTTTAGAATAGGTTATTTATAATAAATGATTTTTAATGAATTTTTAATGAATTGTTTTATCTACATAATGAAAAATTCATTTTTGCATTCATATTACTCAATTATCAATAATTAGATCAATTAAAAACTTGATGAAAATACTTTTTGAAATTAAAGTCATAGAAGGTTAAAAAACATGGATTTTTCAAAATGTTGATTAAATTTATATCTGAAAGGGTAAGTACATTATTTGTGAGTATGAGCGTATAAATTATTAGCAATATTTTTAATGAATTTAATAGTAGTATATAATACTTAATATACGTGCAAATAGTTAAAGAGGCTCAAAATATAATATAAGAGTTATTAACTCACATGTATTAAGTATTAAGGATATTAAGATGTCATGTAAAAGAAATAAAAAAGTAATATTTCTAAACAGCAGTTTTATTATGCCTCATCGGCTACGAGAAAGATATTTAAATGTATTCCAGCAATTCAGCTTAAGACATGTTGTTCGACATTTAGACAATATAGTAATATTTCAGTACTTCACACATACATCCACATTATTCAACTATACTGAATTCGATTATATTGAATATTACGTGACTTTTATTTGTTAACACAGTTTTCTTTATAATCATAAATAATTCAAAGCATTATTGATTATTACAAAAAACATGCAAAATAAAATTTCATAAATGTTGTTTTTTAAATTGTTTTATTAAAAGGTATTTATTTAAAGTCAGCTGCAAGACTGCTAAAGAAACATTGTTGTGCAAACGAAGCTGTTATATCTACTATACTTTTGGTTTGTAAAATGTTATAAAATTAATATACTTATCATTGACTTATATATCTTATTTATTACGTATTTATTATATAGGAGGATCAGAAAAAGATAACTTAGATGAATGTCTTGCACACTGTAAAAGTAAGCTATATTTCTAATTATTAACTTATTACTAAGTAAAAGAAACAAATTTTTTCGAGGTAATTAGTCTTTAAAAATTCTTCGAGTATAAGTCAATAAAAAAATACCGTTGCATCGTTGTTTACGCGTTTTATGTTCCTTCGATTCTACAAGAACAATTTCGTACATGGGTGTGAGTGCGTGTCGCGCGAGCGCGCGTGTGTGTTCACGATTCTAGGTTCTGCCCAGCCAAGTGAGCTAAATGATTGATTACATTAAAATAACGAATCTCAATATTTTCCTTAACAATAAACATATATTTTCACGTTATAAAAACTTTCGACCTCTAATTATTTTGGCTTCATTTGATCAAAAAAGTAAAAATATTTTCCCGGAAAGTACTTATAAATGCATGTATCTTTATACAGCTACAAAAATGAATCATTCAAATAATCTTCGATTTAGCATTGATTTAACTTTCTAATATGAATAATTCATAAAAAATTGTTTATTAATGATAATATTATGAAAAATTTAGTTTATGTTAATGTATATAAATATATTTATGTAATAGGAATAGAATATAAAACTGTATTAGATATAAAAGCAATAACTTGATAGTCAATTACTAGAATAAATAGAACTTTTTATTAGTATCTTACTTTTATGATATAAATATTTCTAAAAATTTTAAAATATTCCTATTTTTATAATGTACTACATAACTAAAACTTTTTTTTTATAGCTCTTACTCCGAAAAACGAAAGCGAATGTGAAAGTGCGTGTTTCTTTGTATTCCCTCTTAAGAGGAGTAGGTTAAAAAAAATTTTATTTTATTACATATATTGTAGATATTAATGAAGTTTAAACATTGTTTTTATTATTTATAATTAAAATTTCAGTTGCAAGGGGGAAAAAACAGTCTAAAGAGAGTAAAAAATCAGGTGAATCCTCATCAGCTAAAAAAGATAAAGAAAACATGTAAATTAATATTTAATAAATATGATAATAGAAATACAATTCTTTTGTACTAAAATATTAAAATAAATAATAAAAAATTTAGATATACAATAGATAATTGTAGTTATATCTTAATTAAATAAAGTAAAAAACAAATTTATTATGACAATTTAATATCATTCTTTAACTTTCCTAACTTTCATCTATGATCATACATTATAAAATTCACAATATTATACAGTATTTTACTACTGTTGATATTGTTTTATATTTTTTATTAATATAATGAAATTGTATTATTATTAAAAATAATGATAAAAACTACTGTTTTTTATAATTTTTTCGAGACAATTCTATCATGCACATTGTAAATTGCTGATTTAACTCTTTTCAAAAACTATTTCATATATATATATATAATATATATAATATATAAGAACTGTATATATTATAAAAATAAACCTATAGAAAAATTGATTAAGTAATATAAAAAATTGTTTCCAGATTAAAAAATTAAAATTAATTTAGGATCTCAAAATTATAAAATTAATACTTTCTCCAAAGTTATATACAAAATTATTAACTTATTATTATACAGTAGTCTTTGGGCTCATTTTAGAAGTTCTTTAATATTAATTGATAAATTATTATGTAATAATTTTTAATAAATTATATTTTTTAGATATAAGAATGTCCAATTATATCTTAAAATATAGCTTGCTTTTTGAACTATTGCTATTTTATATACACAATAATATAGCTTTACATTTGATATAAAAATTATTACAAATAATATTTTTAATGATGTAACAATTTAGTTTTATCATATTAATCAATACATTATGATATATTTGAAATTTATTTCAATTTTTTTTATTTTACCTTTGATATTGAATATATAATTTAAGTTTTGTTTGAATCACGATTTGAACACTTCGTACTTATTACTTATGCTACATACAATTTTATTCTAATTGTTAATATATTCCATTAGAATAAATTATTCTCTCAAGCATTCTTGATTTTTTTTAACGAATCAATTAATTCTTGTCAGTTGCGAATTCGTCTTTATAAATTGGTCTTAATCTAATCATTTCAGAAATATTTTATAGAATACATTTTATAGTTTGAATAAATTAAAATATATAAAATCAGCAGGATTACTCGTACGAATAGAATGTGATTACTTTCTTTTAATTAAGTTTATTTGATTAATATAGGATAATTATAAACAAATAGAAATTAATATAAAATATTATAATATTTTATAAAAATAATTAAATTAAAACTTACTTCTCACATGATGACAAAATCAACTAATTTAAAAAAAATTACAACAATTAGGATTTTATGTCTTTCATAATACCAAGGCAGGGTGATGCCAATCTTAGGTGCATGATATCCATCAACTTTAAAAGTGCATCGATGAAATAGTTTATTCACATCCTCAAATGATATTATAACATATGTGTAATTCGAATATGGGTTGTCGTCGGTAATGGATATACTCAAGAATAACTACGGAAACTAATTTCACAAGGTATACGCTTGCCTGATGAGATGTTCATTTAATGGACAGAGCTTTATATTTTCGACTCATACACATATTATTTTGTCGTACGGGTTGAAGAATAGTGATTATTTTTAATCTAAGTGGTTTTCTCGATAATCGCTTTTATGATTTTATTGTGGCGAAATTCTGAAAATCTTTGTTTCTACAACTTTTTTATTACCACTACATTGATGTATTCGAAGTTGTACATATCAATATGTGTATAATTGTCTTGAAGTAAAGTTACCTATTTCAAAATTTACACTGATACAATATAAACATAAAATTAAATGATGTGAACCACTCTGGATCATTTAAGTAATAATTCTATCTAAATATTTTTGCTCTTGTAATAAAAAATTCGATTTTCTCTCTTTATTTGCACATGTTAATTAAATGTAAAGCTCAATCTTGAGTTGCCTGTGTTTATATATATACCTATTCTTAAATATATATGTATATATATACACACACATACATTATTTTTAGTAAAACTTAACATGTTGGAAAATTTTCTTTCAATTTAAACTAGATATTTGTAAAATTATCAATCCTAGTTTCTATAATTTTATTTATTCACTCAATTAAATCTATTTACTGAATAATATGGTGTAAAATAATAATATACTGTGTACATAAATAGTAAATACTGTTTCATATTTCTTGCAGAAATTATGTGATTTATACGAAAAAAGTAATATTTAAGAAAATGTATTAAAAATGGTTTATTTTAAAATAACTAGTTTTCTGTTAGACGTCCTAGTATCGAAACATTTTTCTTGTTCAATTGTTCGCACTCAAAAAATCTTCAAAATATCTGAGATATTCATTTTATTTAATTTCATTTAATGTATCTCTATAAATAGTAATGTACTTTATAAAATTATTTCATCTAAGCCCTAAGTAAGCTAAACCTATTTTGTTTGCTGCTCTTAATAACAAAATTCACTAATCGCGCATCTTAATTATGAATTCAAAACTTATAGTAGCTGAAGACTATTAGAATAATACAAAGGATTCATCAATGTATAATGTCTGTATTAGAATAGTGATATTATCATGCTTCTCTAAAACCTTTAAGTTGAGATATAAAATCCTCTATCTTATACAAAACACATATATATTCTTTAATAGCTTATGAAATGTATCTAAATTTTATATGTTTAGTTAATTCAACTTTTAGAAATTCCTTGTTTTTTTTTAAATACTGCATACATTTAAAAATTGGATGTGATAAAAAAACGATCTTCGCGTAGAAAATTTATAAAAAAATTTCTATCATGAAACAAAAACCATGTTTCACAATTATAAATTATTTTTTTTATTATTTAAATTATAAATTAACGTACCTGCATATGTTACTGTATATGTGTCTGGAATTTAAATTAATATTTTCTATGCAACGTTAACACATTGTAACAAGTTTTAAGTACGACTACATTGTCCGCGTAACGTATGAGTTCCCGAGGGCTTAAATCTAAATTAAAATACTTCAAAATATAGAAAATATAATATAATTTTAAGTTAATCGACTAGTTTAGAGTGATAAAGAACATGCTATTGAAAAACTTTGTCTAAAGAGAAGACAAAATAAGTTTTTGTAAAATTATATGTATATTTTAGACAAATTTTATTATATTTTTATTTGTAAGAATGCTAAAAATACGTGCCAGCTGTTAAACTAAAAAATTGTAACATACTAATAAAAATTTTGCTCTTCTCAAGTGATAAAAATTATTTAAAAACTATTTTTAAATTGTTTAAGTTTAAAAAAAGTAATATCTTATTACTTGTTAGAAAATGACTTTAAGAAAATATATTTTAAAGGCTTCTCCATCAGCAACTATATCAATTAATATTTACTTATTAACCTATCGTAATCTGATATTGTTAAGTTATGTCTTCACAAAATATTTTTTCAGTTTCTTTAAAAAAAAATTAATTTTCTTAAAGTTATTCGTTTCCAAACTTTCTTATAAATATTTTTTAAAACTTACATAAATTAACATGCGAGTCATGCAAAAACTGATCATTTAAAACTAAATCATATTTAGGATCTATACAATTTTTGAATAACCTTGTTATTATCGTCTCTGAAACTATTTTTATAATTATTATATAGTTACAATTAATTTTATGTTTCTATAACTCTCATTATTGATTTCTTAAAGACATATCATAGAATTTATGATTCTTAAATTTATTATTTAAAAATAGTAGGAAAACCAAAATTTGACACAAAAATCTTTTAAAAGGAAGAATAAATTCATCATTAGTACTGGAAAAATTTAGAAGACTATATAGAATAATATTTCGAAGAGCTTAACGTATTTCTATTATTGGTTTGAATTTCTCAAAACATTTTGAATTGGTATAAAATTTTTATTAAATTAAATTGAATTAAATGATTACCTTAATTTAGTTTTGACTTTGAATTGAAACTACATATTTCGAGATTTTTAAACACTGTTTATAACGTTTTATTGTCATTATTAATATATTAATATTATATTACATTATTATTATATTACGGGCGGTAAATTGAAAATTTTGTATTTGCAGTATATTATGATTGAATATTTTTATTGAAAGTCTTATATATACATAAATGCTTGTTTTTTAATTTTTATTTTATCAATGTTCCAAGTTGAAATTAGAGTGATAAATATATTTGTATAGCTTAATTTAAAGAAAAAGAATAATATTTCGAAATTAATTTTTTTAATAATTTTCTAAAAATTTTAAATACCAAAACAAAATTCCATAATGAAATTTAATATTACTTCTAAAATTTTCTTTAAAAAATAGGAAATATATTCTAATGATTATTTATGGTCTTAATATTCTTAATATTTTTTTTAATTTTATTGTTTTCAAAATACGATATACAAAATAAAACTATTAAAAGTCAATTAATAAAATTTTATGACATTCGTAAAAACATATTTGTGATATTTTTATTATATACAGCATATTATTATAAATTATATTTTGTTTTACAGTAATTATAATAATTTATCAAAAAAAAATTTTATTCAGTTTAATATTTAGATTTGCAGTTATAAGAATGAAATTGTTAATAATTACATTATTATTTACTATCTATCATATGTTTGTACGTGGTGACCTGAATAGTTGTCTTCGACGTTGCTCTAGTAAGATTTAAAATTAATAAAAATATTTATTTGTAATTAATCCATGTATTTAATATATTTTAAATAAATTTTAAATTATTTTGAATCAATACAATATTTTCATTACTCAGTATTTTTAACAATTTCGAGAAAATATTTATGTTAGCACTTTAAAATTTACAAAATGTAGTTAAATTAAAATATTGAATAAAAATTAAATAACAAACTAACGCTATTTGTAAAATTATCCATGAGGGAAAATTATTTATTACAATCAGGTATAATATTGTGTTAGTTTATTTTTATTTATTTTTATACTTCAAAACCATTTTAATTTTGCATTGCTTTTTTATGTATATTTTTAATTGTAAGATACAACCAAATTTATATAACATACAGACATCGGTCAATAGAAGTTTTTATTTAAATTTAACAACTAAATATTTTATAAATAAAAAGAGTAAATATTTTACAATTAACATTATATTCTTTTATAAAAAAAAAATTTATTTGTATAAATTAAAAGCTTATCGAACGTAGAAAATATACACGTACCTTCAAAAATTGATTCATATCAGCATTTTATTATAAAGTCGATTAGGTTAGATAGGCTTGAATTGTTTTTTTAATTTTATTAAAGCTGTATTATAAAATATAGAGAAAATGTAATTTAAAAACATTTATTTTTAATTGAATATTTTATTTACCAAAAACAAGAACAAAATATAGTTTAATTATTTATAAAGATATAACACATGATATACTACAAATTTTGTAACAAATTATGCATTGCTAAATTTGATTAAATATAGTTTCTACAATTAAAATTAAATTTGTATATGCGTATATTTTTAAATACATATTTCTTTATAATTCAATATAATTAACAACCTATAATAGAGGGATTAATAATAATAACTTTATTATAAAAGCAATCAATAATTATTTCAATTTAATAAATTGAAAATAATTTGTCATTATAGATATGTATTCAGTGCATCCGCCATCACTACTAGTTTGTAGACAAACATGCTACCAAAATGCTACACGCGGTAAATATAGTATTATATTATAATGTAATTTTACAGAAAACATTTATTATTTAAATATTATTTTATAGACGGTTACAAACAGACTAGTCTAAGTGGATGTTTAACCGTATGCAATGGTAAGATTATTTTTACATAATATTATGACACAACAGTAATATTATAAATCATAATAAAATTCAAGAAAATTTTAAAGCGATTTTCCCTGTATATATATATATAGGCATAAGTTTATAACAAGCATAAGTTTTATCACTATCACTGATAAGAAAGACTTATAAATTAATTTTATCTTTATATCTTATTATTAGAATATAAAGTATTATTTTCAAATTGCAAATGAATAATTTTATAATATTATATGAAACTTTTATGTCACTGTAAATTATTATATTTCATAAAATATTAAAAATTTGTTATTTTTTAAATTAAATCTCAAATGTTTTCATATATACGAAAATAATTAATGTTATCTATTAAAAGTGAAATAATTATCAAATTTATTTTACTACAAGCATTAATATGTATATTTTAATATCTGCATGTTATTAAAACTCAAAAGCAGATTTTTAGTTTTTTTTTATAAATTACTTATATTTCATTTTAAAATATTCTTAGTTCAATATTAGTTTAAATTCATAAAAACTGATTTAAATTGCTTTGATGAATTATATGAATTAATCTAAATTTCAATTTATTATAATTAAATTCAAAGTTAATAGTAATATATTTTATAGTACATTATAAATATATGAGTATATTTTCTATTATTATAATTTAAATATAATGAAAAAGAGGACGTAGAGTAATATATTTATTATTATTTTTTGGTTCGATATAGCTATAACAAATGAAGAGGAACAAAAAGATTGTAGAGATGCTTGTGAAGTTCTGTTCCCTAACAGAAAACGTAATTAAAACTATTATGTTTATCAATTTAGTATTTATATTTATTTATACAATTTACAACACAATATTTTATATTAAAAATTAGGAGGCAGACCAACAAACCCAACGACACAGCCAGATTTAAACAAAGCTCGGAGATCCAGAGGTCCAAAAGTTTTAAAACCATGGGAGAAGCAACCGGGAACAACACCGTAAGCACTTCTTCATTCTAATTAATAATAATCGAGTTTAAGAATAATTAATAGTATGTTAACAAATTTATTTGCAAGAAAAGTTATTAAATTTTTAATATCGTGCAAACATTTTAACAAAATTTATTTAAATAACTATAAATTTTAAATAAGATAATTAACATTTAAAAAAACGGTCTACTGATATAAAAATTATTTGTTGATTCTTAAGCTAATCGATTATTTATTAAATCATATGATTATATGAGTATTTAAAAATCAGTTTAAAAAATAAGTAATAAAATTTTTATGATATTTCTTTACGAAACTTGAAATATTTTTATATGATAAAAATTGTGTTATTTATTCTTGTTAAACTAATAATATTTTATATTATTATAAACTATTATAAACTATTATAACTATTATAAACTAATAATCTTTAATATTCGTGATTAAAGATAAGATTAATCTTGACTAATCAAACAGTAAAAATAAATGTTTTTAATTACATTACATATTATATTATGTACTTTTTCAAATATTAGATATGTATTATATTACATTATATCATATAAAATTTTTTAAGCCAATTCTGAATTATTTGAGAAAAAATAGAACCGTCAGTAGAATAGCTTTTTTATTAGTATAATATAGTTTCTAATGTTGTATGTTGTGTAATTATGTAACAAAATATTAATAACTCAAGCAAGTAACTAAAATCGTACTTTTTTATTTCATAAGAAATATATAAATATATAAATATATAAATAACTGCTTAAATTTAAATATACTTAAATAAATTGTATCAAAATATAATCATTGCTTATTTGAAATATAAGCAAATATGTACAATACATTGTTTACGCTCAGTTTTTAAACTGATTCTATGATATTCATATAAATTATATGACGTTTTTTCCTAATCATACTCATCTTAATTTTAAAAATAAAATATTAAATTTTAAGTTATTTACAGTTTTCAAATATCACATAAAATAAAATATAATCATATTATTTTAAATTCATTAACGGATTGATTTGTTTTGGTTTTTAAACTTATTTTTACACTTTTTTTGTCAATTGATTATTCGAAATATATGAAATGAGTATTTTATATTGTCTGCTTAATTAAATTGGCAGATAGAAAAATTATATTTTCTACAATAAAATAATTGTTAAATAATTGTTAAAACACAAATTTTATTTTTGAAATTGTAATATTTTATCCACGCAAATTTTTTAAATTACAGATGGCTCGGCTTGTAGCCTGCAAGTGTAATATAAAGTTATAGTTCAACATTATAATCATTATCTCTGTCATAAAAATAAAAAAACCAAATATTTATATTATACCTATATTCTTTGAAATAAATTTTTTCTTTTAAATAAATTGAATAATTTTTCGAATATTTTATCAGGCATTGTCTGATCTAAGTTATTGTGTACGTATTTTCTCCCAATGTTATCTAATTTAAAATTAATTCACTAGTTAATGCTAATAATGTATCGTTTTTCCTCTTGATTCAATTGTTTATCTAAATCGTAGAAAAAATTCATCATCAATTTTTAGTATCCTCCATTGAATTCCTAAATAAAAAAATTAAAATTACATTCAATTAAATAAAAATCTACACTATAAAATTCTTTTAAACTTGTAAATTCATAGTATAACATGAGTTAATAGCAATATTGATGAACACATGCGAAAAATCGAACAACTAAAACTGTACAATGATGTAGCAGTTTTGAAGTTACTATGCAGAACACGACAATTTTCAATTAGTGAGATTACTTTCAGTAAGAACAAAAATCGCGCACAATTTACCGACTATATTTTGTGTACTATATTTTATTGTAAACATAGCAAGCACATGTGATTGAATGTTTCATTTGGAGTAATAAGCCTGCAACTAATTGTCAATCGCAGTTGATAAAATAAACCTTCTTCTACATAGAATGAGTAAATTTAGGTATACATAAATTTATAATATTGATTATCAGTAGTCATAAGATAAAAAGTTACTTTTTACTTCAATATTCTTCAAACTATACAATCCATAACGAGAAAAACAAATTTATTCTCTATGTAATTATTTACTAAATATTTTTAGTAATCACACGTATTTTTAAATGGATAAATATTTAAACGATTTATTGAAAAAAAAAGTTACATTTCATATAAATATTTAATATAAATTGTGAATTCACATAAATATAAACAATGTACTGAATTACTTAATAATATTACTGCAGAAAATGTTTTCTTTCTACTTTATCTCTTACTTTATAAAATAACGATTTTTAAACAAATTTTTAAATAAGTTTGGTGTAATTACTTGTTTATATTGATTTTAAACTTCATGAAATAAGAAAGAATAATAAAGAAGAGGGACATCGATTAAGTAACGGATAAGCATCCTAACTAACACCCGTTATACATATTTTGTAATATTATAAAGCTATGTTTAGCATATAAATGTAACAGAATATGGATACAATGTATGTACGCATAATATATACATACAAAAATTAAATTTATGTACGTGTATCGTGGATTTAATAGCATGAAAATTACCATACAGTAAACAAATATAAAAGGACAAACGCACTATAAGACAAGTAAGGGAACATACAACCTGTAAATCTGTTTTACCTTTTTAACCGCTCATGAAGTTGTAACATACACATGCAACGAGAGACATTCGAAACTGCTGGCCAATTAAAATAAAAAAGAGTTGAACGGGAGTATGAAATTTTAATTTGACTCTATTTGGTTTAAGTTGCAAGAATCGAAGAACTAAAAGTAATTATCCATTAATTTTACCAATACAGTATTAAAAATATATGTATAATAATGCAATAATATTGTATTTTTTATACTTTAACTATTACTCTACATACTACAATAGACCTTTAATTGAAAAAAAATATATTCGTAAAACATTGAATCAAATTCAATAAAAATTATATATGACATATCCATGTATGCATGTACAAATATGCATAACCATACATCTAACTATTAAAATTCAGAAATTTAGCAGTAGCGTTTAATGTGTGCATTTTTCTATTCAAATTTTGAAAATCGAAATTAATTCCTTCAAACCAAATAATTGGTTACGTGAAGATATTTTTAATTTACTTCTTTAGAAAAGTTTTGATTATGACTTTTATAAGTGCAGTATTTACACTATTGCCTAAAATCAATAGTTATAAAACTTATTCTATAAGAGAAATTAATATTTTAATGTTATACGGCATTATCTTAAATATTAAATAGAATTTTCAAAACAAAACTATTAAAAGATAATTAATAATAATTTATGACCTATGCGTGAATAAGTATTATATTTTATTGTATAAATCAATCTATATATAATATTTGTATTATGAAATACAGAAAGACAGAGTTATTATTTAAAAAGTACAGATATTACAATAAAAATATTATTTTCGTATAAAAAATAGTCAATATTTAAAAAAAATGAAGCTAATACTTTCTATAATAGTATTAATTACCTACTATGGAGAGGTTAAAAGTACACCATTACTTCAGTGTATTCAACTATGTGACGGTACGAATTTATAATATATAAATATATATAAATATATATATTTATATATATAGATACTATGATATAATACTGATGAATCAATATATTTATATTTTATATAAGCGTAGTAACATTACTTAACATATAAAAAATAATTTAATACGAAATATATATAAAATAAATATAAACATATACAAATTATTATAAACACTATTAGACCAATTTTGTTGATAGTTGTTTTTTTACTCATATTGTGATACTTTTACGATTAACTGTGCCCTTTTTAATAAAAATTCCTATTAAATCAATTACTTCAACAGGATCCCATTTCATATTATTCCTTAAAGTTCTAACTTTTTCACGCAGTCTAATTCAAGACCATTGGACTGTGAAGAAAATAAACGTTTCCTTGTCTACGGTACTTCTAAAACATGTTGTATTATGAATTAAAAATATATATATTTTATATTTCAAATCCATTAATGCAATCTCACTATAGTTTTTTATTTTCCTTGTTTACGTTTTGCAATTTCTGTATCTATTCATAATATTCATAATATTGTAGTAATTTCAATAGACAAAATTTAAAAATTAATATTTAGAGTACTATATTTCTTATACAGATGTTTTTGACTAATTTTACAACCGTGAACGATAAAAACTTGCCTATCCCTGTCTATTGCTTTCGATATTTGAGTGCGTATCAGCATTTAATTGTTTTTTTTAAATAAAATGGAAAACTCGTCCTTCAAATCTTCAACTTTCGTTTATTTCTTAAAGAAATCAGAGTGTTTTTTTTTTTTTTTTTTTGGCAACTTAAACAATTATAATTTCTATTAAAAAATAATTTATTACAGAAAGATAAATTTGTTACAAAATGTAAAACATGTACATTAATAGAAGTTTTATTGAATATAAAACCAAAAGTAACACGATTAATAATATTTTATTTTTACACTGAATACATATTTGTTTCATTATAATTAAATGTTATTGTCACTTCGATAATAATATTATTAGAACTTAATTTCTTTTAAAGACTTAATATTTCATTGTTTTCTTCGATTACTTATTACATACATATGATAGAAGTTTTTAAATTAGTTTTTAAATAAATTAGATATTAGTTTTTAAAAAATATTACGTTAAAAAGTTTTAAATATTTAATTTGAGTATATTGTTAAAAATATCTCTATATTAATTATTAATATGTACATAAAAAGTTTTAGACTTTGAAAATGGATGTTTCATTTATAATTAATAATTTTACTCGCTCTTTATAAATAAAAAATAAGAAGGCACGTTTTTAGAAAATGAATGGCCATATATTTCAGTTCCTCGTTGTTGTGGAGATCATTATTAATGTTGAAATCGTCCACAACATTGTCTACAGTAAAGGTTTTTCTAATTTTTTTCTCACATCCACACTTCAATCCTTCTAAATTGTTGTTCTCAGCTTCTGAATTTCAATCTGAATTTTATCTTCCCATTTTCCTTTATATTACATTTAAAGATGTCCGCAGATGAAGTATTGGATTAATATATCAAAACACCTTCTTTTAAAATACATGGGGTTGATTTTAGATTATAAATCGTTAAAGATTTTATTTTTACCCAATAACCCATAGTAATGAATTTCAGAAACAATTATGATCATATAATTTTGCGTGTATCTCTTCTTTTGATGAATTATCTAGAAGTGCTGAATAAAAATGGGAAATTTTTTTTTTGAATTATATTTACGAAGCGATTTGATAGAATTGAAATTATTCCTTTTTAATAATTAAGAAAATATTATCGACTGCGACTTTAACTTACCGATCAATCTAATAGATAAACAAGGAAACGCAATCCTTAAATATTTTTCAAACGCTTGGAAACAATTTCAATTGACAATTTGTATATTTTCTCGATGATTGTGACAAAATCAGTAACATTGAGTAGTTATTGATTTCCTTTATCAAACAATTGTAATTAGTTAAACAAAATAAATCTTTTCAAGAAATTAATTACGATAGAGGGAAAGAATCTTTAAAACATTAAAAATTAAAACTAACTTTTAATCTATAAATGTAAATAAACATCCAATCGCGTAAAAATTATTAATTTATTTCATATAAAAACTAAATAAATATATTAAATTGCATATAATCTAAAAAGATATAAGTTTAATTTGATTAAGGAAGGAAATTTAGTCTTACTCGGAAAACCAAGCGATTAGATTTTTATGTAAAGAAAGTTAAATTTTCTCTCCCTAAAAATAAAAATTATATTACTAAATAATAAATATAAATATTCCAAATAATTTTATTTTACATTCTCTATTAAAATTTATATCATTTATAAAAGCATAAATTTTTTAAATTATTGCAAACAAAAATTTTTTAAAACAAAAAATATAGCAGCACTTTTAGCCGTCATTTCTTCCACAATGTATTTTGAAATTGCAGAACATTAAATAAAAATGAAAATTGCTTTCTATATCTTTGAAAGAGTAAATATTATATATATTAATTTTAAATAATAGAATATATTAACTTTTAAAATAAAGTTAATAATTTTCAACCTGACATTATTAAAATAGATTAAATTATTGTGTCCAAGTATCAAAGATTTGTTATAGAAATTAATTATAATTCATAAACATGTATCATCAAAATTAAAATACAAAAATAAATCGTAATAAAAGAAAAAATATATTAAATGGTAATTAATCTTCACAATAATCAGATAACATTAGATTTACTCCTATTTTTACTCGCTTGAGAGAATCATTACTAATATAATATTACTATAAAGTTTTGAACCTTTTCTTGTCAGTCTTTCGGATGGCTTATTGATATTCTAGTTAAGTTGTTACATTTTTATTATTTGACTCTTGTTTCTAGTAACATATCGAGTAATACAATATTTTTAATTTACATTCTATCGAAACTCTTGCATAATTTAGTTTAGTTTATTGAACAATGTACACATTATTGAAAATGAATCTCTTTTAGATCCTGTCTTAGTACTAGGTTTTTTCTGGTAAAGATAAAGGATGGATAACTTAATAATTCTAACGTAATTTTTAACATTTATTTGGTTACTTACTGTTTTACTTCCAAATGCAGCTTGTGTTTATATAGTTGAAAAGTTTACCATATAGAATCATCGAAATTTCCAATATGTTCTTTGATAATTTAGATAAGTTTCTTATTTTTTACATAATTATAATCAAATAATTGTATTTATTTCTTCCGATTAGGCTTTTCTTATTATTCAGTATTTAGATATTAACACACCTTGTGTTTAATTCGATGATATTCGTTCAAATCAAAGATCATAAATACAATAGCATATAGTAAATAATTATACATATAAATTATATTTATTATTTTTTAATTATAATTTGTATATATTTAAACAATTAAAAAAATGGAAAAATTTTCTCAACTCTAATAATATTAAAATATAATTGTTGTATTGAACACATCGGGCAATTATAATATTCGATAAAAGGTAATAATATATAATTTTATCTGAGAATCTACTTGTAATTTTGATAGTTAACAATCTTATTTCAAACTTTCCATCGAAAATTAAAAAGTTAATATCTGAGAATTCTTAATTGCTGTGAAACTCAAGATTAAAAATATTTTGATAAGAAGTGTTGCAATATAAACAGCATATATACTATGCGTGTATCAGAATTAGATTTCAACTTTTCTTATTTTTTTATTATTTGAAAGTCTTTATGTATATATAAAATTTAATTTTTTACTTTTCGAATAATAAAGTTATATTTAAGTCAGAAAATCAGAATAATACGTAATTAATACTATTACTGGTAATATAAATTACTATTATTATTATTATTATTATTATTATTATTATTATTATTATTATTATCAGTATCAGTATCATTATCATTATCAAACTTTATATGTACAGCAACATACACCATTGATTCGATGGACAATAATGTCTGTAGACAGAAATGTTATAGAGATGCTACACTGGGTAAATAAATTTGTATATGACTATCGCCGTATTTATAATTCATGACTTACTTAAATTTATCTATTTAATTTCCACCAATAAAGGAGGGCACGAGGAAAATTCATTAGAAGGCTGTCTCGCAGTTTGTGAAGGTAATTTAATATCTTTAATTTTCTTATTATTTATAAAATTTTGTCAAATGTTTTTTTAATCAATTCAATTTAGAAACATTCTATTAGGTAAATGTATTAATAAAAAATTGAACTAATTTCGTCAGTTTAATTTTCACTTCAAACATTTTTGTGAAAGTTGAAAATAATTTTTTAAGAAAAATAAAAAATTATTCCTCCAAATACGTAAAAAAAGGTACTTTATATGTTTATTATACTAAATTTTATAAAATAAAATATTAAAACATTTTTATACGTAAAACAACGTCTAATGTAATTAAAATATTTTTAAGAAATTTTATTAGTACTTATATACCATTTTTCCAATCATATACATTTATATCATATTAAATAATGTACAAGATAATCAAAGTGCACTAATAAAAATACTAATTATTCAATCAATAAACAATTCATACATAGAAATTACAAGTAAAATGATATACAAAACGATTTCATCATAGAAAAAAATATAGGTAAAATTTCTTCATAGATCAAGCATGAAATAATGTTTTTTAATTATAATTGCTATTATATTTTTTTACTAGATATAATTTTTAATACTATTAAAAATTTTATAGCTGCTAAAAAAATTATTTTTTAATTAATTAATTTAATATAGGCCTACCGGAAGGAAATCAAAAAGTTGATTGCAGAGCTGCATGTGGAATATTATTTCCCTTGAGACCTGGTAATTGATAAAATCATTAAAAGGAAAACAATAATTTTTTATTTCATGCAATATATCTTATCACTCTAGGTCAGAGAGCAAGAACAAAAAAAGTAACAGCATCAGGATCGAGGACTGTGTCAATGTACCAATTTATTTAATACAATGTATGTAGTCAAAAACGTTGACGATTAATTTGTAAATGGCTGAATTGTACTTTTTCGAAATGTGAAAAAAATTCTGTGAAAGAAATAAAACAAAACATATTGCTTTAGTCACAACAAAAATTATTCTCGCGTTAAAAAAAGTAATAATTTCTTCTGATTCAATTAACTTTATTTAGTTTATATAATTCACGATGAGTATCAGATATTTATTTAATTAATGAGTGCATTCACAATATATTTTCTTACATTTTTTAACTTTTGCTGAAGACAAAATAAGAAAATATTTTAAGTATGTCGGACTTATGCCTTAGTAATTTATACGTATATTTTGAGAGTGAATTATATATGATAAAAATTTTTAAATTACTATTAAAAAAGAAATAATCAAATTTATATGTAAATAAAGTTAAGTAGAAATATTAATGTTTTGATTAAATACAAAAACCGTAAAAGTGAAAATAAAAGAAATGCAAGTATTTTTATTTTGCTGTCAAATAAAAACATTTCAATTAAAGAAAGCGAATTTTCAATTAATGTTAATTGATATATAAATAAAAGATACTTTATATTTTTATATATAATTAGATATTCTCGTGTACAGAAAAATTAACTTAACCTACTACGAGACACACGTTACAAAAACATTGGGTTTTAAGCATTTGATTTCAATCTTGCAACAACTTCTCCTGTAGTTTATAGACGATGATATCGAAATTATTGTCGTTGAAATTACGTCGTTCTTTTGTACCCTTCTTCCGATTAAATAACTGCAAGTGCCGAATGAAAACGAGAAAATCCCAGGAGATTGTTTTGTGGTATTACTTTTAAAAAAATAATTTAATGTATTGAAAAAATACACTCACGGAGGATTTTTTTTTAATGTGTTAGATCTCTTTTCAAACTGAATTTTTTTTTTACTGTTCACGTAAATTCACGTTGAAACAACAATATCTGTCATCTTTGCAGATGTAGACCAAAACTAATTCCATTTTCTCAAAAACTACTGAACTTCTCTTCTTATAGTTTTCAGCAATTCTAATTAATTTTTATATATCTATGTTGATAGTAATAATGGAATAAAACAATCGCATAAAACTTAAAAAAAGTTATAATCACAGAATTTTAAATTAATTATTGTAATGACAATATACAAATACGGAATATTTTCAATTGACGACAAACGATTATACACATTATATATATAATGGATAACTTCACTATTAATAACAATAATAACAATACCAATAATAGGAAAAAGGACAAAAAGTAATAATAAATAATCAATAACGAACAAGAACAACAACAATAATAATTTTTAATCATTGATTCTTATTTAAGGTTCCCCAGTTTTTTGCACTTTATAATAAAATATTTCATCTGCACCTATGCAAACTCCATGAGTATTATTATTAAATAAAAGGTAAATATTATACGATATCATAGTGATAATGCAAATCTTAAATTTAGAGATACGTATGACGAGTAATTTAGAATTTCATAAAAACTAATATATTTTAATATTTTTATAGTTTTTTTAAGTTTCAATTAAAGATTAGTATTTTATAATTTTAAGTTAAAATTTTTTATACAAAATGTCATGATGATTATATGATGAATGATAAATAATGCATCACAAAAATTATAAAACGTAACTGTATTTAGTGAAAAAGTATCATATAAAATATAAATTTTTATGCATGTAGATATTATATTGTGTTAGATGTGAATTGTTCGTCATAATATTATATTATATATATACATATATATAAATGTTTTTTGTTTAAATGAGGATTTAACAAACAGAACTATTAAAAAATAGTTATAAATGATTGATGACCTGTTCGTGAAAAAAGTTTCTATTTAGAATGTCTATATTTGTTTTTTTTCTATAAAAGACTGTATTATTATTAATTAGAATAAAAAATTTATAAAATCAAGAGTTTTTTTCACAAAATTTCAGCTCCAGTTATAAAAGATGAAACTTTTATTAAGTACAATACTGCTTCTTAATTGTTACTGTGTGGTTACAAGTACATTAACGGAGTGTTTTCGACGTTGTGCCAGTATGAAAAACATTTATACAAAAAAAATTATAAAATTGATAATTGTCGACAGTGAAAAACAATAAAATATATTAATAAATTATAAATAATCATAGTAATAAAATAATAAGACTGAATTTGCTAACAGATAAATATGTTTCTACTTTGAAATTTCTAATATATTCAATAATAATTTAGTAAATTCATATATTTCCCAAGTAAACTTAATTCAATGTTTGTTATAATTATAATTCCATAACTTGACTATAATTAATATATTGTACATTTGTATGCTTCGATTTAAAACAAAGTGAAATATATTGAAAGTATCAAAAAAAAAAAAATAATATAATGAATCAGAAGTATATACTCATTCAATTTTTCTGAACTATAAATGAATAACATTATTGATTAAAAATGATAAAATTATAAATTTCGCTTTTCTTTTTCCTAAAACTTAAATAATTCCACAAATTTTAAGCTTAATTCATGTAAAAATTGAATATTTTTTGTTTTTATGAATTCAATCTTTAAATAGTATGGAATAAAAAATTTCTTGTGCATATATAAAAAATATATAATAAATATTGGCATTATAGACCAATTGTAAAAATTAGAATGTCTTACCCTTAAGAAATACTTTACATAATTTTTAATTATTTATTCAAAGCTCTACAGACATCTCAACAAAAAACTCACTGTGTAAGAGAATGCCATGTAGAAGCTACAATGGGTAAATAGAATTTATTCGTTCTATTCCAATATTAATATATTAGTATTAGTTTATATTTATAAATTTCTCGCTTTTATATTTTTAGGAGGAAGCACCGCGACAAATTATTACGACTGTATGGAATTTTGTCATGGTAATTACATATTTTTAAAACTATTTTAAAGTGATAATATTATCTATATTAATATTAATAATAATAAATTTACAAGCAATTTTTCGAATCGTGAACGTTCATTATTCTCTTTTAATTTATCGAGGAAAATTTTTCTATATTAAAAATTTCCATCAGAATCAAGAAAACCTTTTTTTCATCTGTAACTTCTAAAAATTTATTATTATTATTACTTAATAACTTGTACAATAATAGTGGAAATAATAAACCTAAAAACTTTGAATTATTTTTTAATTTTCCAAAATATTTAACGAAAGAAGCAAAAACCGACCCTTAAATCTTTACTATTTAAAAAATTATTGAAAAATACATTTAAAAAATTTTGTAATAACCTCAAAAAACTTATAAGATTAAAAAGTTTTAAAACTAAAATTTTTTCACAAATCTTTACCTGTAGAAACGATAAATATAATAACAATAAATAATAGAATTACTTAGAACAATTAATCATATTCTTAGCACTGCTAACAGGCCAAATATAACTCCAAAATTTCCAATATTAAATTAAAAATCATTTCATGTATTATAATTATTTTCATAGTTGTAGTTTGTATTATTATTGTTTAATCTTTATATGTATAGTCTGTATATATCTTTATATGTCTGTATATATATAATCCATATACGTCTGCTTAAATGTATAAAAAACAGTAATTTCAAATTAGCTAGGACCGAAGGGGATGCTTTAGTTGAGTGTGAAACAGGATGTGATTTTCTATTTGGCTCAAAGAAACGTAAATAATCTATTATTTTTGAATCGTCATCATATTTTTCTTTAATCTATATTATAATTAAAATAAAAAAATTTAAATTGTAGATATTGGATCAAAAAAAAAGACAACGACAAATAGGCCAAAAAAAGCAAAACAAACAACACGACGAGCTAATTCAATGATGACATGGTTGTAACATGCTATATTTATAAATGATACGGTCAAAGTATTAGTTAATGCTCTGTAAAGAATTTCCCGTTTGTAACTACTTGAGAATTTTTTTTTAGAAAATAACAAGAAAATTAAATGATATCTATTCGTTATATAAGAAAAAAAAATTTATGTAAAATTTTTAAAATATACACACTTAATGTTTCTTGATTAATAGCTCATAGCAAAAATACACTATTTATACCAAATATTAATTAATTTACATTATTGATTAAATTGAGCAACACATCTATTCCCCAATATTTGTTTTATGGAAAGAATTAACGGTATCTTATAAATAATTTATGATTAGCTTATTCATTATAATTTAAAAATTATACCTGCATCAATATTATTTAGTATTCCAATTAGCTTACATAATAATTTTCATTATTGTATAAAATTGCGTTTTTTTACTCTATTAAAGGTGATAAGGATATATCATAAGAAGAAAACGCAATATGTTTACCATTTCTTTCCTTAAACGTTGTATATTATGATCTCATGTTTTTCTTTCTTTCATATTTATTATCGATAGCGCCTATATTTTATTACGGGATAATTAACTTTATTACTTCTAAGTAGATTAATTAAATTTATATAAAAAATCAACTTAACTAAAAGAAGAGAAAACATATAGATACTTGAAACATGTGCTTTCGTTTTATTATTATATTAAAATTTGTAATTCTCCATCTGCCTTAATGAATTATTTATATTATTTTTATTTTAAAACAAGAAAAATTGATACCTACATATATTACTAGTTTGAATAATGCAGCCTTAGATATATGAATTGGACTGTCCAGTCGTTTACAAATATTTTTTTCAATAAACTATGTCGAAAATATGTAGATATATGATAAAATATTAATTCAACCTTATAAATTAAATTAAAATTATAAAAACTATTATAATAATAAAGAATAATAAATACTAATAATAATAATAAATATAGAAATATATAATGCGTGTTAAAAGGATTTTGAAGAGAATATAAAAATAAAATCGATATTGTTTGTGGCGCCCATTCGAATTAAATTTCTTCTCGAACCATGTAAAATTATTTTTTTAAATCCAGTGAATATATTAAATTTAAACATAAATAATGAATACTAAGAAAATTTTGAAATTGATGTACTTAATTAAGGTTATTGGCAAATTATGTTAGAAAGTATAAAAATTGTAAATGAAAGGTTGTATAAAAATCAAACTAGATATGAAATAAAGGTATTCAAATTTCGAAAATATCTATAGCAATGCATTCATAGAAATTTGATGGATTTTTTTTACTTTAATATTCTTAAAAACTATTTTTTTTTTATAATTATCTGCTTAAAGCGTAATAACTTCTTCAATTCAATAAATACTTTATTCCTTTAATTAATATATTTTTAATAGAAGTTTGGATTGCTATGAAAATTTGTTGCGAAAATTGATTTTGAACTAAATTTCAGTATCGCTTGTCATCATTTTTGTTTTAAAATGTTCGTTATTAATGATTGTATATTAACGGAAATAGTTATGAAATAAATATCTATTTAGAAAACTTTTGGTATAAATATGAAATCTATATTTTATGAAGAAATTATGAGTGTTCAGATTATAGCAATAATATGTGTAAAAGAACATTATATCATTATCATAAAATAAGTAGCATACAACTTACTGAAGAATTTTTATTTAATAATAATTAAAATTTTTTGTATTTAATATAGTTTTTTAATTTATAACAATGGACGTAAATGATTTAATATGTAAATGAACACATTGAATTCAATATACATGTATAAATTTAAAATTTAAATCATTAGTACAGAACCAAACATTAAGTTTATAGAACAACATTATTTTTATATAATAAAAGTATTTATAATGATTAAGGAAATGATAATTTTATTACTGATATAAATATTTAAATTATAACACAGTATTCAACGATATTAATTAAGCTGCCATTAAATAAAGAAATGATATTCCCGAATGTTTGGATTTATTCTTAATTTTTATTGATGATTAATATGTTATATTGAAAATTTATAAAATTATTTTTAAATGCACTAAAACTTGTAATACATATAATTTTTTCCATCAAATATTTGATGTTGAATAAGTTTAACAGCATGTCGTCCTTGACATATCTTTTCTTCCGATCAATTAACAGGTAGTACTGAATATAAACGGGAAATCTCCTGATTTTTTTTTTTTGGTTTTTATGTTTCTAATAGAATGTAATATAATGGATACAATTCATTTTATAAATTTATAAAATCCCTTGGGTTTGACCTCATTATTACATTCTTTTAGGTAGAGATTCAATGATTTGTAATCTTCCTAATCTTTGTAAATTTTTTTGTGGAAATAATCTGTATTTCCATTTTATGGTTTTTTCTGTAACATCAGGTAATTAGCGATTTTTTTAAGTAAAAAGAATCTTAAAAACATTTAAATGTAGTACGTATTATTACTCTATACATCTGATTAAAACTGTTTTGCGTGATTAAGCTAAAATTATTATTTTTCTAGTCTCACTTTTTAATAACTAATACTCCATGGAAATATACTTACGTATGACTATACTAAAAAATTATAATTTACATGATATTATACAAATATAATTGTCTTAATTTTCTCTTAAAGCACATACACACAAAAATCTAATATTTTATATTCATAACTTCAGTTCTTCTCACGGGAGATTTCATTGATGCTGTTTTTTTTTCTTATTCAATTATGAATTATTGAGTTTATTTAATTCATTAGGAATTTTAGATATTTATTTCATGAATTAGTGCATGCACGTTTATAATTTTTTATATTTTTTACTTGTTCTAAGACAAAATGTGAAAATATTTTATAATTGCAAAGTTTGTATTCGGTCTTATTATATTAGCTGCTATAAATATATTTTTTGTGGGAAATTAATATATAATACAGAATAATTACCCATTATTTTAATTTAAAAAAAAACAATAACGAAATTTTCAGAAAATATTTTTAAGGTTTTAAGCTGAAATAAAAAATAAAAATAAGAAAAATGATTTACTTAATGTAACTAACAAAATACAAATAAAAAAATAATTAATATTCTATATTAACACAGATTTACAACCTGTTAACATACATTTTTATCATCTTTTGGTATAATATATTATCTTTTGTATGTCAAAATATTTTGAATCGCAAATTATAACTTCATCAGTATATATAATTAAAAATGTTCTATATATCAACCTATTACTTTTACGTGTATTCAAGAACCCGAATATATTTTAATAATTATTATAAAACACTGTATATATTAAACTTATGTAAAACTTATATTAATTAATGGTCCAATATTATATTCTTTTATTTATTAAATGTATTGTTAATATCATTAAGTCCTGTAATGTACACGATGCAAGTAAATTAATAAAGTAAAAAAGACTGTGAAACGTATATACTATTCGTGAGAACGAATAAACATGGATGATGAATCTTATCATACAAATTATGTTCTAAATGTACAAGATTGACTCTGTGGTTCAAGATTTGGAGCTGGAGGCAAAGAAAATTTTAGAACTGCAAACGACACGTAAAAACAATAGATCAAGAAAGTAAAGCTATTCTCCTAAGACAAGAGAAGTCAAGAACAGAAATTGAAAGATTTGTAATTATATTTAATTTGTTAACATATTGTTAATAAAGTGCACAACTATAGCCAGAAGAATGGTTTAAATGATTATATGGAGTTACCCTATACTTGAAAGGGTAGCTAAATTATAATAGATGATACCGACAGAATTATTATTTTTATTAATTATATAAAAAGTAAATATTTTAGTATAATTAAAATAGATAGTTAGATGCAAAAGAATTTGAATGTTGGTTAAATTTTAAATCCAGTGATATTTATATATTTATATATTTGTTCTAAAATTCGCAGAATTTAACATTTTATATTTTACAGTTACATTTAATCTTATAAGGGCTAAATTAAAAACTGAACAGCTACATTAAATTTTTAATATATACTGAAAAAATATATGGAAATATAAAACTGAACTTCTTTCTAACAATATTTATAAATATAAAACGTGATTTATAATGAAGGCTGTATTGATGATATTATAAATTAAAATTATAGTTGTAGAGAAAACAGTTAAGACAGTATTCATTTATCATATTAATTTTCTTCTTTTTTATCAGGATTGGAATAACAAAACTATTAAAAGATAGTTAAAAATAATTTATGATCTTTTCGTGAAAATAATTTATTTTAATCATACACCTGTTTGTTTACTATATATGACAGTGATATTTTAAATTAGATTAATCGAATTTGTAGAAAAAACACTATTTTATTTTAGATAACTGATTTACATTCATGAATGATGAAGCTATATTTTGTCGCAATAGTTTTTTTCACCTACTACGAAAACGTTTTATCTGGACCATTAATGAATTGCCTTATACGTTGTGACGGTAGGATAAATATTTATACACAAAAACATAGTTCTAAGAATGATAATTTATTATATAATTGTTCGACTGAATTTCGAACAAAAAGAAAGTACTTTTGAACATCCATAATCTTAGATTTTTTTATAGTAATCTGCTTTCCTTACACACATCTTATTTAATATTTTCCATTATTTTTCTTTCCATTTATTAATTGTTCAAAGAAACTGTACGTGAGTGCGAGTCAAATTCATTTTCAAGTGTGCTATATTATTTTAACTTAAGATACATTCAGCTTTTTTCAATAAATTTTTTTACTACACTTTTATATTATTCGTTTATATAATTAGTATTGTAACACTTATCCCAACCTTAGCAAATTCTATTTAATAACCTTAAAGTTTTCTTCAAAATATTATACAGTAAAACATTTCAATACTTTGATGTTAGCGGATGTTCTTTTTTCAACGTTATACAATTACGTTTCATTTACGTTTCATTCAAATTTTAGTAATACAAAAAATTATATTTATTGCAACTAATTTGCAATAATTATGTATTCATTTGTCTATACTTCGTTAATTTTGAAAAATAATTCACGAAAATTAAATAAAAAAGTTTGGATGAACAATATTTTCATCTCAAAATATATATTTTCTAAAGTAATTTATAATTAATAAAAATATTCAAATTATAAAATATGAGTAATTTAAAGTCGATTCGTATTTTTATTTAGAGGTTTCTTTAAAAATGCGTTCTAATCAATCTTAATTGCTGTGAAAGTCAAGAACAAGAAATTTGCGATAAAAATAGCC
Source organism: Platyscapa corneri (assembly GCA_018907185.1). Classification (NCBI taxonomy): domain Eukaryota; kingdom Metazoa; phylum Arthropoda; class Insecta; order Hymenoptera; family Agaonidae; genus Platyscapa; species Platyscapa corneri. The sequence goes on along the minus strand of JACCHW010000065.1, from coordinate 702,699 downwards.
TCGTAATAATATATATATATATATATACATATGCGTATGTGCATAGGAAATAGATTTTTTCAATTTTCCTCATTTTTTTTATTTGAAATTTTGTACGGAATTATAGAGTTTCATTTTATTTTTTCCTAGACAATTTATTGTAAAAAATAAATTATAAAATATTATTTATGTAATAAATTATTTCCAATTAAAAAATATAGATAAACACAGAAAAAAAATCTTTATGTATATATGTAGTAACACTTTTATAAACTAATTTGTATCAATTCTTATAGGACTAAACGCATCTGTGCTTGAAAAAATAAGTTGTAGGAACCAATGTTATGTTACAGCTTCAAATGGTATGTATATTTGCAAACTGTTATCGTAATTTACAAATTCATGACTAATTTATAAATATATATTCTACTTTTTACGATACAGGAGGATATCAGAAGAATAATATGAACGAATGTTTTGAAGTTTGCAATCGTAATTATAAATGTTTTTAATATGATTTTTGAATATTAATCATTTTATAATTACAGTTAATTATAAAATACAATAAATTTAATGAATATTTATGTTAATTTAGGTTTTCCGCCAGGAGAATTACGGGAAGATTGTCGAACCGCATGTGGATTTCTGTTCCCTTATGTTCCTCCTGGTAATAAATTAAATTCTTTACAAAAAAAAATTTTGTCTCGTGTAACATATTTTATTATTGCAGATCAATCAAGAAAAGGCAAAGGAAAAGCAACCTCGGCATCAGGATCGAGGACTGTATCAATTTACAAATTTATTTAATACAATGTATGTAGTCAAAAACGTTGACGATTAATTTGTAAATGGCTGAATTGTACTTTTTCGAAATGTGAAAAAAATTCTGTGAAAGAAATAAAACAAAACATATTGCTTTAGTCACAACAAAAATTATTCTCGCGTTAAAAAAAGTAATAATTTCTTCTGATTCAATTAACTTTATTTAGTTTATATAATTCACGATGAGTATCAGATATTTATTTAATTAATGAGTGCATTCACAATATATTTCTTACATTTTTAACTTTTGCTGAAGACAAATAAGAAAATATTTTAAGTATGTCGGACTTATGCCTTAGTAATTTATACGTATATTTTGAGAGTGAATTATATATGATAAAAATTTTAAATTACTATTAAAAAAGAAATAATCAATTTATATGTAAATAAAGTTAAGTAGAAATATTAATGTTTTGATTAAATACAAAAACCGTAAAAGTGAAAATAAAAGAAATGCAAGTATTTTTATTTTGCTGTCAAATAAAAACATTTCAATTAAAGAAAGCGAATTTTCAATTAATGTTAATTGATATATAAATAAAAGATACTTTATATTTTTATATATAATTAGATATTCTCGTGTACAGAAAAATTAACTTAACCTACTACGAGACACACGTTACAAAAACATTGGGTTTTAAGCATTTGATTTCAATCTTGCAACAACTTCTCCTGTAGTTTATAGACGATGATATCGAAATTATTGTCGTTGAAATTACGTCGTTCTTTTGTACCCTTCTTCCGATTAAATAACTGCAAGTGCCGAATGAAAACGAGAAATCCCCAGGAGATTGTTTTTGGTATTTACTTTTAAAAAATAATTTAATGTAATTGAAAAAATACACTCACGGAGGATTTTTTTTAATGTGTTAGATCTCTTTTCAAACTGAATTTTTTTTTACTGTTCACGTAAATTCCGTTGAAACAACAATATCTGTCATCTTGCAGGATGTAAGACCAAAACCTAATTCCATTTTTCTCAAAAACTACTGAACTTCTCTTCTTATAGTTTCAGCAATTCTAAATTAATTTTTATATATCTATGTTGATAGTAATAATGGATAAAACAATCGCATAAAAACTTAAAAAAAGTTATAATCACAGAATTTTAAATTATTATTGTAATTACAATATACAAATACGGAATATTTTCAATTGACGACAAACGATATATACACATTATATATATAATGGATAGACTTCACTATTAATAACAATAATAACAATACCAATAATAGGAAAAAGGAACAAAAAGTAATAATAATAATAATAACGACAAGAACAACAACAATAATAATTTTTAATCATTGATTCTTATTTAAGGTTCCCCAGTTTTTTGCACTTTATAATAAAATATTTCATCTGCACCTATGCAAAACTCCATGAGTATTATTATTAAATAAAAGGTAAATATTATACGATATCATAGTGATAATGCAAATCTTAAATTTAGAGATACGTATGACGAGTAATTTAGAATTTCATAAAAACTAATATATATTTTAATATTTTATAGTTTTTTTTAAGTTTCAATTAAAGATTAGTATTTTATAATTTTAAGTTAAAATTTTTTATACAAAATGTCATGATGATTATATGATGAATGATAAATAATGCATCACAAAAATTTATAAAACGTAACTGTATTTAGTGAAAAAGTATCATATAAAATATAAATTTTTATGCATGTAGATATTATATTGTGTTAGATGTGAATTGTTCGTCATAATATTATATTATATATATACATATATATAATGTTTTTTGTTTAAATGAGGATTTAACAAACAGAACTATTAAAAAATAGTTATAAATGATTGATGACCTGTTCGTGAAAAAGTTTCTATTTAGAATGTCTATATTTGTTTTTTTCTATAAAGACTGTATTATTATTAATTAGAATAAAAATTTATAAAATCACGAGTTTTTTTCACAAATTTCAGCTCCAGTTATAAAAGATGAAACTTTTATTAAGTACAATACTGCTTCTTAATTGTTACTGTGTGGTACAAGTACATTAACGGAGTGTTTTCGACGTTGTGCCAGTATGAAAAAACATTATACAAAAAAATTATAAAATTGATAATGTCGACAGTGAAAAACAATAAAATATATTAATAATTAATAAATAATCATAGTATAAAATAATAAGACTGAATTTGCTACCAGATAAATATGTTTGTACTTTGACATTTCTAATATATTCAATAATAATTTAGTAAATTCATATATTTCCCAAGTAAACTTAATTCATGTTGTTATAATTATAATTCCATAACTTGACTATAATTAATATATTGTACATTTGTATGCTTCGATTTAAAACAAAGTGAAATATATTGAAAGTATCAAAAAAAAAAAAATAATATAATGAATCAGAAGTATATACTCATTCAATTTTTCTAAACTATAAATGAATAACATTATTCATTAAAAATGTTAAAATTATTATTTCGCTTTTCTTTTTCCTAAAACTTAAATAATTCCACAAATTTTAAGCTTAATTCATGTAAAAATTGAATATTTTTTGTTTTTATGAATCCAATCTTTAAATAGTATGGAATAAAAAATTTCTTGTTTATATATAAAAAATATATAATAATTATTGGCATTATAGACCAATTCTAAAAATTATAATGTGTTACCCTTAAGAAATACTTTTACGTAGTTTTATTAATAATATATTTAAAGATCAGCAGACAACTAATCTGGCAAGATCTCTATGCGTAAGAGAATGCCATGTATCAGCTACAATGGGTAAATAGAATTTTCTCGTTCTATTCCAATATTAATATATTAGTATTAGTTTATATTTATAAATTTCTCGCTTTTATATTTTTAGGAGGAAGCACCAAGGAAAATTACTTCGAATGTATGGCAGTTTGTCATGGTAATTACATATTTTTTAAACTATTTTAAAGTGGTATTATTAATATTATTAATATTAATAATAATAAATTTACAAGCAATTTTTCGAATTGTGAATGTTCATTATTCTCTTTTAATTAATCGAGGAAGGAAATTTTTTCTATATTAAAAATTTCCATAAGAATCAAAAAAACCTTTTTTTCATCTGTAACTTCCTAAAAAAACTAAACCTAAAAACCTAAAAACTTTGAATTATTTTTATAGTTGTTTTTGATAATATTATTTTTTTTAATATTATTCTTTTGTAAAATTAGATTATCAGTATATTTCTTCTTAAATGATTAAAGAACAGTAATTTCTAATTAGCTAGGACCGAAGCGGATGCTTTCGAAGACTGTCAAATTGGATGTGCTTTTCTATTCACCACTGTGCGACGTAAGTAACTAATTATATTTGAATCATTATAATATTTATAATATTTTTATTAATTTTATGTTATAATTAAAAATAAAAAAAAAACTTAATTTGTAGAAAATGGAGTCAGAAAAGTCACCAACAATAGGCCAAGGAGACCAAAACATACAACAAGCAACTGAGTCAATGAAGACATGTTGTAACATGCTATATTTATAAATGATACGGTCAAAGGTAGTAAGTTTAGGCTGCTGTAAAGGAATTCACCGTTTGTAACTACTTGAGAATTTTTTTTTAGAAAATAACAAGAAAATTAATGATTCTGATTCGTTATATAAGAAAAAAAATTTATGTAAAATTTTAAAATATACACACTGATATGTTTCTTGATTAATAGCTCATAGCAAAAATACACTATTTATACCAAATATTAATAATTTACATTATTGATTAAATTGAGCAACACATCTATTCACCAATATTTTTTTATGGAAAGAATTAACGGTATCTTATAATAATTTATGATTAGCTTATTCATTATAATTTAAAAATTATACCTGCATCAATATTATTTAGTATTCCAATTAGCTTACATAATAATTTTCATTATTGTATAAAATTGCGTTTTTTGTACTCTATGTAAAGGTGATATATAATAATAAGAATAAAAGAAATATGTTACATTTCTTTAATTAAACGTTGTATATTATGATATCATGTTTTTATTTATTTAATATTTATTATCGATAGCGCATATAATTTTATTCGGGATAATTAAATTTATTATCTTCAGTAGATTAATTAAATTTATATAAATAAATAAACTTAACTAAAAGAAAAAAACATATAGATACTTGAACATGTGCTTTCGTTTTATTATTATATTAAAATTTGTAATTATCCATCTGCTTAAATGAATTATTTATATTTATTTTTTATAAAACAAGAAAAATTGATACTCAATATATTACTAGTTGAATAATGCAGCTTAGATATATGAATTGACTGTCCAGTCGTTTACAAAATATTTTTTTCAATAAACTATGTCGAAAATATTGTAGATATATGATAAATATTAATTCAACCTTATAAATTAAATTAAAATTATAAAAACTATATAATAATAAAGAATAATAAATACTAATAATAATAATAAATATAGAAATATATAATGCGTGTTAAAAGGATTTTGAAGAGAATATAAAATAAAATCGATATTGTTTTGTGGCGCCCATTCGAATTAAATTTCTTCTCGAACCATGTAAAATTATTTTTTTAAATCCAGTGAATATATTAAAATTTAAACATAAATAATGAATACTAAGAAAAATTTTGAAATTGATGTACTTAATTAAGGTTATTGGCAAATTATGTTAGAAAGTATAAAAAATTGTAAATGAAAGGTTGTATAAAAAATCAAACTAGATATGAAATAAAGGTATTCAAATTTCGAAAATATCTATAGCAATGCATTCATAGAAATTTGATGGATTTTTTTTACTTTAATATTCTTAAAAACTATTTTTTTTTTATAATTATCTGCTTAAAGCGTAATAACTTCTTCAATTCAATAAATACTTTATTCCTTTAATTAATATATTTTTAATAGAAGTTTGGATTGCTATGAAAATTTGTTGCGAAAATTGATTTTGAACTAAATTTCAGTATCGCTTGTCATCATTTTTGTTTTAAAATGTTCGTTATTAATGATTGTATATTAACGGAAATAGTTATGAAATAAATATCTATTTAGAAAACTTTTGGTATAAATATGAAATCTATATTTTATGAAGAAATTATGAGTGTTCAGATTATAGCAATAATATGTGTAAAAGAACATTATATCATTATCATAAAATAAGTAGCATACAACTTACTGAAGAATTTTTATTTAATAATAATTAAAATTTTTTGTATTTAATATAGTTTTTTAATTTATAACAATGGACGTAAATGATTTAATATGTAAATGAACACATTGAATTCAATATACATGTATAAATTTAAAATTTAAATCATTAGTACAGAACCAAACATTAAGTTTATAGAACAACATTATTTTTATATAATAAAAGTATTTATAATGATTAAGGAAATGATAATTTTATTACTGATATAAATATTTAAATTATAACACAGTATTCAACGATATTAATTAAGCTGCCATTAAATAAAGAAATGAAATCTTTGAATGGGTGCTTTTATTCTTTATTAAATGTTTTAGAAAAGTATAGAATCTGAATTTCTTTATATAATATTTACAAAGAATAATTCATTACCAATAGAACATTTTCATTAATTTGTGAAAATCAATAAGAAATCTAATTATAATATTTTATCATAAATTATTTTATATTACTTTCTTAATATGAATTAAAATATTTTTAATCTTCAAAAACAGTTAAATAACAGAACTATTAAATGATAATTAATAAAATTTAACAGCTTTGTCGTGTAGGACAATTTCAATTTTAAAAATATGTATTTATATAAAAGATGCCATATTATAAAATATAAAATATTTGTAAAAATTTTGATAAAAGTCATATATAGATATAAAACATGAAGTTTCAATATATTTTAATATTACTGCTCAGCTACTATGGATTCGCTATTTGCACGTTACTTGAGTGTTTTGCAAGCTGTGAAAGTAGGACAAATATTTATATATAATTTTAAATTATTAATGCTTATGAACATATTATATAATTGCCGAACTTAATTTTCACTGAATAAATATATTTTTTTTATCTTTGATATTTAGTAATATCGTTAGAATATAGTAAAACAAACAACATCAATGCAAATCCTTTTTTTTAATTACTTGTTATTATGGTTAACGTTATTTGAAATAACTTTAAAAGTATGTATTCGATCTCATTTTTACTTTGTATTTACTCGACAAAATATTTTCCTTCAATTTGAATGTAAAAACGAATACTATACGAAACTTATAATGCATGCCTTTGTAAGATTTGATATTTCATTATTTTATCATTCACTCTAATATTTTTCTTTCAGAAGGATTCGGATTACTCTTCTGACTAATTGTTTCTGTACCCTTTTTTAATAATAATTTATAAAAAACTAATTATAAGAACAAGATTAAATTCTATATTATTCAATAACGTTGTAACTTTTTAGCGTATTCTATTCTACTAATATCGTATTCAAGACTTTTGAACTATCACAAAAATATGTGCTTTGTGTTTTCCGGTGCAGAGTAATTTAAAAAAAATCTTGTATTATGAATTAGTTTTATATCTAATATTTAAAATTAAAATAATGATTGAAGTAATAATTAAAAATTAAGGGGTCTATTTATAATAATGAGCATGTTTTGAAAACGTGACCAAAATAATGAAGCTTTAAAGAATCAATCTTAGTTCTAAATTATTTCTGATAAAGGACTAGTGACTTAATAATTCTAACGTAGTTTTTAGTTATTATTTGGATACCTTTACCATCAAACACCTTTTCGTGTGGTTTTGGAAAGTTCCCCCTCTAAAAGTATCAAAATTTTCCATATGCTCGCTTTTTAATAATTTATATTAATTGCTATAGTTTCCATATTAATTTTGAGACAATTCTTAAAAATATTATAAACTTCATATTATTCGAAATTTTGATACCAAAACACTTCTTTTATAGAGTGGTTTTACTTTTTTTGTAAACAACTTTTTGGGAATATTCCAAATATCTTATTTATTGTAGCTTATTAGAAATTAATATACATGAACTTAATAATTAATATAATAAACTTAATATGTCTGTATCTTAAAATTTAAATGATAATATAATGAATAATCTTAAAATAAAGAACTTTTTTCTCATTATTATAAATATTAAATTTATTGCGTAAATTGCTATTCGATTTCCTGTAAAAAAAATTTTCAAATTAACTATACACTTAAATTCAAAAATATTAAATTGAATCAGTAATTAATAATAATATTCAATCGAAATATTATTTCAAATTGTAATTCTTTGTATGATAAAAATTTTATAGATATATAAAGTGTATACGTCTATCGCTATTATAAAAAATAAAAAATTCAAAAATAGAACAAATTTTTTCGTATATAAAATAATTATATTTAATTACCGCTAATAAAAATATTTTACACCATAGGAAATATTTTTAAATAATTAAAAAAAATTTTTTGTAAAGGCTGGCTATGGAATAGAGTAGCAAAAAATAAATGTTTAAGAGATTGTTATCATACTGCTACACTGGGTAAATATAATTAATCTTTTATTCTAATATTCATATTTAATTACCAAATATAAATACTCTTTTTCAATTTTTTACATTATAGGAGGAGAGAAAAAGAAAACTTACCATGAATGCATGGAAATTTGTTATAGTAATTATACAATTTTGTTTTAATTATCTTAATAGTAATAACAGCATGATTAACTTTGTACGACATTATTAAAATAGTTCAATTTATTATTTAGTTTATTGCAAATCTGGACGTTTTTATTAAAAAAACAATTAAATGATAAACAATATAAACTCAACTTCAGAAGAGATTAATAATTAATTTTTACAATGATTGAATTATAGATTAATAAACAATTTCTCAACGTTAGTTTAGTAATTCTAATTTAATAAATTATTCTCTTATATTTTTCTTTTTTTTTAATTTATTTTTTAATTTATTATTGTTAACATTCTACTTTACAAAGTTTTAATAAAAATTAAATGAACTGAAAATTTTTCATTTCCATTTTCACAAAAAAAGCTGAAAATTAATTTTTAATCCATACTATTCATTTTAATGTACAATAGATTAACATAAGCTAAAAAATCTATAATTTTAAAAAAATATAAATTTATCTTAAACACTTTATTAAATAAAGAGATTGGAATAGAGTATTCGATTCGTTAATTAACTATATGATTCCTTTTAATTTTAATGGGATAAATACAAAAGTAATATTTTGAGCACTTATTAAAAATTACTTATTCTACCAGTTTATTGCACTTATATATTACCTACGAAAAACTAATAAAATGGATACACAAAATAAACCTATTTATTTTTTGTTTGATAACGAATTATTTACAAATATCTTGTAAATATAGTGACTAATTTTAAATAATTTAATGCACAAAAAAATTTGAAACAAAATGATGAAATTCCAACTGCAAATATTAAAATAGTTAATTAAGATGGTTAATCGTAATGTGGTTATGAGAATATTTCAGAAGATATGAGTTATTATTATTTTTATTGTTTTTCTACTTTGTGATCTTGCTAAATATATGTAAAATTCTATTTTTTTTAAATTTTTTATAAATTTTAGTGAATATTAGACTATTAGGAGTCTGGTCTAATATTTACGTGATGCACCACGTTAAAATTTTGCAGAAAGATAAAGTCAAAAGTAAAAAAGAAAAAGATCAAGCAGAATTTAAAGATTAGAGAAAAAAAACAAGAGAGCAATAAGTTAATAATAGAAGAAAAAGAAGTAAAAAAAAATTGCGTGATTGAATAAATAATAAAAGAAAAAGTGAAAAAAATTTTCAGAAAGGTTAAGAATGAGTGGAGAAAGTAAAAGTCAGAGATAATAAACGGCAGGTGGTGCTGATAACAGTAAACAAAGAGAATCGAGAAAGAGAGAAAATAAACACTAAGCGCAAAGTGAGACACGAGGTGAAACGATCGAAGCCAGATCAGCAAAATAAAAACAAACAGAGAGTAAGAAAACTGTGAGACTGATAAAGCAATAGAAAACAATAAGCATGAGTAGAACAATGAATGAGATAAGTAGCTCACAAAAAAGGAGAAAAGAAAGAGGAAACAAGCAAAATAGATGAGTTCAAAGATGAGCTAGAAAATGTAAAAGTGGCACTCAGTACCTGTCTAAAAACAATAGACACATTCGAAACAAAAATTTATTTTATGCAGAAGGAAATTAAAGAAGAAATGAGAGAACATGTTAAGGTAGAGATTAATAAAGAATTGGCTAAAATCGACAAAAAACTAAAAAACATGGAAGAGAGAATTGACCAAAAAATAAAAAATACACTAGAGAAAAGAAAAGAATAAGAGAAAAAAACTCAGAAAATAGAATGGATAATAGAAGAGAGAAAAAGAGAGACAAAAAAAATACTATTATAATCACTGGTCTAGATCACACTGAATAAAATACAAAAAATAAGCTTAAGGACTAGATAGAAAAAGAAATAAAAAGTACAGTAAACATAAAAAAAATATGGAAACGAGTAAAAAGACAGAGTCATTGGTGGGGAATTATCTGTAGTAAATATAAAGAAAAAAAAGAAATAATGAAAAAACAAATTAAAGAACTCAGATAAATTCGAAACTGCTTACATTTCTAACGATACAACCTTCCATGAAAGATAAATAAGAAGAATGGTAGAAAATGTAAGGAATTAAGAAACCAAGGAGGAAAATGGCGGTACCAAGACAACAGGTAATTGGAGAAAGAGAAACCTGGATATATAGGGGAAAAAAGAAGTTGCTTTCTAAAAGAGGCTAAAGAAAGAGAAAACAAGAACGCAAGATAAAAAGGTAAGAAAAATAAACGTATTATTCTGAAACATCGCAAGAATAAGTAAGACAGTTGAAAAGGGATACATGAAATGAACATAATAGGAATAACAGAAACTTGGAGAATATGAATGGCGAAGAGAAATACAAAAACAGGTTAATTAATAAGTTAAAAAACCATGAAATATTGATAAGTAATGCAGAAAAAGAAAAAAGTAAAAGAAGAGCTAAAGGAAAACTCTGCCTAGCTTTAAGAAAAGCAAAACACATCAAAATAATAGACTGGGAAAAGGTGAACAAGGAATTCATAAGCGCAAAGATAAAGAAAAATAAAAAATACTGAATATTGGCCTAACATATATGAGAGAATATAAGAAAGATAATATAAGAAACATATAAGAAAGAAAATCTAAAAACAATAGAAGAAGAGAGGAGAGAAAACGGTAAGACTGAAAGAAAGTCAAAGGACAAATAGGTAAACGAACAGGGAGAAGAATTAATAAACTGGTTAAATGACAATGGGATGTGCATACTCAATGGAAGAAATGAGGGACAAGGAGAAGGATATACATATAATAGAGCGAGAGGCTCCTCGGTTATAGACTACCGAGGGGGGACTACTAATAGTGGTTGAAGGGGGTGAAGAATGGGTAGAATAGCTAAACGTAAAGCAAAGGATAGAGTCGGATCCTCAGCCTCTAAGGATAAAAAGTTACGAAATTTTAGAAAACGAACACACTATGGAAAAGAAAATATACTGGAAAAATTGGACAGATGACACAATTGCTAACTATCAGAAGAAAATAAAACAAGGCAAAGAAATAACGAACTGGAGCGGATTAAAAACAAGAATGATAGAAAGCATTAGCAGAAAAGAAAAAAAAAGAAAAAAAAGAAAACCAAAGAATAGTGGTGGGACCAAGAAACTTGGACAAGTAAAAAAGAGGTTATAGAAAGATACAAAATTTGGAAACAAACCAACAAGGAAAAAGATGGATCTAACTATAAGGAAGCAAGACAAAAATATAGAAATCTCATAAAAAATAAAGATAAGAATTAATAAAAGAAATATTAGAAAAGATTAATAAAAGTATTCTGGAATATAATTAATAAAGAAAGGAAAAGAAAAGAAAAAACAGACAACATCATCAAAAAAGAAGAATGGAAAGAATATTACGAGAATCTATATGAATTGTCAATGGAAAAGAAAGAACCAGAAACGAAGGATAGAACAAAATCAAGAGAGAACGAAGAAACAATAGAGAAATTAAAGGAAAGCGAAATAAAAAAGATAATAATGAAATGGGAAAAAAGAAAGAGCCCTGCTAAAGACGAGAAAACAAATGAAATGTGGCTGTATGGTGGAAACACAATAAGTAAAGCAATGGCGAAAATAGTAAATGAAATAATAAGGAAGCGGAACATCCCCAAAGAATGGAAAAGCGCAACGATATTTTCTATATTTAAAAAGGGAGATATAAATGGTAACTACAGAGGAATTTCTCTATTGGATACAGGCTATAAGATACTGGCAGAATTATTAAAAAACAGATAGAGAAAAAATAGAAGAAATTCAAATAGGCTTCAGAAAAAAGAAGGAACAACAGAAGCGGTATACTTATTAAAAACGGCCATATACATATAACTGAAAAAAGAAAAGGGAGAAATATTCAATAAGAAAGGAGTGAAGCAAGGTTGTCCCCTGAGTTCACTGTTATTCAATATAGCGATGCAAGCCATAGAAACCTCTCTCAAAAAATCAAAAACATCAGGTGTGAAAATAGGAAACAAAAAAATCAGATCCATTACATACGCAAATGATGTTGTGTTAATAGTCAAAGACGAAGTCTAATTAATGGAAATGTTAAGATTGTTAAAAAAAACTTAAAAAGTAAAGGCGTAGAACTAAATGCCAAAAAAACAAAAATAATAAGTGGCAGTCCCACAGGTAGAAAAAAGGAAATAACATTTAGATTGAAGGGATAACTTATAGAAAAAGTAAAAAAATTTACCTACCTGGGGTACATAATCAGTAACAACAACAAAGAAATAGATCACGCAAAACACCTGGCAAAATGGGCAAATTTAAAATTAGGAAAAATATGGCATCTTAGAAATGGTTCAATGAAGATATAAATATGAAATTCAAGTTATTTGAAGGGCTTTTAAGTGGCGTATTATATAAAGCGGAAATCTGGGGATGGCAAACTTTGAGGAAATATAAAAAAATATTCAAAAAAATATATAAAATGGATATTAGAAGTGGACAGAAACACTCCAAATTGCATCATAATGTTAGACATAAAAAGAAACAAACTTAATATCGAGGAGGCCAAAATGGAAATAAATTTCGAAAGGAAAATACTAAGAAATGAAGATGACGATATCATAAAGAAGTTCCTAAAGGTCGTATTGAAAGATGGAAAATAGAAGAGAGAAAAAAATAGTTAGCAAAAAGGATAAAAACACTACTAGAGAAAAGAATAACATTCCGGAATAACATAGGTCAGACAGGATATGAAGAGAAACAGAGGAAGGAACAGATATTTGTAAAGAGCCGACAAAATATTAAGAGGCTAACAGCAACAAGATTGGATATCGAAACTGGAAATATCAATCTATGCTACAGAAACAAAAAATATTATATTGGAAGGACGCCAAAAAAGAAGGTATATATAAAAAGAAAGGAAGAAAAAAAATGGAATGAAAATATTATCGAGATTTCGCGTGGGTATAGAAGTATACAACAACAGACTCTGGCTTGAAAAAGAGAAAAGAAAATGCAGACTTTCCAAGAAACATATGGAAACTACAAAGCACATAATAGAAGAATGCGAAATAACGGGGAATAACAACGAGAAATGGTGGAAAATACTTAAAGGAACAAAGAAAAATATCGAGAGTCTACACAAAATCCAATAGGCAAGAAAAAACGAGGAAGAAAAAAATTGCTTTTCAGCAGCGGAAAGGAATAAACAAAACAAGAAAAGAAAGTATGAGAACAAAAAACAAGATCCAATATCATTGGGCCCAAGACTACTGAAAGAACCAATGAAAGAATGTAATAAAATGAAAATAATATGAAAAAAAACTGTAAATGAAATGTATTAAAAAAGCGAAAAAGAAAATGTAAATATAACAATATAAATATTTTTCAATAAAAATACTACTACTACTACTCTTAGGCTATCAAAACCTATATTATAAAAATAAAATATATGTTTAAGTATGCGTTTAGTATAAATCTGTGTAATATTAATTGTAGGTATAGACTACGATTTTCTAACTTATCCTCTCGCCTATCCTTACCTTACATCTTTTTATTGAAACAAAGATATTGCATTTACTTCCTCGCATTTACCTGATGCTTTACATATAATTATGTTATGCCCTGCTTTTTCCCAAGCTCTTCTCTTACTTTTCATTAATTATTTTTTATCTATCTTTTTAAAGTATACAAATTAAACTAATAAATTATTTTGAGTTTTTTATTATTAGTTTTATTTAAGTAACAATATAATACGGTACATAAAAATTTTTTTATTATTAATTTAATTTAGGTCAACCTGAAGGACAAGCAAAAGAAGATTGTTTCGTTGGCTGTGCTTATGTATTTAATATAAGAACTGGTAATTAAATTTTGCTTAAATCATTACTCATCAATTTTTATTTAATTTATGACATAAATATAATAAAAATTTATAATTGTACAGCTAAGAAGGGTAGGCCCGTTGGAGGTGGAGGCAATAGGAAACGTAAAACAGAGGCGCCTTCTACAATGATGACCTGGTTATAATGTTACTATTTTTAAAATTTCGTAACATATTATTTTTATCAAATAATAATATAATCAAATTAAAAGTTATTCATTTAATTTTTGTCATTATGTATAGGAATGAATAAGAAACAGAGAATGATACTTTTTATTTTATAATATAAAGTAAAATGACTTTATAATTTTGAGAAAATAAATATTTTTTTAAAACAAATCAGTAAAATTTTATTATACAGTCTTTTTCAGATTTATATTTAATAACTAACCATATGGATGTTTTCATTACTTAAATGAATAATTAAAATATTTTATTCACGCAAAGAATGTTGTATACAAAAGTTTTTAAGATCAAAATGTATTTTTTTAAATTTTCATAATAAGAAAACTATTACAAAACTAATCCTACCAATTGTAGTTGACAACATAATCGTTAAAGATGAACATTTTACGACTGCACAATTATTCTAGTTGTTAATAAAACTATATTCCTAAACCCGAAGCCTAATTAGTGAAGAACTATTTAGCCTTATCATATTAGGTTCATAAAACAAGAGAAGGGAAAAAAATTTTGAGGTTTTTATGTAACATTCAAGGTAGATATATTTACAAATCAAGATAAATTAAATCAGCAAATGGAAATAATTATTTATTTTTTAAAATAAAATATTCATTAACTAACTCAGTTTATCTCAACAACAAAGAAAGAAAGGAACATTATATATAACGAAATATGTATCGGTTGTCGTTGCTCCATAACGTCCAATACCATATAATTCATGATAAAATAAAAATTATTATCAAAAAACTTTTTTATATATATCAATGATTCTTTTTAGAACACAGAGAGATCACTGTGTTTTAGAAAATGTAGTAATAGAAATAATCGATAGGAAAAAGTAGTTATTTTATTAATTAAGAAACAGAAAAATAATACACGGTAAATAATATATGTATATAATATGATATTGGAGTATATCCATCTTGAACAATACACATATATATTTATGAATTGTGTTCAAATACATAATATAATTATTATTATCCGTACTTAAAAGATAACCTAAAATGCAGTAACATTTAATATCATAATCTATTTAGAATTTTATAAATTTTGACTTTAATATTGAAATTTAAAAATTAAATTTGATAAAATGAGAAAATAGAATTGTAAACACCAATTGAAAATATGTATAAAGAAATATTGTGGTAAAAAAAGGTTTAAGTGTACTGTGGATGTAATTTTTATATTATTATATAACAATAAATTTCTTCTTGCTAAAATAGTAATAGTTAAATATTTATAATTACATTGACTTACTATTAGCAATTTTAAAAGTAGAAAAAAAATTAACTTTTAATTTCAAAATTTTTATATTGACTATCTAGTATATAATAATATACTAAATTAAAAGATAAATAATGTATTTTATTTTATATATTTATCAATATATTAAAGTATAAAAAATAAATATAAACTATTCTAAACACTATTAGAATAAAATTGTTAATAGTTGCATTTACTCCTTCAGTGGCTGTAACGTTTTCCGACTAATTGTTTCTCTATTCTCTTTTCAGCAACAATTTATAGAAAATTAATTATCTCAACAAGATTAAATTCTATATTATTCGATAACATTTTAACTTTTTAACGTATTCTAATCTAATTCAAGACTTATAAACTGTCAGAAAAATAAGTTCTTTGTGTTTCCCGGCGCAGAGTAATTTTTTAAAAAATGTTGCAGTATGAATTAGCATTATAATGATATTTAAAATTTAAAAAATGTTTCAAATGATAATTAGTAATTAAAAGAAACTTTTAGAATGATGATCATGTATTATAAATTTTTTATTTTTTATTTCAAATTATACGATAACAGACCAAAAAAGTAATGCTCCTCTTTCAAGATAAGATAGCTCAAGCACAAAAATCGAAAACTTGGTGATTATATTTAATTTTTAATGAAGATCGGTATTAATATTTTGCAAATAAGGTAACAGGACTAGAGTTAAAAGAATGATTTGAATGATTACAGGAAATTACCCTATATTTGAAATGTGAACTAAATGGTAACGGATGATACCAAAAGAATGATTATTATTATTAATTGAATAAGAGGTGAATATTATACATTAAATGCATGAAATACAATAAATACATGAAATATATAGTTATACGTAAAATAATTTTAATAGAAGTGAAAACCCTAAGTCCAGTATATTTATTATGATTAATTTAAAATTCTGTGAATTTGGATTTCAATGATGATAATTTGTAGTTATATTTATTATATTTATTATAGAAGTTTAATCTGAAAAATTTTAAATAAAATTTAATATTTTTATATAAAGATAATATTAAGGAAAAATCTTTAAATATACTGCATTTAAATAAATATGTTGTGAATTTTAACTAATAGATGATTTACTTTATATTTTAATAAAAATATTTTAATAAAAATAATAATATTTATAATATTCTATAACGAATTATGATATCAATATTATTTAAAGTTTATTTAAATTTTGATCTAAATTTGAATAAACAAAACTATTAAAATATATAAAATAACATTTTATAGCATATTCGTGTGAAAAAATCATTATCATGAACATGTGTATCTAAATTTACTACATTATATAGAACAGCATTATGATGAAATTGGATTTGAAAATTTGGAGCAAATGTTTGGTTTGATATTAAAAAATGAAATTCTATTTGTAAGAAATGAAGCCTCTATTCATTATATTACTATTTATTAGCTGTTATGGAATGGTTAAAAGCACATTGTTAGATTGTCTCCTTCGCTGTAGTGGTAAGATAACTGCATAACTACTATATAATTATAATTAAAAATTCTATTTAAAGAATATTGAAAATGTAAGATGGTTGTTTAATAAATGTGATGAAAAAAATAGAAACATTTTCATAACTATTCGGTGGTTTAAAAAAAAAAATCATTTCATATGAAAACTCGTTAAAAAATCTTTAAAGCTTATAAAAATCTTATAAAATAAAAATCTGTTTAACTGTTTTGCAGGCGTCAGTATTTTAATTAGCAAAGTTAAATTCAAAGAAAAATGATAAATCATATGCTCGGTATCTAATAAAGATTTATATTATTTTCCTAAATTAATAGAACAAGAAATCAATCTATTATTTTATTCATAGAATGAAACGAAAAAACTTTTTTCAAAACCTTCTTTTTGGAAAATTTATTTAGGTGTTATATGAAACATACAAATTTATGCTTTTCTTCTTCTTTTAATAAATCTGAATATTAATTGCATTAACTTATAAAAAATTTCTTATTCATATTTAAGTAATAATATTATAAATGTATCTAAATAATATACATTAAAATATGAGTTTTATAAAACAAAATTATACCTCATATAATTAATTTTTTTAAAGCTTGGGACTTAAATGCAACGCAAGCACTTAGATGTAAAAGAGACTGCCACATTGTAGCTTCATTTGGTAAATCAAGAATATATTTTTATTCTATTATTAATAATCTAATTAATCTGTAAGTATGTATTTTTTAATTTTTAATTTCAGGAGGGCATCTGAAGGATACATATGCAGAATGTGCAAACGTTTGTAATGGTAAGTAGTTATAATTATTACTTATATATAATTTAATTAAATTAAATTTCTAAATAATATCAACAATTCTGAAGTGATAAGTTATTCTTTTAATAAATTTTTTCTTTTTTTCTCTTTTTAGTTTATTACCGTATAAACAGAGTGATAAAAAAGCAAATAAAGAAAGTTTTACACTTTAACTTTTACCTGTAAAGATGAACTTTAATCTTCACTCGGTATTTTTTTTTAACGTAGAAGTATTTAAAATTAACAATTAAATTTGCATTACTTAAATCTACATTGCTGAACAAATTGTAAATAATTTTAAATAATATATTAATGAAATAGATACGAAAAAAGTATTCGATTCACTGAATCACTATGAAATTCCAATGAATTCAAAGAATCATCTTATTTATATTAATAATATCTTGCACATGTGATAACTATTCAAAAGTTAAAATTATATTCTATTTATATTATAGAAATTAAGATCATTAATCGTAAAATTATACACCAATGATTAATTAGGTATAATTTAAAATTATTATTGATGAGTCTTAAAATGACTATTCAAAAATATATCGTTGACTTTTACTACGTATTTATTTATAATTATAAATTTATCTATTCTATAAACTGATTAGATTAAAAAAAAATTTATAATTCTAAAAATGATTAATTACTAAAATTAAAACAAAATATATCCTTTTTTATATTTCCTTAAATTTAGATCTAGTTCCTGGACAGGATAAAGAGGATTGTTATACTGCATGTGATTTTCTATTTCCTGAAAAACGAGGTAATTATATAACTTGTTACATAAAAAATAATATTTATACTTAATGTTTGAATTAATGCAAACTCTAATTCTTAATAAAATTTAAATTTCAGCAACTCGAAAGACTACACCTGCATCAGGAGTTAAAAGAAAACGAGGCAGACCAAGAAAAGAAGACAGTGCATCTGCAATAAATGGATAGCTATAATATATTTCATTTATTAAAAATATAGTATGAAATTATCAAATAAGACTGTTTGTTTATTCATTTATAATTTCTTCAAAATTTTTTGTAGAAAATTTAGTGAGAAAAATAAAAATGATGTATACCAATAGATATTCTTTTAGGAATCAAAGAATATTAGATATATTTACGTGTTACGTATGAATAAATAATTTATCCATAAATTTATTTCACCATTGTACTATTTAATTTGCTTGTGTTGTAGTATAATTAATTTGCATTACCTTTCGTTTTTTTATCGGATAATTTAAGTATTTCTATGATCGAACTGTATTGGATATCCGACAAAAATTGTAATCAGAATAATTAAAATTATTATCGTCATCATTATTATTAAATTTACATAAATGAATAAACTCAATTACAAAGAAAGAAACGCTGTATAGATACTTGAATGCGTTCTTGCCTTATTCATTATTTAAAAAGTACTTTATATTTTTTATAAACCAATCTAAATATAATTTCCGAATAACTCTCTTGGTTAATTCAATTATTTATATTTATTTATTATAGAAAAAGAAAAGATAATATTCAATATGTTAACAAATATCTAGTTAAATAATGTAGCTTTGATATATGAATTAACTGTCTATTCGCATACAAAATATTCTTTTCAATAAACTATGTCGAAAATATTGTAGATATATGATAAATAATTATTTAAACGTATAAATTGAACTGTCGTTTTTAATTACTAAAACTACTTACAATGAAATTCAGATATAGAAACCATGTATATATATTTATGTATCATAATATCATAGTAGGTTCTAGTTATGATTAAATAAATACAATAAAAACAAAAAATATTAATAATTATATAGTAAGAGAAAATACACGTGATATAATAAGAATATAGTAAAAATCAACTATTTAATACGTTGCGTAACTTAAAATAAATAAATAATAAATAATATAAATAAACATAAATAGCATAAAAATTTAGTTATTAAATAAAAAATATTAAAAGATAAAAATAAAAATAAATAACAAAAGTTGATGTAATTAATATAAAAATAGGAAAGTATATACATAATTACAAGTATATACATATACAATTCGTTATATGTAATTAGTTATCTCTAATGCATTATTAAATAATCTTTTTCAAATTTAAAATGAAATTGTAGAAATAATTGAAATAGTATTTTCCTAAAAAGAATAACAAAATTATAAGTAATTATAAGATATGAATTACGTATTAAAATGTATTCATACTTAGATACATGAGATTATACATGAAAATAAGATGTTGTAAATAATGAAGATGCAGGTAAGGAATACTGATTTACCGAGAATGTTATAGAGATACGATTAATTTTGGTACACCACTACTATCAAAGGTGTCAGAGCATTAGCTTTGTGCATGTAATAAATTAAAAATTATCTATAATATTTCAATACACACATAAACCCATATAGGTTTAATCGAAAACAACGTACGTAAATCGATAGAGTTAAATAAAAAAATTATAAATCACGGAGAATGAGAGATCGAATAAATGTTTGAAAATTAGAAACAAAGGCAACAAATTACAAAATGAAAAGTACTAATGTGTGCAAAAGAGATTTTAAGAAAATTGGTAAAGTACAAATTAACGATGAATTTACAAAGTAAATGAGATTAATAACGAGCTGCTCGGCTCTTAGTTCTGTTATTTTTGGAGTTCTGTTAAATAGCTAATTATCAAAAGTAAATTAATTAATTATTCAGAAAGATAATTCACAAGACCTAGGTAAATATAAATATAGAAGAAACAAGATATAAATAGAAAATCACAAAAAATAATGAAATAAGCATTTAAATAATAAAAAATAAAAAAATAAATAATAAAAAATAAAAAATAATGAAATAAACACTTTTCTAGTAAGCTACGTCAGACTTGAGCACTGTATTCCTCCATTCTTCTGGCAGTACTCAGTATTGTCCGATGTCATAAATTATGCAAAATAATTTGTCTAACTCTTTAATAGATATGTCTTACCAAATGAATAACTTGATACTAAAAATTCTACATTTGTGTTGGTACTTGTTTTCAAAGCATTAAGGTACTTTATATTAAACTAAATTTTTAAAAAATTTTCAGAAAAACAACAAGAAAAATATTTTGATTGAATCGTACGTTTTTGAAATTTAATGTAAATTTCGTCCGATTATTTACTCGGCCAATTTTCATAGTCACTTATTTTATTTATATATTATAAATGATAACACATTATTATTATTATTATTGTTATTATTATTATTATTGTTATTATTATTATTGTTATTGTTGTTGTTGTTGATATTGTTATTATTGTTATTATTATTTATTTTCCTATATTATTAAAGAAGTAATTCATAAAACTTAATTATTTTATAAAACACTATACACATATTTATTCATATTTTTTATTTTTATAATGAAAAATTTATTTTGTGTAACCAATATAAGTTTTATATCAAATTTTCTTTAATGCCATGCCTATTAATTTTGACCGTTTTATAAAAATATGATATATTTGTAAAAAATTCATACATTGTAAAAAACTGACACACATACGTACATAAATACATGAATATAAGCTAAACAAACCTTGAAATTAGTTACATCATATATTTTAAGCTGATATTTATGTTGTAAATATATTGAAAACTGTAGATTTTTATTTCATAATTTTTAGGCGTACAAATTTTAAATTTTTAAACTTTACTATTTAAATGTTAATTTCAATATAAAACTCGAATTTCTTAGAAATTAATTTAAAAAATATAATTTTCTATGAAAACAGTTACATTATTATGGCAAAAATACAACGATAAAAATAAGTATGATATTCTATAATGAACTGAGGTCTAAATATTATTTAATGTTTATCTAAATTATGAGGTGAATTTGAATAACAAAACTATTAAAACATATTTAGTAATAGTTTATAACTTATTCGTGGACAGAACATTCTGATTTTTAATAAGTATATTAACTCTATGCTATAAAAGACAGTACTATTATAAAAAACACATAAGTCCGTAAAAAAGTTTTGTGTTTGAATTATAGTGATAAAATATGAAGTTTTTGTTCATTTTCATATTCATTTTGAGTTATAATGAATTAGTTTTAGCTTTAAGCCTGATGGACTGCATACGCAGGTGCGACGGTAAGATAAATATTTATACATAAT
Organism: Platyscapa corneri; assembly: GCA_018907185.1. Lineage (NCBI taxonomy): Eukaryota > Metazoa > Arthropoda > Insecta > Hymenoptera > Agaonidae > Platyscapa > Platyscapa corneri. The sequence goes on along the minus strand of JACCHW010000065.1, from coordinate 680,544 downwards.
TGTTAATTTTTCATCGTAATGAATACGTAATGATAAGACTATATTTTTAAATAAATAAATATATTTTTATTTTATAAATCAGCTTAATAATAGAGTTAAAAGAAAAAAATCATCATCGTACTCAATTAGAGATATGCTTTTTTATATAGATACGTATTATTTCGCTCAATCATTTTTTAGGCTAATTTTAAAACCATTGATAAGAATAAAGTATAGCTTAGAATTTTCCAAGTTGATTTCAGCTATCCATGAATTGATTTAATTTTTAAAAGTCTCTTAACTTATAAAATATCACAATTTATGAAAATTATGTTTTTGGAAAAAGAGTATATTATTATCATCTATCTCATATAATAATAATTCTGGTAATTTAGAACTGTAAAATATAGAAAATCTACTTCAGAAAAATTTTCAATATTTATGAGTAATAGAAACTTATATTGCTCAAATAATATTATTTTGTTAAGTGCATTTTATCATAACATTTGAATAGAGGCAATAAGTTGATCAATAATATTACTATTTACGATGAAGAATGCAAGTAAATTAACATTTGCTTTTATTTAAATGTCAATGAATAATGAAAAAAAATAATGGAATATTTCAGAGTGTAAGATTACACTATAACCTTCAAAGTTTTCGTAATATTTATTATCCATCATAAACGTTTGATCGATCTCTTTTCTCAGGCCAATTATTATAAAATATGGTTGACTATAAAAGTTTAAAACGTACTACAAACATAATAATATTTTTACGTAAAGTATATATGTATAATATTATAAATGTTACACATTTTGTAGTAGTACTCAAGTGAAAAAATTAAGTAGTGATTAAATTAAATATTCAGTAGATACTAAAAATATATATTAATTCAATAATATACAAAAATATATTAATGAATATATAATAATTCAAGAAATTATTGTTAGTTTACATTAGCATTACTACAGCTACCTACGGATCCTATAATGTTTCTGAAGCTAAAAAATGCAATTTGAATTTTTCCTTAAATAGAAAAATTAGTAACTAAAAGGCAATTTTATTTTACGAAAGTATATATACATGAGACTATTGTAAATGAATTTGCACGCATATATAAATGTCTATAATTTTTAACTCATTTTAATATTAGCCAATAATATATAAAATAAATTTATGTAAAAATATATGTAAAAGTAATAATTAGAATAAATAATATTTAATTTGAAAATTTCAACTACAATAATTATGTGACATGATAAATTTTAATTAATTTCTTTGTCTAATTGACTGTTAGCCTTATATTTTGCTGAATTATAAGAATAGAATGAAATAAAAACAAAATTAAAAATATTCAAAAACGCTTAAAAAACAACAATAACATAACAGTCAATTTTAATATTAAATAAAATAAATTCAGTTTTATTTTTATCGTTAGAGAGTTGAATAGAAGATAAATCAGAGATTTCTTAAATGATCGACTCTCTTCGCTTCGCGAAAATACGTCCGTTAACATATAGGATATTAGGTAGTAAGAAACGGATAAATTGTTGTTTGTTTTGCATTTTTCTTTATTATTTTCGCTTTATAATTTTAAGGGAGCTCTTGTAAAGTTCGCGGATAAGTAGAAGTTCGTTTATGGATGAAAAAAATATAATTCCGTTTATAGTGAAACGAAATAATTACCGAATAATTTGTCAAAACAGTTTCAGTGAAAACTGGTTAAAAACTGAATTGAAATTGAATTTTTCTCTCTCGAAATCTTTGTTTTTTATAAATGTTTATTATTTGTTCTTTTCTTTGCTACCATCTCCGTGACCTTCATATAATATATTTATTTATTTAATTTTATTGAACCTCTTTTCTTTATAGTTTTAACGAGAGAAGAGTGGGTGGAGGAATAGCAAACTATACAGATAGGTAGGAAGAATATGAAGGAGGGAGAGAGAGAGAGAGAGAGAGAGAGAGAGAGAGAGAGTTCTTGATATAGAACGTAACTGGTATTAATCGAGAAAGAGACATGGAGAGTGATGGAACAGCCAGAAGAGAAGGGAGTCAGACTGAAAACAAGTTGGGAAAAAGTAATGAAAGGGAAATGAAATCGAAACAAAAGTTTACTTGGAGAGATTAGATTGCTTCAATGGCTTAGGGCGAGTCTCCTTACCTATAGTTCTTATTTTTTATTGAATTTCATTCATAAAAGATGCATATACTAGTAAGAACTTCGTGGGCTAACAGTTTCACCTTTTTAATCAATTAAAGCTAAAAACGTTGGAGATCGAAATTTTTTTAACGTAAAAATATTCATTCATGAAGGTCTGTTTTCAAGAGGAAAATAATGAGATTCGTTACTTCAATGTAATCGATCATTTATAATTTATTCATTAAGCCTATATTTTATATATTATATTACAATCAGATTCTTTCTCAAAACTTAGAGGAACGTTAATAATAATTAATAATAATTTCATGGAAAGATATAAACTTAACTTTTTCCCGTTAATCGTCACTTCAATATGCAACAGTAGTGTTAATAGCCATGGCACGCTCAATGATATTTATAATTATTTTTAATTAACAACATGCGAATCACTGAACGAAAGAAACTTAGATATGATATCTATGAATTGCATTTCAAATAGATACACGTGCACGTGATGCATATTTTTGGATTACAATACTTTTCTAGATATTACAAAGAATACTTAAAAATAATTAAAAAAACTTTTTTATAGAGTTTTTAAAATTTTATTAGTATTTTTTTTAAATCAACTGTATGAACAAATAATAATGTAATTTACTATTTCTATATAATAATACTCTGTTTATGAATAACAATAAATTATAAAATATCTTCTAGTCTTTATGCTGTATTAAAAATAGAATTATATATCAATCATGATAATATACTCTATTAAAAAGAATAATTTCATTGTATTATTTATATTTAATTATTATTACATATATATATAGATAGATAGATATTTATATTTTATCTTTATATAATACTATATTTAATTATATCTTTAAAGATTTGCAAGTGACTGGATATGCACTTATTGAGTGCAAGAAGCAATGTTATATAAGAGCTACACGTGGTAAATATTTCATATAATTATTTTAATAATTTAATTGTGATTCATCATTATTAATTTTTTACTCTAATACAGGAGGAAATGAAAAGAAAACAGTGGAAGAATGTATAGCCGTTTGTATGGGTATCCTATATATATTTTTTATTACATTAATTCTAAATAATAAATAGTATTTTCAATTGAGTATATGTGCTTAAAATATTTGCTTTCATTTTTTTATATAAATGGTATTGGCATTATAGCTTTCTTAAAAAATAAATAATGTAAAATTTTTTTATGTTTAACTATGAAATAGGAATTAAAAATTTCACTAAATTATTTTCGTAATAGGTAATTGAAACCAACAAATTCTGTATATTTTAATGATCATAAAATTGATTGTTGATCAAATAAAAGCATAAGAAGACACAATATTTGCTTCCGAAATTACGCAATGGCTCTGTTATCAACTTAACAAAATTGTAATTCATATTCAAATTTTTTGTAAGTTAAAAATAATAAATTAAATTCTGATTTTATGTTTATTCAAACTCTAGTATCAATAGTTAAAATAATTTTACCTATATAGTTATTAATTAAGCAATTATCAAGTTTATCATATTTTTGTGTACGATTCATTGCATAATGATTGTTTTACTACTAAATAAGTATTTATTAACAATTTTTAAAATATAAAATCATAAGACTAATTACTGAAATAATTTAATTAATAATTTATATTAAGCCATTTTTAAGAAACCTTTTTGCAATACTATTCACGAAGAATTTGTTCATTTTAATTCTTTTTAAATTTCATACGTAACCTTTTTCAGTACGATTCTATCAATATGCGGTTAACAGATATATTTTATTTTTTCTTTGTTGTAATTTCTATACATAAGAAAGAAAATGGTGCTCTATTTGATGCTTGATATTCTTTTAAAAATGAAAAAGAGTTATTACTTGTAGTAAAAAAATTAAATTTTCAAAATGAATGTGCGTCTTTAAAAAAATTAGTTAATAATTTTATCGTGGTTAGAATATTGACGAATAGCAATTATTACATTATATATAATGAAAAATACTTTTAATAGATATTATTCATACACAAAAACCATAGTTTTTATTGAAAAGGAAAAAGTTGTTAAAAATTTCAATTTTTTACATCTGTTAAAGTTTTAGACAAATATTAAGGGATTTTATTATACCATTAATCACTTGAAATCACGTTGTTTATAGTATTATAAAGTACACCCATTTTATTAACTTAATTTATTAGCAGAATAACCAGAAATTTCAATACATCCTAAAACGAGTAAGGATAAAAAAGGTTTAGTTAAACGTGCTCACTAGCCGTTTTTTGAACTTGGCCAATTGTACGCAATCAAGCCAGGTCTCAATTTTATAAAATATGATGAATTTTCTAACACACATATGCGGATATTTTCTGAGGGTTCTCGATCGCGCATATTTACTATATTATCTTTGCAAGTGGCATTTCACTTTTACCATCTTTTCTACTATTTTTTTTTTTATATTCGATTGTAGGAAATTTGTTGAATTTCTAATCAAATCAAGTTCACAAATTATTTGTCTAAATTTGTTAATTGTTACGACGTATCTTCGATAAACTTTTTCATTTTAAGCGGATGTATTTCTTCGTTAAAAGCACTGTTTTAAATTCTCTCAAATGGTAGGGAATATAATTAATTTTTTAATGGAATTTGAAATTAATTGAATGACTATAGTAATTATGATAGCAATGTTTCGGATATATAATATTTTAGGAACATAAAATAGTTTCTTATATAGTATAAAGTTATTAAAAACATTCTATACATTGAATTCTTGGAAAAATTTCTGAATGTATCACGAATTCAATTTACTTAATATAATTTTTCATTTCTCATACTTTTCATAGTTTCTGAGTAAATTCTGACCGTCAGGAGATGATACTTCAATATTTGATATTAATGCTTAATTGTTCACAAAGTACTGTCTCACCTGTTATTGAAAAATTCGAGAGTAAATCATACATTCACAAAATAATTTTTTTATACTTCATCTTTCTACATCTTTTAAATCTTCGATTATCTATTGTATGGAATTAATTTGTAACTATTTATATATCTTCGTGATGAAATTTTAAGAATTTTCTTGGTATCACCAATTTTATCGTAATTTAGATGGCACATCTAGATATTTCACTTCTAACGAGTATAAAATATTTTCATCTTGAAATATATATAATAAATTCCTAACATGAACTTTCGGTGACTTCGAATAACAACTTTCAAAATCTCAGTAGAAAATTTATTCGGCTCTGGCTTCTTTATGTTCTTTCTCTTAGTTTCATTTATTTTTGTGAAAAAAATTATACATAAAAAGTAGAAAATATTTACGATTTTTCTAAGAGGAACAAGTACTTCAAGTATCTTGTGACTAAGTATGCAGAACGCGAAAATCGTTGGTTAAGTCGAGCTGGTTATAAAACCTCTACTGTGCGTACCGGTTATTTGCTAATTATGAATAACGTTCATACAATAATTCTAAAAATTTTAAATTAATATGCATAAAACGTCAACCAATCAAAATAAAATTTAAAAAATATGAAAATAAATACGCTGACTTTTTCACTTTAATTTATTGAAATTAAAATAAAATTTACTTAGTAATGCTCAAAAAAAATATTCTGAAAGAATTATACTCACAATTTTCAGAAAATTTATAACAATACGTAAATTATGTGTGATTAAAATTTTGTATCATTAGCATATCACAAAACTAATTTTTTTTTTAATTTAATCTTTGAAAAAACCAAGATTAAATCAATATTAATTATAAACGATAATAGTATACAATAAAAATATAAATTACATTCATATAAAATTCTGTTGAAATAGTAACCGTATAAATTCCATAAAATTAATCATTAACAATTATTTAATCTCAACATTGCATTTTATAGAAAATAGATTAAAGGATAAAGCATAAAAGATTTATAGAAAAATTCATCAAGACGGATGCGGTTAAAGTCAGAGAGACTTAAATAAATATCTGAATATCTTACGAAGCCAATATATTTTATAATATTTTTTGAAAACAATTTCAAAAAATATTCGTGCATTTTTAAACAGTTTTTGAATAAACTTATGTTAATACAATATTAATAGTCTTAATAAGTGTACTTACATTGCATATACTAAATTTAGTAAAATAGACACCTGAAATAAATGATCTCCGTACTTCATTAATTGTACAATATTTATATGAACATTTTATACTCAATAAATATTTTTAAATATTCTAATTCTCTATTGCAGAAACTGATACAACTAAATACAGTAAATTAATATTTTATTATGCATAAATATTCTATTCTCATTGCTTTTTTGTTTGTTAATGATTTGCATGCTTATAAAAAGTCTAAAACCGTTTGTATTTCTATTTTTCTATTTGATTATAAAAAAAATTTATAATTTATATAAATATATAAATTTATAAAATTTATTATTTTTATATATTTCTATATGTATATATGCCAATAATATAATATAAATTTCCAAGTTGTTTTATATTTAAGAATAAATTTTTTATAACTAATGAAATTTTCGCGAAATAAAAATTGTGTTTTTCAGAGTTTTCCAAAATTTTTCAAAATATGAAATTAAAAAATATTAAAAATTTTAACTTGTAATAATAATTTAAATCAACAAAATTAATTCATATTAAAAATTAATTTTATATTTTATATTACAATGATAATTAATTAAAGCCAATCTTATAGTATATGAAATATATTAAAATGTCTATAATAATAGCTAAACTAAGAAAATATATAATTTCTTAAAGAAATTGTAATAAGATTATAATATGAATCTAGTGACATAATTAAAATTTTGTTTGAAAATATAATAAATATTATCGTGAATATAAAATTTCAGAATAAATGATTTATCAAATAAATAATTATAACATAATTATATCTGCAAATCAATATATGGAATACATTTATTTTATAAATTATTTTCATATCGAAAGATAATTTTAGGCATTAAAATAAAAAGGTTATAGAATCATAAAACTTATATATTTTTTGAATTAATTTAAATACTTATTTCTATTTAGGATTAGAGGAACAAAATGAAGTAAATGACTGTATAAATGGATGCAATTACTTATTTGGTAATTAGATAAATTACTGTGGAAATCATAATATTTACAATTCATTTACATTATAATGTGTTTTATTTTATTTTAGTTCCTATATTTAAAAAACCGCAACGAAAACCAACAACAAAAGCTTCAAAAAAGAGGAAATCACCATCGTATACAACAGAAGCAACTTATTCAATGATGACATGGTTGTAACATGCTATATTTATAAATGATACGGTCAAAGTATTAGTTAATGCTCTGTAAAGAATTCCCCGTTTGTAACTACTTGAGAATTTTTTTTTAGAAAATAATAAGAAAATTAAATGATATCTATTCGTTATATAAGAAAACAAAATTTATGTAAAATTTTTAAAATATACACAGTTAATGTTTCTTGATTAATAGCTCATAGCAAAAATACACTATTTATACCAAATATTAATTAATTTACATTATTGATTAAATTGAGCAACACATCTATTCCCCAATATTTGTTTTATGGAAAGAATTAACGGTATCTTATAAATAATTTATGATTAGCTTATTCATTATAATTTAAAAATTATACCTGCATCAATATTATTTAGTATTCCAATTAGCTTACATAATAATTTTCATTATTGTATAAAATTGCGTTTTTTGTACTCTATGTAAAGGTGATATATAATAATAAGATTAAAAGAAATATGTTACAGTTCTTTAATTAAACATTTCAATTCCATACATAAATTTTAAAACTCCTTTCATTTATCATTTATCTTTTCATTTATAATTTATCATTGACTAAATTAACTCTTTCGAAACAAAGATAATCGATGTGTATATATTTATTAGGCTTTGTAACGCAGACAGCAAACTTATTGAATTTTGTAAACTGAAAGAAAAATCTATTGAGAATTAAACATTTTCTTGACTCAATTATTGTTCTGAAAGATCCATTGCGATGCCCGCTGATCTCTCACTCATTATCAGATAATTTATTCATATTTGTTTATGCGTTAAAAGAGACGCCTCTCAATAAATTGACAACTATCTGTGACAAAATTCATAGCTTCCATAACAAGAGTATCATTAAGAAACTTGTCAATAATAAGCGTATCATTTTTAATCCATGTAATAGCTCTTAAAAAAATTATGAATCTATCTGTTATTTATATTATTCATCTATAAAAATTTAATATTAAATAATTTTTTCTTTCTTATAAAATGGTATATTATCTGCTTATCAATATAGCTCAATATTTAAATATCTCAGTTTTGTAAATATCAAAGTCAAAATAATAATAATAATAATAATAATAATAATAATAATAATACTAATATAATAATAATAATAATAATAATAATAATAATAATAATAATAATAAATAAAAGTATAACTTATCTCCAAAATCGAAAAAAAAATTACTTCCTTGTCGATTTTTTTACCATTTCTAAGATTTACATTTCTTTTCCCCCACCTTCAGTCAACTTTTCTCGGTGAACATTTCCACGCTTATTTCTTTGGTTCACTTCCCCGATATATCAGAGCTCTTGTGTGGCTTTGTGCATAATACATATTATCATATGTATTAAACCCTTCGAGATAAAAAATCTTTCCCCATTATGAAAATACGCTGTCGCAAGCATCACACACTCACATTAAAATTTGAAAAGTTGTTGATTCAATTGTTTGGAATCGCCCAATATTCGGTCGATAACGGTAATCTGTTTGGCTCTTGCAATGTGAGCGTCACCTCGTGCGTAAAAATTTTATCTACAAGTACGTACTATACCTTATACATACGCATATTGCAATCCACGGAACACGATACAGGTGTATTTTGAGAAAGAAAGGAAACTCCAAGTGTGTTCATCCCGCCTGTAGCGAAAATCGTCTTTGTGAGCAATTTACCTGCTTCAAAAATTAAATTTTTTAATTTGGTTAATAAGGATACGAACTTTAGGTATTATGATATTTTTTTTCTGACTTTTATAAAAATTTATATATGAATGATATTATTTCATTATATTAACATCATTTGCATAAACTCATAATCCAATCTGATACTCTGCTCGGTTTTTTTTTAATTATCAATTGTATTTTATTGATAATATAGTAATTTGATAATAAAAGAAAACTATATTTAAATATTATTCATATATCTAATATTAATATTATTACTATTGTATATAATCGATAAGAATTCTTATTATAATAATCTACTTGGGTTACAAAATTAAAACAGATGATCTTTTTAAACTTCTGAAAAAAATGTTTTTTTTATATCATCTATTAAAAAAAATTAAATTAAAATTCTTGTTAGTTCAAATCCATCTTTACATAATTAAATTTTTATCCGTAGCAGCATTTATAATATAAGTTTAGTTCGACTGAATCTGAAACTGATATTTGCTTCCTAAGATTGAAATTGCGTCATAATTTCACTTATTTATGCATATTAATTTTCAAGTATTAACTTTCAGATTTTCTTTCACTTCATTTTTCAGATGAAATATTATTGATTTGAATAAATGTTTATTGTAGATTTTTGATAATATTCATTGTAATATAATTTATTAGTGAAATTGAAATTATAAAATTAATTTTAAATATATACTAAACTAAAAACTTCTTCTAAATAAATTTATAAAATTTTCCAAAAATAAATTCATTTTTAATTATATATATATTTTTCGAACATTCTATAAAGATAGGAAATACGTTGTAAAATAATTATAATTATAGTTGCATAACAATAAATATATTCATTATTATTTCATATTAATTTACAATCATTAATTATTTACTTTAAAAATAAATATACTCTAATATTTCCATAATGAACCAATATATATACTATAAATTATACTATAATTAATTTATAGCATTAAATTAAAAATAAAAATTAGTTTTTAATAACATTGCAGAATCTATTCTAGAATATCTATATCAATTACCCATTAACAATAATTTTTTATAAAATGAATGTATCAAAATAATTAACATTAATTGAATTTTCTAAAAATTTACTAGAAATATTTTCATTCTAATAAAATTTAAAATTCGTAATACGATTACAAAAAAGCGTTTATTAAATTTAAAAATACACTTACATATAAATAAAAATATAGCATTTGTATTGAATTTTCTTCACTGTATCCCTTATTTAAATACTGTACCAATAGACATGCACTTGCGCAGCTGTATTTAAATGAGACCTCGCTTGTATCGCTGATTTCATTGAATTGCGTAGTCCGACGCCGTTCGTATATTGTATGCTTTCAAGAAACTTTGACTGAAGTTGTTAGTAGGGCGGAGGATTAGCGGAAGCATGGGGAAACGAATGAGATTTCGGATAATTCCTTATCGCCTACATAGGTAATGTAGATTTAGGAAAGACTCAATTCAACATGAAAATCCTTAAACATTACTCTATTTTATTTTATTTGCAATCGTATAGATAAACCGCTGACAATGGACTATTTTTTTATTAAAAAATATAAACTGGTTTCATCCAATAATTTATTTTAAAGATGCGACTACTGTGCTTCAATAATAATAGATTTATACCATACTTTTATCGTGTATTTTCATGCGATATTATTATTTATTATGAATTTGTATTTTCAAAATATATGTACAGAGAAAATTGTAGAAAATCAATTTTTGTAATTAATGTTAACATTGGTCAAAGAATTATCATCCAGTCCTTGAATTCGTTTCTGAGCTATAAATAAAAATATTCTAAGGTATTTATGATAAGTATATCTTTATTCGAAGGAAAATATAATACTATATTATTATGTACATAGATTCAAATTAAATGTTTAATTGAATATGTTTTATGGAGAATTTCAAACTCTCTCCATGAAAACTTAAAATAGAAATTTGTATAATTAAAAATAAGTGAGAAACATAGAATAAACTTCTGTAACTTGTAATAATTAAATAAACTATAATTTCATCACCAATATGAATTGATAATTAATACATAGATGATTATTTTGATCTGCAGTTACATAAATTTCTTTTAATACATAAGATTCTATGCATTATTTAAAATAATTAACTTATCTTAGCATTAAAACAGATATCTTTATCATTAAAAGCTTAAATATAAAAAGAAAGTCGTTAAGAATTAAGTTGTTGGAGAAAATTGCGTCAAAAGGCTACGAAGAAAAATATAAATGTCCGATAAGCTGAAATTAAGTAATTAAAAATAAAAAAATTTGAGTAACTATAATAAATGCAATAATAATTGAGTCATATATATTTATACAACAACGTAATGGTCATCTAAAAGTTTTAATTCAAATATCAAATACAAGACTTTAATATGAAAGCCAAAAGTAAAAATAAAAGTATTATAATTAATTTAAGTTGAATATATGAAGATAAAATAATCTCAATTTTATACAAGTAAGATACAAAAGATTTCCTAACTACGTTTATAGTAAAATATAGAGTATATTTCAAAGCAAAGCTCTAAACTTTGTCGGTTTGTAGAGGATTAACTCTATACTAATATTTTAAAATATATTGCAGTTAATATTTTGACTTTTTTACAACATCTGCTATTATTTATTTTACTTTTATATACTCTCTTTCATGTAAGGACTTAACAATATAAATCTTTTATCTCGTAGAAAAAATTCAGATATCATGTAAATAATTGTATTTTATTATTTTTTTTTCATCAGTACTTTCGTACTTAAAAGTGTTGTAAGAGATGAGCATATACAATTTTCTAATTATGTGTAATTAAGCATTAACTTAGAAAAAAAATTTATTATCCTTCTTGCAAAAAATGGTATCGTCCAACATGAAAATTTACAAAAAAATATATTTATTTTACAACCTTGATAAAAAATATTAGTAATAGGTTTTTCCTGTTTGTTTAATTTGCTTTCTTAACAGTTTTAATTTAGCGCAGTGGTATAAAATATTCAGAGTAACAATGCATATTTATTCATAAATCTAAATCATCTCGCTTTTCCACATCTTGAAGATAAGAGATGAGATTGAATTGAATTCGTTTTGTAATAAATACCTTAATTGTTTCCATAATTTATACTTTTCAATATAGATAGCATTTTCTAAGAATACTTTGAATTCTTACTCAACATTACTTATAGAAGAAATTTATTTTTTTTACAAAGAATTTTAATCGTTTTACTGAAAAAATATTGTCAAAAAGGTATTAAAATCAAAATTATGAATACCATTTCTGTTTTCAATATAAAGAGAGAATTTGACATTTAATATTAAGAGGATCTTTATTTAAATAGAAAAATAATACTATCGTATATATTTATGAAACACTGTTAATGGAAGGGAGCAGAGTTATAAGAAGGCACATATAAAGTGAAACGGTGCGATAAACGAATAAACGGGAAATAGAGATCTCAAGAAACACGTAAGATAAAAATGCGCACGTCTCAATCGTAAATTCGTTTGTTCATTTCCGGAAGAGATGATTTTCAGTCAAGAGCTCGCCATTGGTTGGTTTATCGGATAGCTTTCAACGATGTGGAAGTTTAAAGCGGTGGTAATGTATACGCGTTAAATATTGTGCCTAAGCCATTGGTACGACTTGGGTATCATTTTTTTTAACTCTGGCACATGTCGGTATTATACCACAGAATTTTCTAAAAGAAAATCCTATCGAGAATGAAAATGGCCTGTGGAACACTGCTGTTCTTTTACGATTTTTATCTTAATAATTGGGTCGAGTTTATGACCGTGAAATATGTAAAAAATTTAAACATCGTGTACTTGTACTACAAGCATTGTATTGAATTATCAGATCTCCAGCACAAGACATAGCACGTCAATATTATAGTGTTCGATATTTAGTTTATAATTAAAATCTGTAAATTACAGGAAATGTTCACCAAACTGCAGTAAGATTATATAAGTTTTTAAAGCAATTTGCTTATAAATGCTTGCTTACATTTAAAATTCAACTTTTTTATTTTAAATTTTAATTTATAATTTTAATTATAAATATTCGATAAGAAAGATTCAATAAGATTGAAAATATAAATTAAAAAAATTATTAATTAAAATTTTCATTAGTTCAAATTTCTTGACCTACATTTTTCACGTGAAAAGTTCAAATTGGAATATAAAGTACATATTTACCATTAATATTTATATATTCTTTGAATATACAAATAAAATTAATAAACTATATTATTGATATTATCCGTTGTAACTTTTATAATTTATATATTTTATAATTTTTATTCTTTTTATATATAATTTATATGAATGAAAAGTATCAATGTGTAAATTAATTATTCGACTGAAAATTATCAAACGTGAATTTTTTTATTCTTCATGCGTAATCGTTGTTTTAAAAAATATGTTAATTGCAACTAATTAAAACTTTTATAATATAATATGACCTAAAGTGTTTTCTATTAATTGAAAAATAAATTATCTACGAATAAATGTAAAATGAAGTATTGTAAAAGAGGTCTACAAACTAATAATGGATTATTTGACATAAATTACGAATGATAATAGGATAATAACAATATGCAAACAATTTTTTGTATATTTTAAAATATTTTTTGTATATTCCAATTAACAATTATATGTTAAGTTATGTGATGAAATGGTATTATTAATGAATCATAATTATCGCGGTCAGATTCTTAAAATAAATGTACTAGTTTTCGTGTTAATTACTATTAATATTATTATTATGAATATTTTTTCTTATTAATTTAAAAAATGGGTCCATTTAATGATTAGTACTAAATACATTTACAATCATAACCATCTAATGCAATAATCAAGCAGAAATAGCATCATTAGATGCATCGCATTAAAAAGCGCAAGAAACAATCGATACGTCCTTGGGTTCTATCACGAAATTCGCGTCACTTCGCGCTATTAGAGTGTAATGTTTTCAGATATATGCACCTATTGCAATTAATCATATTCTTGTCTTATACATTCTGCATATTGTAATAAATGGAGATGTTGCGACTGGAATTTCGTGACTATTAGCATCTATTGCAAAATAACAATCGACGCGTAAAATCGAACCCCGCGACAAACCATTATTGTAATATGCAGCTGCTTTCCGAAATTTATGCACCGTTCAAAAGGGATTCCTTGAGATATGCTTGAATTTTTATGTCCAATGACCTAATATCTTCGTTTCATCGAATAATTTTCCGCTTAAAGTAGTTTGTAGCGACTAGTTTTCATTTTTCATTAAATTGCTTTCTTTCAAACAAGATTCGAGTAAATGTTGGTAACAAAGTTTAATATTAACGATTAATTATATTAAAATAAAAAAATTGCTTAACGGCATCATAAAATAAATTACAAGATAAATTTTGTACATTAAAAGTTTAACAATGAACATCATGCGTTCAAGAAATTGTTATAAATATTAGGACATGGTTTAAGAGGTTTCAATAACTTTCTTTACATATTAATCATATTTTTTTTTAAATAAGTACTTTTCATTTGCTCAATTTATTATAAATATCATAATAATTTAAATATTTTAGTTTTAAAATATAGAGCAGAGAGTAATATGCATAGAGTATGAGAAATTTTATGAAAAATTTAAAGAAATTTAAAAAATTGTTATGACGAGAAAAAGGGACATATATACCATTTAAATTAATATAAATATTTGAAAAATTTATCTTAGATTAACGCAATAAGATTTGATACTATATTTTTTGTGAAGTTCTTTCAAACATTAGTTTTTTATTCAATTAAAATAATGTGAGAGCAACATTTTGAAAAAATCAATTTTGAAAAAACTTTTTGCAAAAAGACCACAGGTACGTACCATATTTGTAACATGCGGAAATGTGATAAATGGAAATGACATATTGTTCATTCGCCTATTGCAGAATTGAACTACGTGCGTTAGTATGAAGGGGGCGTCAAGGAAAACTCCTGATGATACGTTTATAGAAGTAGCGACTGTGGGAAGACGCGAGGTTGCGATGGTACATGCCTGAGACTTCGACCTTCCTAATTATCCCAAGACTATAGTTTCGGGGAATCGCCTAATTACTCACATTGTACCTACTTAAATATCTCTATCAAATGCACTATTCGTTCGAATACTAAGAAATTTTTACCATAAATTAAAATTTTTGTTGTATTGAATGGGAAAAAAATCACATGAGAATAGAATATTTTTATTTTATAATATTTAATATTTTATAATGACAATATAGAATCGTCATTTACCAATCATAAATATCCATGACTATCGTAATTAATATTATTATATATGATTATACATGTTTCAATGAAAACATATACATATATATACACACGCACACATATATATATATATATATGTGTTGAATTCAATTCAAAAGTATAAAACATACAATATTTTATTTCTTGAAAAATTGTACACATTTCAATAAAAAATAATATGGTGGTACTTTGGAAGTATATGCACATTAAAAATATGTTTTAATTATATTATAGAATCTGAGTAGATAATTTATTTTTTCTAAATTTAAATGTAATTAAAATTAATCAAGTTGTTATTCAACTAAAATTTGTAATTTTTAACAAAAAAATATACTATTAAACTTATTAAGGCAACTACTTTATGACCATAATATACATAAATTTTATTTGTTTATGATCAAACACGGTTACATAAAATTTTTTTATGATTATACTCACTTTCTCAATTTTAGAGATTTTAATTATAGTTAACCTAATAACACTTTAAAAAATTTAATCGTAATATTATATCGATTATATAATTATCACATCTTTAAAATTTCAATAATTATTAAGAATATTCAAAGATATAGAATTCAAACGTCTATTATTTTCCTAAATAAGCAAATATCAAAAGCTAAAACGTGCATATTTAAAATTATTTCTAAATTATGATTATAAAAAATATGGACGATATAAAAATAAAATTTGTAAATCTAATATTTGCATATGATAGATAATACATGCATTTGAAAAAATAACTGAAATAAATACTAAATTTTCTTTTATTTTTTTTTTTCTTTAATAAATATATTTCTTGTGGTAATAAAACTTATTATTTATACAAATTAAAAACTAAATATAGATAAATCAGTTGATTTAAGAATGCCAAGAATAAAATGTTTAATTCTGTCTCCAGTAGTATCAAGTTCATAAAATATTTTGATATTTTTCTGCTCGAGTAAAGTTTTACAAATTTAATCTTAATGTTTTAAGTTAGAGCTGAATTGTGCCTACTTTATAAGTTTGTATAAACCTGAATAGATAAGTACCTTTGTTTGAAAAAAGTTGACTTTAATGAGGAAAGTTGATATTATTATCGTTTTTTATTACCTTTTAAACAACGTGATAAGAAAATTTTGATTCATTTTTACATTAAATCTGACTTAAAAGCTATGTATATATATATATATTGAACATTTTTTATATTTTAATAAAATGGAAACAAGAACAACATTGATCCGTAAATCGTTTTTTATGAAATTTCATTCTGAATGGAAAAAACGTTCAAGGAAGCGATTTTAATGTCCAATAGCCTGAAAAAATTGAATAGTTTCAGGACATGATTCTTAATGATCGCTAAACGAAAGTGCGAAAAATATCAGATGTCGTAGGCGTGTCATACGGATTCGCAATCAACATTTTACGTGATAAATTATAAATGAGATGATAAAATATAAATGAGAAAGTTGTTGGCCTGATGAATGTTGCGATTGCTCATTATGGACAACAAGTGCATACTGATACCAATCGGAATCAGTGTTTGGATATTTTATGATGAATGTAAAGAAAATTTGCAAGAATTTTTAAATGATAGATTTTTTCAGAAAAAATCTGCTCTTGAAAAGGTAAAGACAGTTGTATCAATAAATAATGTTTAGATTACCATTTTCCAGAATTATTTTGAGGACGCGTATTATCGCAGTGGGTTATTAAATTAATTCATTGATAATTGAAAAAGATGGGCCTTAATTTGGTAAAAAAATCTGTTACATAATTACATTATATTAGACCAAATTGTATTAATTGCGCTACGAATATTCCATAAATACATTCACCGAACTCGTACGACTTCAGTCTGCGAATTTTTATTTTATTAATAATAAATTTATACACTACATCGAAACATAAAAGAAGAATATAAGACAACTGATTTGTGAAAATTCAATGAATGTATGAATATATAATCCGGAGCTTATATGTTAAATACTCGTATATCGTATTAAAACGAAATTTTACTTCAAATTTAAAATAAAGAAAAAATGAACTGTAATTTTACTAAAATCTTTAAAAAAAACAATAATACTCTTAAAAAAAAACAATTATACTTGAAAATTATACTAAAATCTTTATTTGATATTCTTTAAAAATATGTATAAATAAATATAAATAAAATTATTATTACGGACTCGATTTGGTAAAAGATATATGAATGAAATATTGAACGGTAATTTTTATTTAAATCTATAAAGCTTTGTATTACAAAAGTCAAATCAGTTAATCAAGTTTTCTAAATTTTTTTAAAGCAATTTTTAGAATAAACTAGAAAAATTAGACTTGAATATAATAGAAAAGTAAACTTATACTTTTCAAAACTAAAAATTTTACCCAACAAAGAATCAAATGGAACAAAAGAGCACAGCTTCTTTTCACCATTGGTGTGGATTGTACGGCAGTATTATTCGCGTCATTATACACGACTAGCAAATATTTGTACACAGCGTTGAAGTGCATTCGATCATTACGACCATAACAATAATCTTTGCTCATTTCTCTCTCTCTCTCTCTCTCTCCGTTACTAATTTTTACTCTATACTATCTCTCTCATTCTCATTAAAATACAGATTTATCTGTTCATGTACATGTCTTTCTCTTTTCTACATTAGACTACGACGTGACTTGTAAATCGAATGAATACTCGCGTGTATTTTGAAATCCTTTCGTTGGCTGCGAGGTAGCGCTCGTGTGTACGCTCATACGTATATCTTTCGGACTTGAATCATTTTTTATGATGAGCCACGACGACGAAAGTTGGTATCTTGACTCCGAATAATGCAGCAACTTTTTCTTAGAATAAATCGTGTTTTCTGCGTCAATTTCGTTATAATGTAATTCTAGATTCGACAAAGCATCGATTGTGTACAGTATGAATGGAATTATATAGTGCTTATTTATGATTGATGTGATGATTTTGACATTCTAAAAATAAAAATGTACGTATAAATATGTGGAAATATATGTATATGATTTAATCGAAACTTTAATCAAAGGAAGTCTTTGTTACAAAATTTTAAGTTCTCATTATAGTTATAGTCTTTAATAATAAAAAGTAAATACAATAAAAAATCTTCCGCATTTACTTTTACAGTGATAAGAGATTATAAAATTGTTTAATTACTTTAAATATAATTATTATTAATTATAAGGTATATGTAAGCTATTTCGTTATTTAGTACTCGTAAATAGCAAGATGCGGCGCTTATACATATAAATTTACAATATAATGATAAATCTATATAAATTAATTTTTATGCCTATATATTATGTACTTTTAAAAAAATATGTTCACTGTATAGTCGAATGTAAGTAAGTTGCTTTCACAGTTAGTTTTATAACTTATTATAAAAAATAATGTAGATTTGAAAGAAAAAAGTTTTTATTTCATCGTTTTTAAGTCGATAAAATAATATACGATGTTGAAATTCACTTTGCGTCAAATATATAATTTAATAAGCTAAGATAATAATTCAGAAAAATCATTGACTTTAATCCTGTCAAATATTAAATAATTACGCCGTATATGTATATACATATTTATACACATGTAAACCCTTATTTATAAGAATATCATAATTATAGACTCTTCTTTCACGTTTTATTCTCTCATTTATGTAACAAGTAATTTTCAGCATTATTGTTGATTTTATAATATTAATGAATGGTTATAATTCTATCGTTATTATTGATTTTTACAGGCTGTGAAATTTTTAAGGAGTCTTTGAT
Organism: Platyscapa corneri; assembly: GCA_018907185.1. NCBI lineage: Eukaryota > Metazoa > Arthropoda > Insecta > Hymenoptera > Agaonidae > Platyscapa > Platyscapa corneri. The sequence continues at coordinate 661,338 of JACCHW010000065.1, read as the reverse complement.
TTCTTAGTTTAACTCCAGGATTCCGAATAACAATTTTATAATTACAGATCATAATTAGTAACAGATAATCAAAAAATGAAACATTCTATGATACAGTCAAAAATTTAATTGTTACTATTTCCAGTAACACTTAAACGTCACTACATATAAAAAATCGTAGATATTACAAATTTATTTTTCTATCTACAATTATTCAAGTTGTATCAATCAAAGTTTAGTAAGCAGGAAATAGTTTTATACAAAACACACACATTTACAGATAATCACTCTGTCACTCAAATCAGATATTTTTACCCAATTATATATGTACCTAATAATAGCTCTCTTGCTAAAAATAAACTCCAATAAACTAAGCATTGCAAGATAAGAAGTATGTATAGGGATAATCGTTAATAGAATAGATGAGAAAACACATGTAAAATAAGTATTCAGAAAGAGGTTTAGCGATAGCAGCAGTAGTTCAATTATAGTTGTATTATTTCAAGCTAATATAGAACGCTTTAGGAACTCCATACCATTGAAATATATACATTTATATATAATATTACGTCATGCACAATTTATTGAATATACCTGAATGTAATTGGAGAATTCTACTAATTATTGAAAGCAATCGATGCATCACTTTCTATATTTATATTTATTATTCATCGATAAAAGAAGTTCATGTACTATTTTGTTATCATAGCATTTTTACGCAAATATATAACAACGAACAGAAAATATAAATTATCTATCATATCTTTGAAGAAGTTCTCTTGATTTATGTCTACAGTAGAATTGAAAGAGTGCCATTTAATCTAATCTAACAAGGATGTAATTTAAATCTCCGAAAAATAATATACCTATGTATCAGAACCAAAATTATTTACAATAAGTATATTGTATTGCAAAATTCCTCTTCAAATAAAAATGTAATTTCGTAATAAGTGAAGACTTTAATTTATTATAACAAATCCTGAATAAATAAATAGTATATTTATTTAAGCGTATTTAAATACTTTTCAAAATTATATAAATAGCTAATATCGTTTTCTTTTTCTTGGTTTTCGACGAAAATAAAAATTTAGTTACAAAAATATGTACAAACGTTTAAGGTAATACTGATGTGGCTGTCACGACATTATGAATATATTATGATTGAATTTCTAAGGGATTTATATAATATAAATTATGAAGTATAAGAATAAATGTATGTAATATTATGTTATATAATTATACTCATTCAATTAAAAATCGATTTTAGACAATCGAATAATTTTTTACTCATCTAAAAAAAACTTAGTTATTTTTCTAATAAATTTAAATTTAAACAAACATTGTGAGCAATGAATTTTCCAATGAATTTTTTTTGCAACTGATAAAGGATTTGACTGAATAAATTCGAATGATTTGTAATAATATTGCTTAAACTTTTATAAAAATATAATATAGAAATATTAAATTTTACAATTATTAATCAATACAATAATAATTTTTTAACATATAATTTATCAATATAATTTCAATTATAAACAAGAAAAACAAAACTAAAAATTGCAAAAATTTAAAAACCTCTCTGATTGTAGTCATATTTTTGTTCAAATTTTTAAATTATTTATTAGATAACTGTAAATCAACAAAACAATTTATGATTCGAAAAGAAACTCACGTACAGCAAATAGCGTTAACAGACTGCAATACATGCATCACGAAATGACTATATATGCTATTAATATTATTATTATTATTATCACAAAACCAGTTAACCATTTTTAACGCAAAAAACTTATAACGATCACATTTCGCCATTACAAAAAACGCTGATATAAACGGTAATGAAATATGACGTTTGTCAGTTGTTAAACAAGAGCTTCATACTGACTTTAAAGATCACGTAAGATTTTTTCGAAAAAGTGCGCAAAAAAACTTTGTGATAAAAATATATGCTCGTATCTGCACATAGTTTAATGTGCGGTATATCTCATTCAGGTGAGATAATTAAGTTTAGGTCCTATTAAGACGTATGTAATTAAAGTAAAACACAAAATTACGTAATGTTAAAAGTTATATGAAAGGAATACAACGTGAAAGGGAGCAAAAACAGAGTTCATTTTCATTTATAATACTATAGTATATCAGAAGATAAATTTATAAAATTGAAATTACTATAAACATTTAATAATTTATAATTAATTTTTCATTTCTTGTGAATGATTAACGAATGTATATACTTCCTATTTATTTTAATACGATTTTTACATTAGGAAATCTAAATTTTTATCATAATTATTAATTTAAAATTTTATATAATATTCGATTTATCTTTTACAGTATTTAATGTTAAAGATAAATGTAATGTAGCTCTTAGACTTAGAAAATGTATAATAACACTATATCCTAGATAAAACAGTTACTGTTTATTTTAGATTACGAATTGAATGCTTAGTAATATTTATTCGTTTAAATAAACAAATTGACTTATTAGTAATCAACGAGAATATCATTTATTATTTTATTGTTGAAAAAAATTATCCATTTATGAGACAACATTTTCAAAAACTATACGAAATATTTTAAGAAAATTCATTAAAGCATACTTAAATAATTAGTGACATATAGATAATAATCATTAGTAGCAAATAGAAAATTGTTTGTTTCATTTTTGTTTTATATGTAATATTATGCATATAAGGTAAAACAATGATTATGTTTAAAACAACTTTAAGGGCGATGATATTCGAAAAATAACCGGTACTTGTATCAAATAATATTATAAAATAAATTTTACTCATAATACTCAAACAATAATAAAAACAAAATATTTAAAAAAAATAGTTGTATAAATCAATTGGTTTTTAATGCATTAAAATAATGTATAAGCATTAAAACATAGAGTAATATAGTAATACCTATAAATATGCATCCTCATAGAAATTAGTATTCAATTTATAAAGAATAATAAACAAATAAATATACCGTAAATAATTATTAGAATTTTTGGTATTTAATAAAATATTGAAAATATCTGTAGAAAAACGTAGGAAGAATATGTATTATAAGTAAATAGCTTTTATTATTTACTTAAAATTTTTAGTATATTCACGAGAAGAAGAAATAAATTTATTATTTTTATTATAATAGGTAATTTGTGAAATTATAGTAATAAACAGAGACTATTAATGTTCAATTTTCTCTTCTTATATATTAAAGGATCGTTTGATCCTTTCTGTCATGACTCACATCATTAACTTCAACGCGCTTTCCAAATCACATGAATTTTTTGTATGATAGTGTAGTAGTATTCCAGCGTGTTCAAATAGAAAATTGGTAATATGTTTTATATTTTATATAAAAGGAAAAAAATTGATGATTGATACAGTTATAGTCTTCGTGATCTATTTACATTATTAATCTTGATAAACAACAATGATTCAATTTTATTTGCCTTAGATAATGAGTGAATCACTGCCACTTATATGGATAAAATCTGTTGATTGGTATGTGCATAAGCAACTTACTTTCTCACTTTCTCTCACTTACCATCAATCTTTCTTTCTCTCTCTCTCTCTCTCTCTCACTTTCTGATTGTTTATTTCGACATTCATCTTTCTGTCTATCTATTTTTAATTCTTTATTTATCTCCGTGTTTTTTTATCGGAATATTTATCTATAATTTCAATCTTTTTTGTATCCATCTCTTTCTTTTTCTGTTCCTATGTCTCTCTCTTTCTTCCTCTCTCCCTCTGTGGAAAAATTCTACTTTTCCTTGTGTTGCAATATTTTAAATTTGAAATAATTTAAATTTATGTTCATCTTTTCATATAGATAAAATGCCTCTCCATCTTACCACTGATTCAAAATTAGAAACTTGGACTGCAAAGATTACTTTTTAAATAGTATTATATGTTATCACTATGAAACATCAGATATATAGATCTCGATGAAATAATTAGAATTTCATGTTTTTAAAAAGAATAATCCGTCTTTCTACTTATCATTTGTTGTTTTCCATATTTATAAAATTCTATTGCGATAACCCATTATTGAATTTCAGAATTTTAGTGTAAATATGAATTTTATTATCTATTTATTATTTCCGCAACAAAATTTTAAATAAATCCTGAAATATAAGTTGAAATATTAAAAAAATCTTTGCTGTGATATATTTTTACAATTTTTATCTTTTAAATTAGGCTGCAATATATACCATACTATATAATCTATAATAACGAATATGACACAACTAAAGTAAATACTTAAGTTTAAAAGATATACTTTAGAATTACGTATCATTCAAGTACTATAAATTTATAATTAATTATTTTCAAACGACTAAAATATATGAAGATTTGCTTTTGATTTAGAATTTTATTATTCCCTAATAAAATTTGTTATTGTTTGCAACACTCTAAAACTTTCAACAAATACAAAAAAATTTTCTAATATTTTCATAATTTTTTAAAAATTTTGATTAAGAAATGAATTAAAAAATATATATTATGTTAAAATTTTTCCTACAAAATTTACATTCTGCATTTATCATGCTTTGAGAATTTCAAATACATCTTAGGAGAGTTTGTAAACTCATCGATATAATATTATATAGTCGCCCATTTATCCTTTATTGAATTTAATTTAATTAAAAAAAGAGTCGCCAAAGATTCACAATTTTTATGTGCATGTATATATGATATTCTATTAGGATATAAGTACAATGCTGTTCATAATTATACATAGTCACGAGTTCTTGCGAAATTTTTAAAAATTATTATAAAAAATATAAAAACACGACTATTGTAATATTATTAAATCTAATTATTAAGAAATTGTTATTTTAATCAATTTCAATGTTATCTAACGTGAATCTTACAAATATAGTAATAAAATGATTTCATCATAATTCAATTAAATACATATTATAACGTATTTTTTCTTATTATATTAATTAATTTAAAATAAATAGGTGTTGAATATTTTGAAAATTGAATGGAGCATGTGTAAAATTAATTTATACTTGTAATTAATTTTCAAGTTATTTAATAACTTCATTTTCATAATAAAGTGAATTGATTTTGAGTTATTTTCGCACATTTTAAGCCTCGGTAATGTGAATGAATTTAAAATATTTAAAAAAAAAAAATCTATAAAGTGTAATTATTGAATGTAAAAATATAATATGTAAGACTAATCTTTATATAATATGAATAAATAGTGAAAATTTATTTATTCATTATTAGAATAAAAAAGAAGTATATTTTAATATTTAAATTTTCAAATTTAATAATGCCTGCATCGAATAACAATAAAAAAAAATATTTTTATACATACAAGTAATGAGTTATAATTGAGCATTTTTTTTATTACATTTGGTCTAATTTTCTCTTATAATTATTGCAAATTACAGAAAAAGACTATTAATGTATTTTTTATTATCTAACAAATACTTGAGTTCTATTATTAAACTGAATATTATAACATAAAAATATAATGATTTAAAAATTTTAATTAATATTTTTTACAATAAATAATTTACATTTTTTTTAAAGCCAAGATTAAAAAAATTACGTTTTTGGAGATTGAGCGGTAAAGGCATTATTTAATAATGAAGGAAACGTGATATCTAAACTGTTTGTATTGAGAATAATAGGAAGAAATCAGAATAGAACAGATCCAGATTTAAAAATTATTCGATTTTCCCATTGAAATACTTTAGTTGTATTCAAAAAGATCCTTTTCTCTCGACTTATATATACGCAAATGTTGTGTTTTTGTATATATATATAAGTGTGTGTGTATGCATATAGAAAAGTGTGCGAAATCGTGTATTCCGGTTATATAAATATCGGCGCGATCGATCGAAGTGATTCATTCACTGCGGGCCCAAATCAAAAAAAGTCCTCCGCGGAAATATCAGCGAGTTACTTTCCAAGTGTTTTCTGTAACATCGCCTCCTGTCCATTATTGCCAAATTGAAAAGAGATGCAGCAGAAATAGAAGCGGCATCGAGCTGAAATACTTTCACCCCTGCCACGGCATTTCCCCAATTGATCCTTCTCGTTAAAATCGAGCGCCTAAGATAATACTCTCCCTCACTTCTTCTAGCGATTAATTTTGTTTCAAACTCTGTGGGGTGTCGCAACGAGATCGGGTTGCTTGTGCGCACGGCCTTTTCAGCATGTTATTTGAGAGGAAGGAGCTTTAACTACTCATGAAGTAATCATGGCTCATTAAATTATTTTTGCGTTACACCTGTGTAATTTACTGGTATGGTATAAATATGCTACAAGTATTTTCTCCAATACACCATAAACGCACGGGTAGAGATAGAACAACGTTATTTTTTAATACTGTAGTTATAAGTGAAAATTAATAGTGTTGACTGAATTTACAAACATTCTTAAAATGTGTGTTTCGTTGAATAAAACAAGCGAGTCTCGTATGGAATAAAATTGTAACACAAAATTCATTTTGCTCACGACAAAAATTAAACCATTGTTTGCCCAATTAAATTAGTTGCTGTTTCCTAACAATGAATAAATAAATATAACATCTCCAGCTTTTGTATTTTTCAAAACATTCAAAACTTATCTGAATTATTTAATATAATCGCGTTTCATTATAGTCTACTTTAATTAAAAAAAAAATTAAATTCAAGTCTAATTAAATTGTTATAATTAATCGAAAAATGTATTGATTGGAGTTGAAATTTTTTAAAAAATAACATGATTTTTTAAAAATAATTTGATTAATGTCGCATCCTCTGAAAACGAATTTTATCTGTTACTACTTAAAGATTACTGATGCTTAATAACCTTTAATACATATTAATATAAGACACCATCTCAAGTAATTAAGTGCCTATAATCGCGTACTCAATAATAGTGGATATGGATCTTTGAAGACGCACCATCGATAGATCGCCGATAGCTAGTGATGAAGTAACCGCTCTCACTTGTGTACAGATTGCAGAAGACTACCGCCGCCGCCTACTTTTATTCACCTCGTTAGTAGCCTCCGTACGCTTCACCATTTACAGGAGGTCTTATTCTAATCCTATGTTGATCTCGCTCGACTAACTAAAGATAAACTCATGAATCCGCGGATACTTTCTCAGCGCGTTACGACTATTACCGTTCCGATTGACATTATTTGTAATTATCTTTATAATTATTACTGTTACTATTACTATAAGGAGGATGATTTTACTTACAAGTTAATAACTAGGCTCTTATGAAAGTTGTATAAATGTTGCATCATTAATTTTTCATGCTTTATAAAAAAGTTATAGTTCACAAAAATATTAATTTCTGAACGTTGTCAGTATGTAAACATTCTTTTACGATTTCTTAGTTTTTAGTGGATATAAGCGTTATTACTTATCATTAAAAATCTTTATCGTTTTTTTAGAAATGATTCTTTCACAAAACTTACGGTAGTATTCATAAGAAAAATAATGATGGATAGAAAAAAAGATTTAATTACCCACGTACGAGAAATTAAAAAATTGAATAGTAATGCTAAAGTTTTTGTTACAGGACATGATCTGAAATATAATAATTAATGTAAAGATTTAATGATATTTATCACCAAATCTATTTTTTAAATGCTAATTATAATTTTAAAAGAAGATAATTACAGATAGTGTTAGTTTTAATTGAATAATTTAAAATGTCGCTTGCGCCAAAATTCGTGGACCAACAATAACACATATTTGCAACTCATTACTCACTAAACAACATATTACATTCCGTGATTTTATATTTGCTCGTTTAATATCATATCTTAGGATTTTTAATTTTTATTTGTTGCTATTGCCAAATAGAATAATTTAATAATTATTCTTAATTATGTTTATAGTAAGCGTGTGTGCGTGGATATAAACCTCGCAAAGCCTTAAACGGTATTTAAAGACCATTCGAAAAATGTAAAATAATTTTTTACTTATACTTATTAAATTTAATTCATTAAAATAATGCAAATATGAATAAAATAGAAAATTGATGAAGTGAATGCAAGTAGAATTTATTCGTTTTGATTAATTTATAAAATATTCTACTTAAGTTTAAGCAGACAAAATATAATTTAGAAATGAAAAGCACTTGGTTTATGTAATTATTTAAGATTGAAAAAAGAACCTTTTTTCATTTCATAATTTGCCAGTTCACCTTAAATATTTGTTTTCGATTACGAGCTTTGCATTAGCATTGTATATATATCTAAGTTTAACCAATCCTTATTATACTAAATAAGCATATTCATACCGTACAAAATTCTACGTGGATATGCGCTATAATCACTAGGGTATGGAGATCCTGTCGTATCGAGGTAATAAATCGCGCACGCGCAAAATAAATGTAATAATCGTGGTATGTATCCAACGACCCTGAGCCTAACGCTGACCTCTTCAATACATATTGTAATTATGCTTGTTACGCGCATCTTACATTCCGCGGAAGCCTGCCTCGCCTCAAAAAACGAACAGCTATATAATTATTTAAGATACTACATACAATTTTTATCTTCATTTATTAACAATCTACATTTGTTCTTTTTGAATTCTGTAAAAGCCTACCTTTAATATGAAATACTATTTTTCTATAAAATTTAATAAATTAATGCAGAATAATGGCAACTTTAATATTTCATTATACGAACATAATTAAAAATTATTTTTAATATCTTAAATCTTACAAAGATTTTTAACATAATTTTTTAATGCCGATTCTTGAAATCTAGTGTTAATGTTATCTTTTGATATAAAAATTAAAAAATAGTTTACTGCTTTATTTCAATTTATTCGAGTAATTTCTAAAAAAGATTTAATATCAATTTCATTTTGTTTTCACGCTTCATTCAATAATCACCGAACTTCGTTAGTATTATATTCTCAAAATTTCATCATAATCAACAAAACATTTAAAATTAAATATATTTTGATTTGCTCTTTAATTTTTTTTGTTTCACGTTTTAAATATAATTTTTTTTTTTTAGTTTTTTCTCTCAATAGTTTTCTCTATTTCTGATTTTCTCTCTATTTTTTATTACTTTATGATTTCATATATTACAGATACTCTTATAAATTTAATTATTCTAATTATACTTACATATCAAAATTTTAATTATTACATATCTAAGTTTGATTACACACTACATATCTACATTAATTTGTAAATAATTTATAATTTATAAAAAAAAATTTGATTGGTTGCGAATTTCTTAGATTTTATTTTTATTATTTCTTATATTATTGATTACGTTGACATAAATCTATTATTCGATGTGTAATGATAGATTTTTTTAAATTTGTTATAAATTTCTTTATCATTGGTTGATTTTTGTTCGTAAAAATTACGAAATCACTATTGTCCTTTTATATTGTATTTTCACTATTTCATATATCTTTTTGATTAAATTTATATTTATATAAGTTTGCTAAATTGAATTATTAATTTTTTTAATTTATAATTTTTCTATATTTAAGCTTTTACGCTGAAACTGTAGTATTATATATATATTATTGTATTCTTTTATTATACCTCGTTTAATTTCAGTACATATTTCATTGATTTCCCGAAACTTATTGCTACTTTTCTAACCTTTATTACAGTTTATGTTATAATAAATATAAATAATTTAAAAATTTTATCCATAAATTACTATTATAATGAATTATAATCTGTTATTGATAGCTTGCTTTTACAGGCTGTTGAAATAATTTCTTAAAATGTTATAAAGTATGTTATTGAGTTATGCTGATCTCATTAATCACAATTGTAAATATATTTATTTGATACTATCTATTTTTGATCATCTTGTTTTCTGAGTTACTACTATGTAGAGGATGTACTTATTTGTCTTATTTATAGCTTTTCTAAATAGAAGTTGCAAATATATTATGACTAGTTTATGTGAATGCTAACATCTCTACGTTATTTTTATTTATAATGCCTACTGAGTATTTCATTTGAAACATTTGTAAGAAGATTACTCGTTAAATCTTAATTAATAAATAATTGATTCGACTAAAACTCTACTATTGTAGTAATTAGCCCTGTGTTTTCTATCAAAAACAGTTAAGTTCACCAATTAGACTCATCACACCGATCACTGATCCTTATCTGTTATATGCAACTATTTATTAGTAACTACTTCACGGTAAGCGTGACAACCGTTATCGCCATCTCAAATAAACTTTACGAAGTAAGTGAGTGGTATTCCCAAAGTGAAAATATGTAGATAAATTCCATTTAAATCTATATTAAATTGTATGCATATTTTTTAATTTAGATACTAAATGTGTATTATGTAAAATGAATATAAATTTATTTTACGAAGCAATGAATCTCCGAATGTCAAACAATATAAGATTATATCAAATCATTCAAATTCATTCTTTATAATGTAATTTGTACTTATATAAAAAAAAATGTACAGAAAATCACACCTGGGTTGTTATGCGTGTACACATAGGTAGACGTATACTCTACAGCTTATACAAATTTTGTTATTTCTATTACCATATTCAATAATTATGTAAAATATGTTTTGAGTATATTGATATAACGTGAAAACTTAATTAATTTTTGGAATGTTGGAAAACCAGTTTCTCTTTGTATATATTCATGATTATTTACAAGATATAAAAAATATTAACTTTCTAACCATATCCCTCGAAAAAAGTCTTTTAGCAAAAAATAATTTTTGGTTATCAAACAGAGAATGTAAGCTAACAAAAATTTTGTTTGTTTGATACATACGTAGTTTCACTATCTATTTAGAAATGTATTTATAATGTGATATGGAATTTTTCTGAGATCATTAATTGATCTACTTGATTTCGATATTGTTTATTATTTATTTTATATATTATTTTCAATACTCATACGACAACTAAAAAAAAATTGAACATTGATTAACAAATTAAAATTTTTCTTCGTCAATGATTGTAAATGAAAACGAGCATTTAAAGATAAACACTAAGTATGATAACTTATATGCGTTCAACATAGATTTTATAAAACAATATGCGTATATAATTTTAAATAATTATTCGTATTAATCAAATTTTACATTATTATTTAATAAAAATACGCTTACTTAAAAAAGCATAGATATAATTATTTTTCAAAAATGACAAAAATTGAATTCTATTTCTCTATAAGTACAATTATTAACAGATATATTTAAACGAGTATAGAACATTTTGTAATATTTAATTATATTAAATATTTATGATATTAAAATGATAATATTTTTATATGTGGTTTATATTTTACTTAGTTATAAAATAAAATTAATTATTATTAGTCCGATAAATGTCTTTGTTCCAAAATTTAATTGCATTGCTAACATTTATTCAAAGTTCTAATAATGAATAAATTATATAAATCTATATACAAATTATATAAAAATTTTTGTAGTGGTTAGATTCATTCATTTTTTATAATGATAATATTATCTATTTTTGAACAAAACTTTGCAGTAAGTTAATGGCTCGAAGACCAGTGATTTTTCCTTCATAAAAATTTGTAATTATTTATATTTCGTTCAATCTTTTTTGAAGAACTATTTAAAAAAAAGTAACTTCTATTATATGTATATAATGGAAATTAATGAATTATTTTAAGATAATAAATACAAATTAAGATAACGATTTATATTTCATAATGCGAATTGAGTTGAATTTAATAACGTAATGAACATTTAATTTTAGATAAAATAAAAGTTATGTAAATATTTACATAAAATATTGTATACTTTATTACTTTTAATTTAAAAACATACTTGCCTTTATATTTAATAATATCGTAAATTTTTTAAAATAAGTAAAAAAGTAAATTTTTATTATTAATTTTAGTAAATTCAAACAATTACCTTTCGTTAATTTTACCTTTCACCAATTAAAAGTAAAAAAGTTGAATGGTTTTTCCGTTATTGTTACCTACGGCTATTTAGCATTTTTTAACCATTCAAAGTGTAAACAATAAAAACTCAGATAATCAAATTACGTTTTGCTGACGTGTTTCATGAATTTATAGTAAATGATCAGTTTAAGAGCTCGTGTATATTTTTTAATTGTGGTACACACCTCTGGCTCATTTATCACATCATACAAGCTTTATTCAATCTTCATAAGACTCCCATAAATTATATTCTAACGAGTGCATAAGGAACGAATTTTATCGGTGCTTTGAATCAACGTACAATGAAATCCCTATAGTAGTCAAAAATACCGGGAAAATTTAATTAATTACGTTTCTCAGAGACACTCTTTTTCTGAATTTACTACTCTCCGTTAAACGAAAGAAAATTGTTGTATAACAATTCGTTGTGCGTTTTGTTTCATTTATGATGACTTAGCATCGTGTGTCATCGAAGTAACTATTGTTATTTGTTTCATTCTACTAGCAATTAAATGCACTAATATGGAGAAATGGAATGGTATAAGTTATTATAACTTATTATTGCTATATTCATTAAATAGCAAAAAGTATTTAATAATATTTCCTATAGAATGATAAAAATTTTTCCATGTGTAATTATTAAGATTATTAATAAAATAGATCTTTTTCTGAAAAGGATTATGTAATAATATATTGAATTTATTTTCTCTATTCTTTAAAAATTGTTGTATATTAATTAAAGTACATTAATATTTTCCCTATTTTATTTTAAAATAAATTTTGGAAATTTTTTCACATAAAAAATATAATTTCTAGAAATATATAGTTTTTAAATCGTATACAAATATTTGTGACCGTGTATAAGTAATTCTTAAAATTTTCTAATTTAGCCGTTTCAATTAATTTTGATAATTAGCTAATAATACCATAAGTAAATTGTTATTAAAAAATGATCATTATTATGGCAAAGTTGTTATTATTAATTATATATATATTAATATTTAATATCATTTACGTACAAAAGTAATATAATTTTATAAGCATTAATTATAGTTTTTCCTATTGTCAAATTTAAAGAAATTTTATTTTGAAGATAAATTTTAAAATGTCAATGACACAAGAAAATGTAGGACAAATAATATAATAAATAAAATTATGAGTAACACTATAATTGTCAAATAAAATATTTACAAATTATCTTATATTATATTGTGTTTAATTAATAAATAATGAAAATTGCTAATGTGATTTTATTTTTAAGCAGCTACTTAACATATTTTAAACTTAAAAGATATTTAAAAACCAATTACAAATAAAATAAACAAATTAAATTTCAAGTATACGAATTTTGTATTATACGCGAATCATTTGTATCAATATTAGTAAATCGAAGTTTTATAAACATAATTTAATAGGAATAAACATTACAAATATATTGCACTTTATATAATTTCGTAATTTCAATAACTATATACGGACAATTAATTGATTGTACATTCACTAATATTTATTTGGAAAATAAATAAAAAAATTTCTCCTGTTACTGATGCAAATTTGATATTTTTTATTTATCATAAGTGCTTCTGCAGTAATAAACTATTTTGAAAAAAATATATGTTACAAATTTTCATTTTCAATATTCTTAAAATTCAAATAAATATTTTTATTGCACCTATAAAAAACAGAAGTAAAATAAATTTATACATAAATTTGTATAATACTATAGAAATTCCTGAATTTCACAAAGATCACGTGGTAACAGGATTCATAATAAATAGCTTTATCATCTAGTTTCAAGTATCTGATGAAAAAATAGAAAAATAAGCTTGTATACGTTGAGATGGTGATTAGTATTTGATTGCACGGAAAAGTTTCATTGATTATAAAAAATAAATATAAGAAAATGAGCAATTTTAAAGTTAATTATTGTTCAATAACAGCGTGTAATAATACCTTGATAATAGATAAAATCAAATAAATTAACATAAAATTTTATATTTATAAGATTTTCTGTGTAATTCAATAAAATATTCTGAAATCATTTTGAAATTATATATGTTCCTGGTTATCAAAAAATAGTATATTTTATAATTTTATTTTTTGAATTTAACTAAATATACAAACATTCCTCTGCTTCTAAATAATAGAAAAATTATGATACAATAATTTAATTGCAAATTGTTTTAAATATAAAAATCATTTCAATGATTTATAATTTTCTAACGATCGTGTTTCATATATTTTACGTTTAGTACTTATGCACTTGAATATAGTAATTAAGTAGTTAAAATTAAATATGAATTTCATCAATTTGAAGTAATAGAATTATAAATATATTTATAGCTCATATAAATTTTTTTTAAACAAAGCTAAGGTTTAATTTATTAACATATTCTTATAAATTTTTCTTTTAAAATAATTAGTGATACAATTCTTTTATTACAACATTTTGTATATCTATATTATAACATTAAAATGTCAATTAAAAACTTATGATTTAATTATAATATGTACTGAATTTTGTATAATTTTAATTATCCCAAAAAAAAAAATCTCCGTAATGATACACCCCTAAAACATTGGTTAAAAATGTTAATAGACGACATAAAAAATATGTTAAGGCTTAAACGTATAGATTCTAAATTACATAAAATTTTTGAATACATAAGAATTTTTATAAATGTCAAACTTATGTGTATTATTAAGTACTAAATGTAACTTATAAGAGAAATTATAAAAAATTGTGCATTCGCATTCAACAAAAAAGAAACTTTGCTAATATAAATTGAGATGTAATGTATAACTGTCCCACGCCAAGATTTCAAATGTATAATATAGTAATGATCCGAAGAGAACGAGACACGCGAAGACATTTTCACGCGTATACCATTCGTATGACTCAAGTCGCTATGGCACGACGGTCAGTAAGCGATATAAATCAGCAATTCCCTTTCGCCGACATCAACAACAGAGGCAGATGTACTAGAAGAATCTCGTGAGATTCGAAACACTTATGGGCGAATGCGCATGAGTTGCGGTTTACCTATAATCTTGACCGCGTTAATTGCGTCACTTTATGTCAAACCGCTTTTGAGACACTTTCCCAACTTCTGTTTTTAATTCTTTTGTTTGTTTGTAACCTTCACCACAGACATACAGCATTTGTACCTAAGATGAAGCTAAAATATGCAATTCAAAACAGACGCTTTGTAAAGGCATTTTTCACCACCTTCGCGCTTTGATTATTAAAAAACAACGAAAAAATAATATATATTTCGATAATGTTTGTTGATAAGATACTGAGACACAGTATATTGATCAAATAAATTAGCTAAAGAATCAATAGACCAGTACATAGTTTTGTTAAACAATTCTCATTCTAAAGATTGCATTCATAAACATACTATAAAAATTGATGTTTTTTTTATATCAAAAAGAATAAATCAATATATTACTATACTGGAAAAAATTAGTAAAGTTCTTAACTCCATAAGTCATGTTTCAATATATAAATAAAACTTCGTAATCTTGCAGAATCAATACAAAGTAATTATTTTGTCTGCTGAATAGATAGTGTTAAAGTATTTGACTTATAATTGTTTACTCAATATTCAAAATCAATATTTCATAAATATCGTAATTCAATTTATAATAAGTGTGAAACAAGTTTTAATTATAATTGGTTTTTAAGAATGATCGTTTTAATTAGCGAACAATATTGTATAAATAATACTCTTAATTAGTGTAAAAAATTTGATTACTTCTTAAAAGCAACTATTACCAATTTTATTAATAAATATGATTTTACATTTTAGATCTAGACATGAATTTTATTTATATTTATATATATGTACATAAAATAGAAAATATGTATTATAATATCAGTTGATTCTATATTTACAGATATACAAAAATAAATAATCTTAAGGAAATGTTCAAGAATTGAAGAAATCATTTTCATAAGCTAAACGAGTTTAAAATGCAATAACTTTCTATATTTTCAAGATTTAAGCTTATTATCACGTAACAAGCATTTTTTACAAATTCTAAGATCGGTTCATTAAAAGATATATAAATATAATAAAAGTACAAGTTGTCTTACATCAAATGTCGACAATTTTGCGATTATAATAACTATTTTTATAAGCAAATATTTTTTTAATTTTTGATATCTCTAATGTTATCTATCCTAGCATATAAAAGGTAATAGCGAAATAAATGATTACATGCTAGATAACTTTTGCGATTTAACAAGTATATATAGTTATATTATTATATAAAAGTCTTTTGATTTCCTATTTATTCTTTAAACTACTAAAGATTTGCACCTGTGAACTACGTAGAAATGAAGAGAATGATGTGAGATTCTGTAAAATTAATTATTTAAAATAATTCATTCAATTATACTGACACGATAAAAATTGAAAGTGATCCATGATACTGCAATATTCGAAAATAAATAATGTATTAAAGTGCTGTAATAAGATTAATTACATATTAATAAAATTCCAAATGAGTCAATTTAAATTAAATTTATCTTTTAAATTTAATATTTTTTTGAGCCGTTAATTAGTGAATTACATCTATGCAACTTTGTAGAAGATTACAAAGTAACGTTATACGCATTCATTGATCTGTGAAAATTACCATACAATATTGGATGAAACACTAATTAAATTCTATGCAAGTCTTTCTTTCTACTCAACGATACTCTTTAAATACAATTGCTAAGATTTCCATAGTATTAATGTAATTACGGACAGAAGTTACTCTAAATGCTAATTTATTTTATAAAGACAATGTCACATAAGTGATTCATAATTTATACTATTTTCATTTATGATAAGAATCAGCTTCATTTAATGAATCTTGTTCCAAGAATTAGCAGATATGTAGGACTTGTCATTATTTCAGTGCCTCTCCGACTTAACGACTGCATATTTATAGTAAAAAAGTATTATTTTATGCTCAAAAGAATATTGTTAAGATAAAACGTAGCTTGCGTGAATATTTTTACAAAAAACTAATTACGTATAAAAGAATTTCTTTCAACACGCGTTTATAATTTTATCTATAAAACGCTAAAAAAGATCGATCGCAGCTTTTACCAAACATTTAGCCGGTATTTCGCATTAAATTAAAGCAAACCTATTACTCATCATTTTCAAAATTTAAACAACGTTGATTTTTTGGGTGAACAAAGGTGAACTTCATTGTAAAATCTGTCTTGAGCATACAACGAGTATCCAAAAGAGCAGCCAAGTGACAATGCAACAGCGAGCGAAAACAGAACGAGCACACGCTCCTTACACACAAACTCTCTTATTTAGGTAATTCTCCCGGTTGCTCCTCACAGCGCGATGCGCATCTGCCGTATTATAATGCTCGACTCTCTTTCGATCGTATCTCCTCGTATCTTCGCGCGCCGGTACAAAAGCGAGGTATTGCGACTGCGGTGACGACCACCGCGACGCTGCCGCGATGATGAGCTTATATATCAAACGTAACGTTATTACATCTATTCCCACGTGCATACCCAAGCTACAGTGTGATACGGCGAGATGCGCGGTGTTAGGTAGCGCGTGCCGCGAGACTCGGCGCTCCGTGAAATTAGTCACAGTCGTCTACTTAGGAGACGTTGCCACCACCGTGCAATCAATGCTACGAGACACGGTTGACGCGCGAAATCAGGGGATAATGGCAATTGGGATTTGTTAAAGTAGCACCCGAGCGCACAAAGAAGGATGCAAATCCTTATTTTGCAATAATTCATTGCAAGATGCGGCCCTGTTGTGGTAAATGTCGACGCTTTCATGGTCCTTGCAGGTCTTTTTAAAATCAAGTTTTTAATTCCTACAGGAAAGCATTCTTATAATTTCTTACTTTCAATATTAGTCGAATACTCATTTCTATTTAGTTACTTCTATTCGTAACATTTTTGCCTATCATCGATAATTATGACAATAATTTCAATTTTTCATTTTTATAGAATCATTAATCAATCGAGCTTCACGCTAACTTATTAGAAAGAAATTTTCCAATGATCGTTTATATCGTTTTCAAATAATTTCGAAACCAAAATTTAGCAACATATTATTTGTGTATTTTTTTAATATATAAAAATTTAACATTGCGCAAAAAAATTAGGAATGTGTATTGAAAAAATGAATGATTTAACTTATATTTTAATGATAAAGCATTTCGGATAGGTATAATACAATTGTATGTGAATCGAAAGAAAACTTGTGTATATAATTGCCATTCGATAGAAAATGTTATTCACGTTTCATAAAAATTACTTTTATTTTGAACTTTATTATTGGTATATTAAGAATTATATTAAATATTGCATTTAAAAATTTTACACGTAACTGTATTAAATTTAAATTTTTCACAAGAATATTCAAAATTTTTCAATGCTACAGATAATTTTGTGTCATTTCCTGAAATATGAAAATTTATCTTCGTTTAATTTTGCTTCGATTTTTCTCTCTTTTTGCTGTTTCACATTTATGTTCTTAAATTTACGTCTTTACATGTTTATGTTCTTTTAGCAGTTAAATATTATGCATGAAGCGTTAGTAACATTAAGATGAGAGGCATATGTACGACTTCTTTCTAATAATCACGATACCTGTGATTTTATCTAGAGTTAGATCTGAGAATCCTAGTGAAGCTTTTACGTCGTCGCTCACTCACTTGCTCATAATCGTATATTACTTAACGATTTCGTGTGTATGCATTATCCACCCTCTGGTGAAAATTATTATGAGATCAGCAAGAGGAATGCTTTTCTTGAATTGCGCTTGGATATGCACGGAACAATTTACGATTGCATATTTATTTTCCTATCTCAAAATGAATAATTACAAAATCAGAGAGACTGCTGTGCGATGTGCGCGTGGTCTAAACCATCTCGCATTATGCGCATTGCGGTTAAAAGAATGCATTCATTGCGCCTATAGTCGTGACATTGCGTGTCTGTAAATGAGATTCATAATTTTACGTCATCAGAAATCCCGTTCAACATTCCGATTTTAACAATATTGCTTAAGATTTCAAAAAGAAGCAATAAGCATCTCAACAAGCATGTCATAAAGAACTTTGAAATAACAAAGCCATAATTTTTATTTTTATCATTAATATTTATTTGATACAAAATATTCGATATTATAACGTTTACAAACAATGAGTTCTAAAATTATTAAAATGAAACCAAATTAACTTGTACAAGCGTATATAAAAATATATATATATATATTGACTCCTATCAAAATTTAAGTTACTTCGTAATGTTTATAATAATGGATAAGAAGGGAAATAATAAGGAAGTGTTTACAGGTTGAAGTAATTCAGGCTACAAAATCGAATGGCACATAACTTGCAGAGGTGTTTCCTTTATTTCGCGTATAAAATATACATAATGGCATCCTGTGTAGGAGTCTAAAACCATTGTTATAAAAAATACATTGTATAGAATCATTAAAATAATATCATAAACTGGCTATATCTGAAAATAATAGTCTTGAACAAGAATGAGCTATTGCTTCAAATACAAATGAACGAACGTAACGTTCTAAAATAATCTTATAATCTCAAAAGCGCATTCTTTTCCGACATTTTGTAAATATCAAAATGCTATATTATATACAGTTCTTTCAAAAGGCTTAGCCAGAAATCATAGCGATATTTTTTCTATCTTTTAACTAAAATCTTGATGGTAACTTTTGTTTGGTAACTTCATTTCTATTAAAGCAGAATAAATAAATATGTATTAATAATACTCATAAGTGGCTAGAAAATGAAAATCCGTTCATGTAAAATAAACGGTCCTTTCAAATTCGCTATGTAATTTAAACCTGTGCTTTGCAGTTTTTACTAGAACTTAAAATAACTGGAGATTTTAAACAATTATAGCAATTTAAAAGGTAAAATTTTGACAAATATAATCAGGAAACACTTTTTACATATACAGTACTCTCATACATCATATATATTACTTGAAATAAACATAAATGCACATCAAATTGTTTTATTTTTGATTCTATTAAATGCGGACGCATTTTGAATCGCACATCACTTAAATTAATAGGTAAGAAAATGCTTGTATTTACAGTTATGTTTAGCACTGAAAACAGCATTAAACTTGTTATAAGCAATAGCTATTATATCGATTAACCTGCTCGAGGAGGCAAATATCCACGATTGGATTGAACGGGAGTCGGCGATGGAAATGATGTATCAGTTTGCTCGGGTCTTCTACCAGGAAAACTGCTTGGTCCTGACGGTTCTGAAGAAAAGGCCGGACCGTTCGGTTTACTACTAGGATAACCTAAATTTCCATCATTTGGCTGTTGGGGTCCTTGCGGTCTTCCACCTGGAAACGATGATTGTTGAAAGCCAGGATATTCTCCAGAGCTTCCTAGTTGTTGTCCTGGTTGATATGGCTTTAAATCATTTGTACTTGGTCGCGTAGAGTATGAGTTATCTGGGCTCGTTGGATGTGTTGAATCCGGATATTTATCATTACCAGAATACCTTCCTGGCTGTTGTTGCAACCCACCACTTGGATATTCATTGGTATTTGGTAATTGCGAATCTGGATAACCATTATTTGAAGGTTTGCTTAATCCTGGTCGTCCACTTCCTTGAGGACCCACTGGAAATCCACTTGGCCCGCCGGATTGAGAAGATTCAGGAGATCCAGACTGTGGAACACCTTGTGGTCCTTGTGGACCTAGAGGACGTAGCAGACCTACTGAACCTGCAGTACTTGGACCATTTGATAATGGTGGGAAAATATCAGGTATTGAACTAGGTTGTTGCGGACTTCCCATTATTGTATAATCGTAAATATTTTCATTCAAGTAAAAATATTCTGAAGCCGAACTGCAATCAAACTGATTCCACCAGACACAAACAAAATATTGCTGATTGAAGATTGTACCATTCGGACATAGAAAATCAAATGTTTGGTTGTTTGTGCATATATGAAATACTTGACACTGAGCCTCAATATCAGCATAATAACCAGGAAACTGTTGAGCATCACAACTGAAACTTGTTTCTGGAATTTCCGATAATATTGGATAATCTTGACCTGGTTCTCCTGGTATAGCAGAAAAGTCACCATCGCTAGAAGAGCCATCGTTATTATCTCCTGTAGGAACTCCTTGATTACTGGGAAATCCACTTGATGAGCCTTGACCTCCACTAGGAAATCCACCTGATGGTCCTTGACCTCCACTAGGGAATCCACCTGACGGTTTTTGTCCTCCTGAAGGAAACCCATCCGACGATCCTTGTGCTCCAGAAGGAAATCCAGCTGATGGTCCTTGTCCTCCGGAAGGAAATCCACTAGATGGTCCTTGTGCTCCAGAAGGAAAACCACCAGATGGTCTTCGTCCTCCACTTGGAAATCCACCTGATGGTTCAGGCTCTCCAGGTAACACATCCGGTATTGGTGCCTTTTCACTTTCATAACCACTTGGTGTGCTTTGACCTCCACTTGGATATCCACCCGACGGTCTTCGTCCTCCAGTAAGGAATCCATTAGATTCTTCTGGCCCTCCTTTTGGGTAGCCATTAAAAGATCCTTGTCTTCCATTAGAGAATCCACCCGTTGGCCCTTGTCCTGTACTAGAAATACCATTCGAAGGTCTTTTTCCTTCATCTGATAATGAATTTGGTCCACCACTTGGATATCCACCCGGTGAACTTGGTCCTCCAGTCGGATAACCGCTTGATGGACTTTGACTTCCACTCGGATAACCATTTGATGGACTTTGACCTGAACTCGGATAACCGGTTGATGGACTTTGTCCTCCACTCGGATAACCGCTTGACGGACTTTGACCTCCACTCGGATAGCCGTTTGATTGACCTCCACTGGGATATCCAGTAAAGCTACCAGGTCTAGTTGGATATTTATTTGAAGGAAGTTGATTATCACTAGGATATCCTGATGTTGATCCTTGATTACTAGGGTATCCGCTAGACGGACTTTGTTCTGAACTTGGATATCCAATAGATGGGCTTGAACCTGTACTAGGGTATCCGCTAGATGGACTTTGGTCTGTACTCGGGTAACCACCAGACGGACGTTGACCTGAACTTGGGTAACCACTAGATGGACTTTGACTATCAGAAGAATAATCGGTAGATGGTTTTTGTGAAGGTCTCTGTTCAGAACCTCCCGGAAATGAACTACTGGGTTTGCTTGGTCCTTGAGTTCCACCAATAGCTATATAAAATTTATAATATTCGTTATTACTGCAATAATTAATTAGTTAACATAAAAAACGAATGTAAGAAATGCATAAAGTATTCCTTTTATATTTTAGAATAAATAATAAAATAAATAATGAACAATTGAAAAGCTTGTAATTGTTTTAAATAATTAAATTATGATTTTAATGTAATGATTTTAATATAATTATATGTCATTTTCTTAATATAGTAATAACTATCATTAATTATTAGATCATACTACTTGTTGCAATTATATGCAATTATGCAATATTTATATGCAAATATTTTATATGCAATTATAAAATTTTATTATAACATACAATAGAAAAATGAAAACTTGATTATTAAAATGTTATATAGAAAAATTCTCCAATATTGAATTATTTTTCTTTTACTTAATATTGTAAAAGAGTTTTTAAATTACTTATGAATAATAAGTATCACAATCTCTTATAAATTATTTAAAAAGAAATTATTTATTGATTAATTTATTGAAAAATATTAATAAATTTTAATATGAAACTTTTATTAAATTTATATTTCATTTCTATAAAAATCTAATATGAATATAGTAAATAGCACTATAAAAAATGTAGTAATTTTCCAGATATTTAAGTTATATTTCTTATTTTTTGAATGAATCAAAATTAGTAGATTTTAGAAATAAACTTTAAATAACATAAAAAATTATATTAAAAAATTATTAATTTATTAAAGAATATCCAAGTAATATATAGTTTTTAATGTAATATAATTGAAAAACGTACGTGGATATATATTAGATGGAGGACCCTGTGGTTCTTGTGGAGGAGCTGGACCAGGATATTCCTCATCTGTAGAAAATTTAGCATCTAAAGAAATTATTTCTTATTATTAAAATTAAATCGAAAAAAATAAAATATAAATTAATATAGTAAAATAAGTTATCAATTTAATTTTTATCAATAATACTTCGATCTATCGTTTTTATAATACAAAAAATTAGTGTTACATGATTATACAGATATAAATGAAATTGTAATAAATAAATTATACTTATTGAAGCATAATAATAATTTAATAAATGAATTATTTATTAATTATATTTAAATATATTAGAAAAAAAATTTTTAATCAAATACTTCAAACAACCAATATGATATTTAAATAAATAGATTTGTTATTAAATTAAATTTATTTAGTACACAAATGAAGTTCTAATTTCTATATAAGTTAATTTTTAAATATTATATTACCTGAATATCCACCAAAAGATGGACTTTGTCCAGTTGTACCTGGTCGCTGTCCACTACTGGGAAAGTTCGGTGTACTAGGGGATGATGGTTTAGATAAATCGAATGAACCCGGCTTCGCATCAACATCAGGTGTAGGATAAAGTCCATTGGGTGGTCTTGGTCTAGATGGTGTTGTGGGATATTTGTCTTTAGTTGATGATGGATAACCTCCAATTGAAGATTGGCCATTAGGTCGTGGAGCCTCTTCATCTTGGCTTGGGAAAGGAATAGATGGACGACCAGATGGATAACCTCCTGGAGAAGGTGTTTGCCCTCTACCTGCTCCTATAGCACTATTAGTTGATGGTCTTTGAGCACCTTGTTCAGTACCAGGAATTTGATTAGGGTTGGGATATCTCCCACTCGATCCTCCACTTGCACTTTGATTAGGTCGCTGTTGAGGTCCGGGTTTTTGACCACTACTAGGAAAATCATCGCTTGGTCGTCCTCCTTAATGATATTTATTAATTTTGTATAAAATTTATAAAATAAAGTTTCAGATAAATTAATACGTTTTTAAAAAATCATATACTATATATTTAAAATTGTGATTTATTTGTCATTAATACATTAATTTTATGTAAATTATGAAATATTCATTAATCTTTTATCATATACTATTATTATGAAATATATAGAATTTATTATGAGTAATAAGTTTAAAAGATTACTATTTTGAATCTCGAGTATATATAATTTTAATCTTTAAAATGAATAATTATTTACTGAATATTGTTATATAAAAAGACTTTGTTACCTGGATATCCACCATTATTTGCTCCTGTAGATTGACTTCCAGGTCGTCGACTTGGATAGCCAGGAGTTTGAGAGGGACTTTGCCCATTTCCAGGTCTGTTGCTTGGATATCCTTCATTAGGAAATTGCCCATTAGTGTTCTGATTGGGTTCATTGGTTCCTTGATTTGAGGGAAAACTTTCACTGGGTCGACTATTAGGCCGTTGAGGTTTGCCTCTATTAGGAAGTGGAAAGGTAACTGATGGCCTACCACTGGGATATCCTTCATCAATTGAATTTGATGTTTGTTCACCATTACTCGGCCTTCCAGGAAATGCTGTTGATGGTACTTGTCCAATACTGCCGGATCCTTGAGAAGGATAACCATTTGAAGATCCCTGTCCAGTACTACTAGTTGGATAGGGGTTACTGGTGGAAGGTCGCTGATTTATTGGTCTACCAGATGGATAACCATTTCCATTGGAAGGCTTCTGTTCACCAGATGGATAACCATTATTACCCGTGGGTCTTTGACTGCCTGGCCTACCAGATGGATAACCGTTGTTATCCGAAGGTCCTGGTCCAGGTCTACCTATATCACTTGAAGGATATCCATTAGTATTAGGTCTTTGACCATTTCCATTTCTAGATGGATATCCGCCTCCTCTATTAGGAGCTAGATCTCCTGACGGATAACCCCCGGTGGATTTCGTTTCGGGTATCGAAGACGGCGTCCCTGAAGGATATTCATCTGATGGCGTAGTAGAAAATCCGCCGGGTCTTGTCGCACTTCCACCTGGAGTTGATATGCCAGGAATTAGAGGATTATTTGGTCGGGGATAGTTGTAACCATCTTGAGCCTATTAAAGAGAAATGTTTTTTTATCGCTGATAACTGAATTATAGTTTGTCTTATAAAATAAATTTTAACGATAATTATTCAAAATTGTATTCTAAATACTTAATTGATTAAAATATGTAAAAAAATTAAAAAACTTTCTATATAAATCTATCAAAACGTTAATTGATAAAACTAATTAAACTAAGAATTCTAAAATTTTTGTTATAGAATAATTTATTTGTTATAAAGTATTCAAATAAAAATAAAAGATTTATCATTTCAAATTGAATTTGATAAAAATAATTTTTTTTTATAATTTAAAATTAAGTTTTTAAATACAAAATGAAACGGGTAATTATATGTTGTAATAATAATATTGATATAATATACTTGATGTTATCATATTTGTAATAATATGAATAACGTTGAAGAATAACAAATTTTTAAGATATTTATGCGTGTAATCTTTTGTACGTGTAAGTCTTTTTACATACAACACAGATTGCTTATGCAAACTACGCGGTTCACATTTTCCCGAGGTCAAAATAAGCATGCGCGAGAAAGTAGAAGAGAAAGAGAGAGTAAAAAGAGTGTGATGCTTTATTCAATATATTCTGGTCACCGATTTGCGGGCGATTACATCATGCGCTACAGCAGCAACAGCAGCAGTAGGAACATTCGCGAAGTGATCAGAAGACTCGCAATCGATGTGCATCATTCAGCGTTTTCCCGATTACGCAATGATCGTTAACGTAGCCGATAACTTTAAGGAAGAAGAATAAGAGGGTACTTTCATGAATTCAAGTGTTATAATAAAGTACGTGCAGCATTCACAAAATTATTCAGAAAAACTATTCGTATACCCATACCGTATAATGTT
The DNA here is from genome assembly GCA_018907185.1 of Platyscapa corneri. Lineage (NCBI taxonomy): Eukaryota > Metazoa > Arthropoda > Insecta > Hymenoptera > Agaonidae > Platyscapa > Platyscapa corneri. Next base: position 635,473 of record JACCHW010000065.1, on the reverse strand, counting down.
TACTTATTCTGTAATTAAAATTACAGTTACATAAACATTTACATTATGATTCATTTACTCTTTCATTTCGTTTGGCTTTTATGTTCGATATTTTTTAATGTTTAATCAACTATTTCAACACGCGATTTTCATTTATTAGTATACTCGTTTAATTTGCTGAAAGTATTTATATAATTCTACATAAACATTATAGCTTTATTAAATTTTAATCAGATTTATTTTGTACACTTTTAATGAAAAGAGAAAAATTCATCATTATAATTTAATTTTTAATTTTATATTTAACATTCATAATTTTATAAAATAAAATTTATAAATTATGATAACCATAATAAGAATCTTAATAATGTTTTAACAATATTATTTCAAAAATTTGGAACATTATCAACGAAAAATATATTTTTAACAATTTTCAAGTATCCGTGAATGATAATTCTCCAAAATTACTAATTAAAATTTAAAATGTTCACAATGATACGGTGACACGAAGAAGTATTTGTAAATTATTTTGTATTTTCTTATAGCATTAAAAACAAAACGTCCGCGAACGGTGTTTAAAGGGTACTAAAACTTAGCATAATACTTAATTGATAATTGAAGTTCCAAGATATTCAGTCAATAAGCCAAAAAAGCAAAATTACGGTAAAATTACGATAGAATAGCGTGAAACTTAACGATCCGAGTACAGGTTTTAAAGAGAAAAAAAACTTACCAATGTTGTGCGGGAGATAGCCAGAATAGCTGAAACAAAAGAAAAAACGTGAGGCAGAGATAAATCTACATGCGTGCGCATAAAGTGTTTGCATGTGCGCTCGATTGCGCAAGATCGAGAGACAAATACAATGATTCGTAATGCAAGTGGCCCCGGTGCGCGAGTTCTGAAAAATTCAGTTTTAGGTGTTAGTTCGCGCTCTTCATATGTGAGAACGAGAATAAACGAATGCTCGAGGAACCGACAATGCACGCGCCCCTAATTAATTAGTCGGGAAGTTATGTCAGAGATTTTTAAAATTATTTTACTCTCGCGCATCGAGCGCGAGAACTTCGCACGCAAGTACGTCACGTATAATTCCCGCGCTGCATAATGTCTATGTTACGCGTCCGTGTCTGACGAGTGATTCATTTTTTCTTGCTTTTATTTTATTTTTTGGAGCAGGACCTTCTTAAGGTGAAACGTGTGCTTGTTTGTTGAAAAATGCTGGAAGCGTTCGAAGCTAAATGATCTATGGAAGGGGTTATACATTCCAATTTAGAATTTAGATGCTCTTTTATTCAAAAATTGCCGATAGTTAGCCGTTAGTCTCTACAGCGCATGATTTGGGAAAAGATTTTTACTATTCTAATTGTGAACATTATTTTAGAACAAAAAGTAACTGCATTTCAAGAGCTCCTAGTTCATATTATGAATATACTATTTACGTAATTGAAAAAATATAATAATAATATTCGATAAAGTGGCCTTTTTAACCCCTTAAACATGGCGCGAGCGAATGAAAGAACGCAGAAAAGTTAAATATATAATTATATTAAACCTTCGAACATGGAAAAATATGAAAGCCGTAATATTTCAAAATAGATTAATAACAAACTTGGATTTTTAAAATTATATATCTTGAGTATATTTTTCTTGTTAGTTTTAATAATGATTGCATTACACACAGTTATTATAATTCTGTAATGTTTGTTAAATTATAAACTGCAAATTCAATAATTAACCTTTTTATGCGTTTATTGAAGAAACTCTATTTTACCTTATTTATTAACCAAGTTCCGCATAGCTAAATAAATTATCAATAAATTTGAGGATTTATGATTCTATTACGAAGCCAAGCATTAAAGTTTAAACATATTGTGTAAGGTTCTAACCATTGAATCTATATGTTAAACGTAAAAATTATTAGAGAAAATTATCTTAATTTTTCCAAATTATCTATGAATTATATTCGTAAGAATGAAAAGCTCAAATTTATAGAAACTTAATACAGTTAATTTGGCACATTAGATGCTGCAATGTCTTACATAAACCAGACACACTTAACAATTTTAGAAATTATAGTATTTTTTCTCGACTCTCATATCCCTTTCATGTAAATTGCAAATAAATCAACAGTTTCACACGTGCGGGTAAACGTTAGCTCCAGTATCATTAGAGCTTCTTCGAATTCTCTGTATTTCTGGAATATTTCCTTTGTATAAAAAAGCATTGCTGAGGCGATGGAAAAAGAGGAGTTCTTTCCTGCAGCTTCAAAGCGCTCGTCATGAAAAATATAGTCATGGCGCACGCAATACTGACCTAATTCCGTGTCGAAGGAAGAATGATTCCTCAAAACAGTTTCCCAATGACGAATATCAGCAACAAAAAAGTCGGACAATCGGCAGGCCAAATCTATGCAACGAATCCGCAAATTCGTAAACGGGACGCAGAGATTGAAATAATTGCGCCACGGATCGCGAAACGGGCGGCCATGCCAACGCCACAAATACGCTTGCATACACTTGACCTTTATTTCCAGTCGCGCGATCATCCGCTTAAATCCGAAAGACTCGACCGAGAGGAGAGCAGAACACGCGCAAGACCAGTGCAGGAGGAGGGGGCTGTGGGCAAAAAAGGTTTCCCAAACAATGCCCACCGAAGAGCCTGTGCGTGGAACTTATCTTCTATTTATTTTAATTAGGGAGGAAGTTACGAAAAGTTTCAGTGTTAATCAGCGGCGCACATACCATTCGGGGGTCCACGAAAATTTCGGTCTTGTACATCCTCCCTCGCGCCATTGCACCATTGCGCAACCTCCCCCGCCTTCTCTACTGTTTACGGTATGTTTTTTTTTATTCCTGCCACTCTCCGCACTGGCGAGCTGCTTTTTTCACGCGATTAATGAGTACACGGGCGTTTGGAGAGCGAGGATCTTTTTATAGGATCTGCTCATTGTTTTGGAAGATTCACGACTTTTCCTCAAATCGTCGACTTCTTTGGTCACTTCTTATTCAATACGAGAATGGCTTTGTATGATTTAGATCTACCCTGATTTGGAACCCTCGAAATTCTTTGGACCTTGGTGTATATTCACTTTAGAAATACGCGGAGCGACGCCGATCACTTTTTCGCCGCCAAGCAAAAAATGAAGTAATTGAAGAAATGCTAATTGCAGCTAACTTTTACACCTGCGCACGTTGCATACGATTTGTAATTTCAACGCGAAATAATAAAAATTTTACTTAAAAGACTCGGGTTTATGTAATTAATACCCACAAAATAAGTCGAAATAAATTTATCCCGCAATACAATGTCACTGTTTATACAATTAACAATTTTACATATTTATTATAATTTTTTTGCGTAATACTTTATAACGAGATAATGAAAAATAAATTTACTTTTGAACATAAATAATTTAAGAAATTGGAGTAAATACATTTTATTTGCCGATAGTAATATGCGTAAAAAAAAACTTTTGAGTGAAATTTATATCAGAAATTGATTAAATCTTTAAGTTTCATTCTTATAATTACCTGAGATTTTACACGATTTAAAAAATTTTGTAATATCAAAAGTAATTACCATGTAAAAAAATACAAAGAAAGTTCATAAAAAATGTTGTTCCATTACATTATTATACCCTATATTGTATATGCGGAAATGATGCCAATGAAACTCACTTAAAATCTTTTAAACTTTTTTATTTGTTTAAATTTTTTATAATATGACGACTGTTAAAAATTAGCTTTAATAAGTCTGTTAAACACTTTGAGTTTTTGTACGAAAATTTATGCAATATATTAAATTTGTTTGACTAGGTATTTTTTGATTTATAATATGAGAATATTGTATAAAACCGTTATATAAGTCTATTATTATTTTCAATTATTAATTTGAAAAATGAAAGTATTTGAATGATGTCTAAATTTTAATAACAGAATGCTGTAATAGCTAAGGTACTTATCTACACGGCGTCCGTACTTATATGTACACATAAATTCGTAGTTTTTATGTATACAATGTGTATTAAAATTATTGAAAATTTTATACGTATGAACAATCAAGGTTTTTTGAGGTTTTTTTTTTAAATTTGAATGGCTGTATTTATTAACAAAAAAACTGTAACAATTTAACTTTTACTTATTTTTAATTCTAATCCGATTATTACTATTTTATAATATAATAAATATTTTCAAAAACAATCAAAAATATATCCCCAAAAACAATTTAAAAAGTTTAATTTTATTGTTTCCTTTTTTTTATTTATAATATTTTTCGATATTATTAACTCGTACCACCAAGTTAAAAATGATTTATTGGTTTAATTAGTATTTTATTGAAAATTATTAAAAATGAAATTTAATTAGAAACAAATATTATGAAATGCATTAATTTTTTAAATTTAAATGAAGCCTATAAAAATTTTTCTTGTAGAAAAAATTATATTTATTACAAATTTTTTTAAAAAGAAATAAAATTTAAAAGATAAAAATGGAATATCTTTTGTAAATAATATAATAAATATTAGTTTCACGGTTTGATGTTTCAGATAAAAAATGAGTATAATGAAACTGTTGAGATTTATAGAAAAAATTATTTAAAAACCGAATTCTACTAATTATAATTTTTTTTAAGGACGTACACCTACTGCCAAAAATTACGTCTATTACACAATTTGATTTAACGCAACCACATGACGCATACTAATTCAATATTAAATGATGACTTAACATTTAATTATCAACCTTCATTAGGAATCTAAAAATTTTCCGACCTTCGAAAATTCACTCGAGTAAAATTGTTTGCTTGCTTTACTAACTTTGCATCAGAATTATACATTCTAATGAAAAAGGTTGAATTCCGTAGGAAACTCATATACGTTTCGATCAATTCCCACCTTAAAGTCCGCGCACCGAGGAACAGTATGTTTACATGTGCGCAATTATTTCACAACATCTACGGACGCTGACCAAGAGCTTTTCTTCCTTATCCGATCGAAGAGTGCACTTACCGCATCGAAGGCTGTAGGCTTACTGGCCGAGGTAAATAAAAAGAGATAAAAAAATTAACCATTTAAGTGGCATCACAAAAAATGCCGCATCATCCGCTGCTTCTTGGACGTGCGCGCGTACAGTAATAAAACAGTACTTGTTTATCTTTCTATCAAACTAAGAGATAAAATTAACTGCAACACAACTTGTACTGTTATTTGCATTGCTAAAATCTAGTACGAAACGCTTGTTTTTATTTTCGATTCAATTTCGAGGTACACAAGGAGAAAAAATTCTATTACGGTATACGTTACATTCTTTTGCAATACACATTTTATCATTCATAATGGATATTAGATATTTTTTAATTCCGTTACTAAAAATTCATTTTAAATTAGCTTACTTTAATTAATTGTAAATCGCGTAATTTATTTGTAGTTATTATTCTATAATACTTTTTCGCGAACATCCAAAGATGTATTTTAATTTCAGTTAATTTTTTCCCTTTATCATAAAATACTAATTTGTTTCACCTAACATTATACTGAAATTTTAAATAAATATTTGAAGAAATTAACATTAAAGGTTCTTTACAAAAATGTTAAAAAAAAATTACTGCCTTAAGTTAATTTAATCAAATGTTTATAGCATGATTAAATAAATAACTATTAGGTGAACGGAAATATTCGCTGTGACAATAATCGAATAGCATTATAAAGACAATAAATTTAAATGCGTAACTAACGAAATTAAATCCAAATAATATATAAAATCCACTTATAGTATCCGAATTAAAGATAATAAAGATTTGTGTGATATTCATTTAAAAATGCAGATGCGCTTCAAAGTATAAAAGAAAAGAACAATGACTCACCTATCAACAACAAACAGAGCTTCATGTTTGTTGCCGCTGATGCTTTCCTCAAAGCTTAGGTCTGCAATAGAAGAAGAAGAAGAAACTTTGTCTTTATTTTGTTATTTTCGCGAAATCATGAACGATCAGTCGTTTGAACGACCACGGCATTGACAGTCGGAGCTTATCTCGTGTCGCTTCTCCCACCACTACATCCGTTATTATTTTTTTCATCGCGACATCTATTCCTTCCGCAAGAGAAAATCTGTAATCTCAACGATAACAATGACACGCCGTCGCACAATATTGCGGCGAGATTTTCAATCCGTTTCTCTTTGACGTTCCGCCGAGCGTTCCGCGGTGCGTTCAACGATCTCCCGATCGGTATCGAAGTTAACCGCATTTCCTTTTTACGCGCATCAACGTTTAGCACAGTAAACGGCCTTTTAGTACATATCCGTTTTTATAATTGTTAACGTTTTAATCGGGTTTTTCTATTCGTATAACAATGAAACGAGGTAAGTGGCACTAAGATAATAATCCAAAAAGCACGCGATTTATTACTATTGTTGCTCTTTGATCAGAGAATTTATATTATGTTGCACTCAATGCTTGAAACAGTGTATTAAAAAAACCTTACAGTATAAAAATAACTTGACATGTCGCTACATTGAATACCACTTAAATACCCTGGTCAACGAATCAACTATAACAGTATTATAAAAAATTAAATCACCGAAAACGTCGTTTAATAAAAATTTAATTTATTCCGATCATTAGCTGGTATGCTTTTAAAATAAAATTAATAAAATAATATTGGTAGAAAAGCTTACACTCGAGAAAAAGTTAACAATTTCATTATAAAAATACATTATGCCGATGAGTCGGGAACTAGTTGTAAAAAATTTACTTACAAAAATTATTTGAGGATTATAGTTAAGAAAAAAATCACTGGCGAAGATAAATCGTATTTTAAAAAAAAGAAGAAGAAGAAAAAGAAAACGTTGAAAAGTCATATAAAGTGCGTGGCGTTAAGTGTGAAATGCCAAAATAAGAAAATGGACGGTATTGAGAAGCGCACTTGTAATCGTGTTTATTCTTCCGCCGATGCCGAACGCAAAAGCTCCGGCGCCAGTGCCGAGAACGAGAAGTGCATCCTGACACTCACCCAACCGATCCCCGAGGGCTTTCGGACTGAGAACAACACTGTACGACGATGAGGTCTAGCGTACTGCAGGTAAGCCAGACAGTTGACTGATGGTGGAAGTGTCGTTCTGATCATATATAGGCCCCCTGGTTAAGCCGCGCACCCCACGGACAAATACATGGTTGGAGAGAGACGGGAAGAAAGAGAGTGACAGCGAATGTAGGCGCTTCTTCTTTCGCTTTTCTTGACTCTGGACCCCCCTCCAATTTTCCAACGCGACACATACGACCCGAGGTTACACACACGGACACACCGATGCTGACGGTGTCATTGGCGTAGTCGGGGATGATCATGATTCTCCCTCTCTCGCTCACCTTCTTCATCGTCCTTCGTACTCTGCTGCCTCAAGTAAAATAACTATGTCTCCTCCTACTTCTGCCGCGTGTACTCCTTCTCCCTAGTATCTTCCTTATTCCTTTTTTCGTTCTTGGCAGCCCCTACTCCTACGCAAGCCTTTTTCAGTTCGCGAGCCGATAGAGGTGGAAAAGGCACGAGCCTACGTTATGTATTTGCAGAGAGGCGATGCAAGTGTGGGGGGGCAGTTGATAAAAAATGCCGCCTGTCTGCGATTTATATTTTATGATTTCGAGGTACGAGGTATTAATTAGGTGAGTGTGAGCGATTACACGAGGGATTAATTGATTTTTCGTAAACAGAATGAAGTAATATGCATGGTAGGGCTGAGGTCTGATGCGGTGTAAATGAAGATCAGCTCCTGAATCAAGTTATTCGCAATAACTGTTTTCCCGATATATACGTCAAAAATATACGAGCAGGATTGGTAAATTCTAAAGAGCCTAATAGTCCTGAATATTTACTATACTTACTTACTTTAAGACAGAAAACAACTTATTGTATGATCGTTAAATTTCATCTTTTCGGAAAATAGATAGAAAACTGTATTTGAAAATCAGAATTTCTTGCGTGATTCCTCATTCGGTTAAAAAATATATTTTACGTAATCGTATATTCCTTACGACTAAAAAGGCACTTGAAGCAGTTGTATTAATTGATTGCCATAATGATTGAAAGTGTCAGAAGAATGATATCAAAAGATCAAAAATTTAAATATAAATTTGTGCAATCCGTTGTACTGATGCAATGTACGTGGATAAAAATAATAAAATTCTAGAAAAACCTAATAATTCTAAGGAGTACCAAGGTAAGTGAAAATCAGTACGCATGCGATTTTGCGACAAGGAGGGAAAGAAAACACGAGAATCCAACAAAGCAGATGAAGAAAAAAAGAGAGAAGAGAAGTCTGAATAGGATGCGCGAAAGAAGAGGGGGTATATAAGTTGCGAGGAAAGACCTCACGGCTCCGATGTAAGTGACCCGCTAATATCGGAGCGAAGAGGGAGAAACGGAATGCCTCCGGGAGATGAAGCTCGTTTGTGGGAGGCAGGCGAGGACTTAGTGAAAGTGAAATGCCCAGCGCAAGTGGAGTGACGTCTTCGCGGTCGCAGTCGCGATAACGGGCCGCCAGAGGACGACTCACTTAATGCCGCGACGTCCGATGAATTTGTCGGATACACAACTTCTGCAGCCACCGCGACAGTGCACGTTTTTTCATTTTTTTATTTTTGTTTTCATTTTAATTATACAGTCTGAGTGCGAACGAGTTGGAACCGCTTGGCATCGGTTTTCGGAGTGAGTTTTCGTTTGACGTGAACGAATATTTAATGTAGATTTAAAGGGATTCTCGCTCTTGATAAGAACTTGATATTCGTTCTATATAGAAGCCAGAAATATACGCTCGGAATAATGATCCACGTGTCGTGAAAGGATTTTCATTGAAATTGTGCATCCTTTCGCGATTTGCAAAAAGACAGAATTTTATGTATTTCGGTTCTTTAATTCCACCACTTTCACAAAAACATTTAACAAGATGCTCTATTGTTACATACTCATTTTTTAAAACATATGCCAAAATTTTCTGAGGGTTTTTACTATAGCAATCACACATTAAAGTGAAAACTTATTACGAATCTCGATATCAAATTTCTAATTTATAGTGACATTATAATGAGAATTATTGAGATAGTTTATAAGTATTGGAACGCTTGGTGTGAATTGCAATATTCTGTTCTTTGAAACAAATAATTCTACACAAGCATTATCCAACATTATATTTTTTATTTAAATTAAAACAGGAAATCTAAATTTTATCGATTATTAAAAGAATTTATTATTGTGTTATAGCAGTTTTAAAAATTATGTTATTGTTTTTTTTAGAATCACTGGTTTAAATTTTATTAACATAATAAGAAAATATTTAAAGAATAAGATATATTTAATAGCTCTACATATTTTAATATATTTACTTTTTCGGTAAAAATATTATAAATCTATTAATATTAAATTTAAGAAATTTATATTTGAAATATTTTTATAAATAATTGAAACAATCTTGTAAAAAAATTTTCAATACTTTGAAAAACTTTCAGAAAACAAATTAATGTCTGAAAATTACGAAATAATATGTAATACCCATTTCTTTTATAATTATGAGTGTGCATTTGTAAACATTTCTTTTTATTAACACATATATGTGAATAGCTGATTAATATTTTCTGTAATAATCAAGTCTATTTAGTCGGATAAGGACAAACAATATTAATAAAATATAAAATTAAAGAGAATAAATATTATCAAAAATAAATATAATATTATAAATTAATTAAATTAAAAAATTAAATAAAATATAATACATTTTTTGGAAAATAATCATTGTTAACCATGCAAATAATAATTTTGAATAAATTTTCAAAAATAAAAATTCATTTGAATAAAAATATAATCAAATACGAATGTTTTTGCAAAATTTCCCTTAAATTTTCTTCTATAAATGTAAATCGAATTTTAAATAAAGAGCTTAAGCTTCAATATATGTTTGTTTAACAACTATTAAAAATATTCTTTGCCACATATTATAATATGCTGTGTACAACTATATATACATTTAAATCAGTTATTTTATTACAATAAAACTATTGTGTGACAAGTCACAATTTCAGAATATAATTCGCCAATTTAAATGTATTTATTTTATAAGTTAATGACAACTCATGGTCCATACATTTGTTCAGATATAAATATTATGTCTTGTACTGTACAAGAGTCTTATCGATAGTAAGTCTACAAATGGGGATTAAACATGGACGTTGCAAAATGTAAAAATAAGCATGTATTGTTAGGTGCTTGAGAAAATAAGTATTTTTGTCGCACTTATATCTAAAAACAACATGCAAAATCCATTTCATTTTAGAATAGATATAAAAATTGTTGTGTCGCACACAGCTTCTAGAAATATGTATTACATCAATAAGAAAATTGTAAGAATTATGCTTATTGGTTAGTAAACAAGAAAATCTTATATTTATTTTTACATCCTTATTTTCTCCTTAACAAAACTTCAATAACTTTCTTTTATATCCACATCTTAATCCTCAAATATTTTGCAGTAGATTTAAGCTTCTACCTTAAATAGAAGAATTCTAATTCTTACTATTGAATTAATGTTCATTATAAAAATTTAATGATTACAGAATAAAACTAAAAAAATAAATATTAAATATGATTACTATTATTTTAATATTAAATTATTTTTATTTCTGAATTTTATAACAATTAATTTTTAAGTTTTTATTAATATTCATTATCACAAATTAAATAATTCTTAGTTATATAATTGAACTACGTTTTGGATAATTATTTAATTTGTGAACACCATCGTTATTTTATTAATTAGTGAATTCGTGTACCACTAGTTGATAAATTATCAGTTATCAGCTACATAATGGTATCTTTCAAATATACGTTAGACATTACATTAAATATAGATCATTATCTTTGTATTAAACTTGTCCTTGTACAATTTATTTTATGTTTTTCTTACAGTAAATTCTTTGTAGAAAATGTTATCTTTTATTAAATCAATAAAATATTTCAAAATGTACAAATGTAAAAAATTTATTAAAACTAATGTTCTAATTTAAAAAATGAAAAGAAGATTTTTGTGTTTTTAATTTTTTATAAGAGTTCTACATTATATACAGTTAAGTACCAAATCAATTAATTAAGTATTAAAAATTAAAGAATGACACAGATCACATTGATTATTAATTTTAATGAAATTTCTGAAAATTAATATATATTGTATTATAATAGCAATATAAGTTTGTAATTCCATCTAAATTTTTAAAATAAATCTTCTTTTTAAATAATTAAATTTAAAATTAGTAAAAAATCTACTAATTCAAAAAAATTATTTTTATCTATTACAATAATAATTAAAATTCATCTCTCACGGGTTGCTTATTACATTAATTTTACGATTTCTCACAAATTATTAATATTCCATAAATAATATTATACGTATTAGTTTACTATAAATGATTAAGTCTTTCCGCAAGTATTGTATATATACATTGATTAGCCAAGAATTAAACCTAAACCTAAAGTTAACAGATAGAAGTTTCTTTTTACCGAATTAATGAGCCGAATACTAATTACAGGTGCATAGTTCATATAAACGTTATGGCTTAAAAATGTTGGAAAAATACTATCTATTTCCATTGCAAATACTCATTCTGATTTTTATATATATAACGTCTGTATTAGTTGATCGAAAAAGATCCATATAAACAAGCTTTAAGTATTAAAATAAAGACGTCAAGCAAAGTTAATCGCCCATAAGAAATTTTTGTGAAGTGTAATGTTCAGTTTCTCCTTTGCATTCTACGTAGAGAGGCATTGGTTACATGCCATAATAAAATAAGATCGCCTCCTATACCTACTGATACTAAAATTAATATATTTTTATGTTGGACTCATCTCTATCTTTATTAAAAAATGTTTATGTCTTGGGTTACGAAAGCATTTGTTTGGTGAGAATTTCTATTAAAAAATTTTTTAAACATTTATTTTAAGATATCTTAACACAGCCCTCCAAATATTCATATAATTCAAATTATTTTAAATAGAAAAAGACGAGTCTTATAAATTTCAATCTGTCTCACTTAAATAAAGTTTTTATACACTTAATGATTTTGTTATTTTATTATATTCAGTCGTTAAAAATTAGTTAATATTGACGTAAATATTTCTGGCTTATTAACGAATACACAATTAATCATTAAGATATGGACATAGCGTTTGAAAATTAGAGAAGAGTACAGAAACGAAAATGTGGATTGGCAGCTATTCGAATAACGTTTATCAACGTTATATTCTAAAAAAGAAAAACTATTCGATACACATTAAAAATGCATTAAAGCGAAAGCAGTTTTACACAATATTTCACGAAACAGTTTAAATCCAAGACCCCGCGTAAAAAATCCCGACTATTCGCAATTCTTCTCATGATGCAGAGATGGGCCCGCGCGCACATATCCAGCCATCTAACACACGTGAATAGACGTCGATCTCACTTATGCAATATTTTCATCCACGGCATACATAACTTCACTATCAATTACGTTCGCCTTCTCGATTCGTCGCGCGCGTCAAGTCTGTCCTTCCGCTGCCTATAAATCAACGGAACTCACCCGCTACTCCTTAGCGTTTCGCGATGCATAGAGAAGGAGAAGATGTTTTAAAAGCGAAGTATTAAACGCACTCACGCGATCAATCCACGTAAATCAATTCAATAAAAGCTGGTTCCATGCGAATCTGTACGTGTGTCTTATTACTTATTACAATTGCAAGCCTATGACATAAATCTCGTTGGGGCTTTTGCGACACATTTTCACCAATTCACGTTTTCAAACATATTTGCGTATATCAAAATAATAAATCCTATTTTAAAGGGCATCGGCTATAATTGCCTCGATTATTTTGCAATGGCCAGTAATATTTTATTATTAAGGTTAAATTGCCGTGGTAATTATTTAAAAATCAATCATATTGTGATATATGGTATATGTCAAGTAATAAATAAGTACATATTAAATAGATTTCTATAAGATTTAAAAGTATTAAATTTTTTATTCTAAATTATTATGTCTAATAGATTTATATTTGCAACTTTAGAACTTTGTTTTAATCACTATTAACTTTTTTAAAAACGATTCACATTTTTAGGTGCAAAATACACTTATAATATACTTACTTTTTATATAATACATTTTTCTTCCGAGTAAGTAATTAAACTAATTAATTTGTAATATTTAATCTACATAGAGATATGTTGATAATATTGAAAATCGTAAAATAGTTAAAATAAAATTTATAGCGGCACGCGTTATTGAACAGACATAATTAGATAATATATAATATAATTAGATATTATCAACCTGCTCTTTTTTAACATTAGCAAAATCTTATTTTACAAAAACTCAATATTATTTAAAGTTAACAATTATTTTGAACAATTTTTTAATTTTTTCGCAAATGTGTCCATGTCAAGTGTTATAGTCATGATTTATTAATTTTTAAAAGTAGATATTTTTATTTACAGCCTAGTTTGCATAAAAGAAAGTATAACAGCAAACATAAAATGTGTATCCACAAAATATATCACGAAACGGAATTTCCTAAGTATCGTGTAAATATTTTGCGTAATTCAATCCATCTCCGATTTTTTAATTATTGTTTTATTTTTTACCAAATATGCTGTAACTTTGAAGTATTTCAAGTTTAAAGTTTTATTAATATATGGTTTCTTTATTGCTGTATTTTATAAAATTAGATATTGTTTACATTTATGTGAATAATTAAAGGCTTCAGTAGACATAAAAATGTACTAGTAACTGAAAATGAAGTACTGCTTCCACGTAATGCTATATGAAAAGCTGAAAAAATATTGAAAACACCAATAAAAAATTATAGTGCGAGTTATTAAAAAAACTTATAAATAGGCTATGTTATCTAAAGGTGATGTTTTTTAAGATTTTTAAATGGTACGGTTTCTTTAATTTAATTTTTCACAAAAATAGAATTTTCCATTTTTTAAGAAGTATTTATATATATTTATTGATATAATAAAAGTAAAAATACGGTATGAAAAATCTGTTTATTTATAACGATTATAATTATGTTTCAATCATTAACACCTACATATGTGCAGATTATTGTGTACATTAATTATTCGAGAAAATAACCAAATCATCAAAATTACTACTCTACGTTTCTTTAAACAAAAATACCTTTCACATAAATAGAAAATTAATAATTATTACTATAGTTTTATATAATAAAAATTATAATAATACACAGATAACACGAAAAGAGTTTAGCAATTTACTTGGATATTCATGAACACACACACGTAAGCGCGCGCGTGCAGCCCCCGCTCTTACCCAAAAGTGTTTATACGTCAAAGCTTATATGTGATGTCACAAAACTCATCATCTATTTGTTTTTATATTATTTAAATCTTATATAAATTACTTTCTTTCTCAATTTTCAAATCTAATCGTGACCAATCTTTTATAATCATATTTTCTTATAACCATAAATTTACTTTTATTATAAGTAGGTCAAACAGTTGGCACTGTTATTGCGGTGTCTCTCAAAAATGACGTGTGTATACATCCATATATATATATATATATATATATATATATATATACATACACAAAAAATAATATTTTTGAGATTTTTTAAAGGAATAATTTTTTATTTTATCATTCATATTTAATTAAAAACCTAAAAAGATTATTTATTTTATTATAAATTGTATAAGCACAATTATAGAAATCTAGGCAAAATAAAATCAATAAAATTAATTCATTTTAATTTTAATAAAAATGTTAAATCAATTCAAGAGATATTATAAATAAATAATTAGTAATGTACACAATAGTTTATTAATAATTTTATTACTGTTCTCGATTCATTTACAAGAATTTAAATTAATTATTCCTATTTTCATTATCAATGCATGGCTATTAAAAAAATTTTTATTTCTTAGATATATAAATATAGACATTAGCATTTTTAAATATCGCAAAAATCAATTTATAAAAATTAAAAAATGATTACTCTTATTTATATATATATACTAATGAACTTATTAACTTTTAACAAAATAATAAACTTAACAGTTTATATTCGAATTTACTTTTAAATATTTTGTATAGTTTTTAAACTTAAAACAAATGTCGAATACATTCATAAAAATACATATAAATAATAATAGAAGTGTTGTTGAAGCAAAGGAGTTCTTGCAAATCTTTATTTATAAACTTTGATCTATTTGCTATTAATAATTTGAAATATCACGCAATCATTAGTAATTAAATTTTATTAAACCGAGTAACATGTCACCTCGAAATCGGTAGCCAGTTTTATAGTTCTTATTTATTTGCATTTACTAAAAAGTGTGGGTACATAAAATAATAATTATTTTCCCATTCCTCGCATTAGACACTTGTACTATAATTCTCTATTTAATTGTCGTTGGTTGCAATATACCTTTTGTATTATAATATATAAATTATTTTTAAAATACTCAGCAATAATAGTGACACTATGTAAATGTATGTTTAAATCTAATTTTAGCACATTTATAAAATGATTATCTCACTTTTCATTAGTAATTAAAGTACCTAATGATTTCTTAGAACAGTGATACGCTTTCGAATAATTCGCATTTACGTTTGCAATTTCTGCAGATCCGTTTTCATCTTTTTCAAAATGTATTAATGAGGTCCACGGCTCTCACTCGTCGCATTCGTTATTGGAATCGAGAATAAATTTCGAAAAGCATCTCGTGAAATAATCCAATTCTAAAAGTACCTTCTCATGCAAAAACAGACACTAGCAACTGCTTTTACGGTAATGCAGTGTCAGTGATTGTATCCACATGATTAAGAAGAGGAAGATGTACCGTGCGAGACAAAGAAAATGACATATTATAATGAGAGCCGATGTTCTCCCTAATCCACTCTCGATCATTACGTACAAATATTTATGACTAACACGATATACCTGTATACTGACGGGAGCATTAGCAGAGAAAACTCGAGTCAGCATCGATGACGTCGCGGTTGTCGTCCATTTCTCGTCAGCGGATGAGCACCAAAGAAACAATCGACTGTAAATCAAATTACATCATTTTTTAAAAGGTAGGAGGCGAATCGATTATCGATCTAAAAAAAGGGACAAGTATAGTTTCTCGGTATTGAACCATAAAAGCTACGCTATTAATTTCTGCCGACTGGTTAGCTTTTGTTTTATTATAAACAGGAGTGTAACTCAATATTTTAGTTTTACTCTTTGTGTTCCTTTTTCTCTCGAAGGAATAATAAAGATTACTCTATTGTAAGTAAATTATATTTAAGCAGGTTATAATGTATTTTTATAATTTATGGTTTACTCTTTATAACAGAAATTAACCTCATGTGTCACCTGTAGATAGATACGTTAGAATATTATGGACTTAATTTATGTATCTCGATAAATTAAATCTGTATCATTTATAAATGTTTGATTCATGCAAAGCTGTATCACTAATAAAGATTATGTTTTTTTTTTTAATAATATAAGTATAGTGATTTATACAAGCATATTACTACTGATTAGATGGGGAATTCATAAGTCTTTTACAAAATACAAAATTTTCCTTTCTTATAGGTATTATTTACATTCGTGTAAAATTTAGTTATTAATCGCAGAGTATAATTATTTTGATTAATTATTTCTTTTTCTACAGTTAAGAAAAATGTTATCTTATTGCCTTTATATTACACATTATTAAAAACCTATTTTAATGTTTCTTGATGTAAAACATTAATTGACGATTATTTATTACGTACCAATAAACAACTATATAATTCTGACTTGAAGATTCTAACAAAGTTACGAAATATCAGATCGTTAATATATAAATTTTCTGTATCTAATCTGTTATTACGTATCTGTTGGAAAATCATAATTATGAAAGCCACACATTAAAAAACTAGTTTCGTAAATTTCTAATAAAAAATCTTATGTAGTATTCATAATTCTATTTATTTAAAAAAATGAGATATATATGAAGCACTTCATTAATCAAATTAATGCAATTAATTAACTAATTCAAATATTCTAACGAAGTTTAGTGAAAACAGATATAATGATTATTTAAAAAATAAATTAAAAATGATGTAATTATTTAAATACGTTGAGAGAAATAAAGGAGGCGAATAGAAAGAGTAATTATGAAAATGAGAGTGAAAAAACGAAAGAGAGTCACAATATATGAATATATTTATATTACTATAAAATATAATTAGATCCAGCTTCTCTAAAAAAAATCTTTACATATACCGAATGATGTTTTTGACAAATTTTAATCTAATATAAATCTAATTATTTATTTAACAATTTTAAAAATCAAGCTCATTTATAGAAAATTTTATATTACTTATTCATCATCCACAGTACTGAGGACACATGCAGAAAAAAATAAAGGATTTAATTCAGTTGTGATTAAATATAAAGAGTATATATGACAAACTATAAAACAGAACTTTAGTGGACCAAAGTGGAAATATGAAATACAGATTGAGTTTTGTATCTTCGATACCGTAGTGCATTAAGAAACTCTAGTTCAGTGACATGTATAATTAAGCCGTCTTAAAGACTTTCTCGTAAATATTATTAATGGTCTACGGTGAATATAAATAATGTCTAGTGTCGCCATTAACTATATAATGTTTAGACGATTTCTCAAGATTTTGCTAATGGTGGTATATATCTTTTAAGAAAAAAAATTTGTTTGTAAAAAACTTATGGTTTAGTTGCTGTTACTGACAAAATTTGGATTTTGCTCAAATTAATGATTAACTTTGTTGTTTATCCTCCTAAGTATACTTAGCAATAAATATGCTATGTACAGCATTAAATTTAAAACGTTCCCGGACTATTAACAATGCACTTACATTTATTTGAAACATAACTTTTTAAAGATATTCGTATAAGAACATAATCCATTGTTATATTATTAAGTGTATATAAATTTAACAACAAATTAAAACAGAAAATATAATTTACATTTAAATGTAATACATAATATTTTTATTTAATTTATTAGAAGTTATGTATTAATATTTTTTAAATTTTATGATCTATATATAAAGTAGAAAGAATGATAATATTGTCGAAAAAATAAATGTTTACTGCATAATAGAAAAAATTAATATTTATACTGATGAATATGTCTATAAAATATATCGAAGATATGAAAATCTATTTAGAGATTGTATAGGAAATAAATATCCGTGTATTTTTTATTAAAACATAATGATAAAAGTAGTGAGGAATAATTCACATATGTTTGTATTAATTTTATTATAGTAAATACAAGAAATAAGAACAATATATTATGCATGTAGAGAACCCAAGTAATTTATTTGTACAAATTAACGTATGTATTAGGTTGCGCTGCTTAAATCACAGTTCTGTGTGTGCAATGCATTGCATAAACCTGCCGAAATGTATTAAAATTTACTCGGTGACTAAGCCTGCTTAAGTTACAGCATAAACTATTGAACAGTCTCGGCTCAAACTGTAAATAATTGTCCTATGGTGTCGTCACTTCAATTATGTATCTCAATTTTTATATTGGAATAAGAACCAGAGATAGAATAAAATTTCCCTTGTGTTTGATGAACACAAACGATCTGAATATCGTAGCAACGGTGACAATGTAATTTACATAAGCCACTAGCAGCATCCCGAATAGGACTGAGGAGACGATCACAAGGTAGAACTTGAATTACTGTTATTGAGAGCTCGTCTTAAACTAAGATGTTGTACCGACAACTGTTCTCTTTCATTTGCCAGTCACTAACTTTGAAAGTCTTTATTTGAAAGATAATTATTACTTTTAGACATGATAATTATAATTATTACAATAAGATTTTGTCTTTGGAGATTATAAAGATGTACTTGCAATATTGACAGGATAAGGATTAATAATGATGGATTTATGGTGATACGAATAAATATAAATGCATATGCACATCGATTTTCGTCTTTTTGAAAAACATCTTTAGTGTAATAAAAACTTATGCGTTTATTATGTTTTTATAAAGAGTCTATAAATAGTTCAATAATAAATAAAACTGATTGAAGATAAAAAAAAATAGAGTTTTTACAAAAAAATCATAATCTACTTATTAAAAATGAGTATTTGTTCAATAAAATTAAAAAATGTTCTTCTTATTTTATTAGAATTTTAAATTATAATAACTTTAAAATGTTCAAAATTCAAGAATATTTCAACGTTATCAACTTTATTATTAATACACAGGTGTTCGTATTACATAAAATTTGCTCGAATAATTATTTAAAAAATTATTATAAAAAATGTGCAAATTATATATTTATAATTGGTATTTAAAAGATCCATCATTCTGAATATTACTATTACGCATATATATATATATCTATATATATGCATAATTGAAATATTTGTTTACATAAAATAATTATAAATATACAATAATGTAAATTATTTTTAATTCAAATTATTGATTAGAATGTTGTAAAAAACTGTTTCCAAGAAATATTATGAAGCATGTTTTGATCTCCTTTATATTCAAAGTTTATTACTAAGTATTTATAGTAATTAAAAATAATCAAGAAATTACGTTTATTATTATTAAAAAATATTGAATAAAAATATTTGAAATGGGTTTTAACAAATATGTAATAAAAACAAAGAATGTATAGAAAACATTGAAAATAAATGATAAAAAGAGAATGAAAAGATTTAAATACATTATATAATATTCATATCAGTAGAAAGAGAAGGATACATAAAGATACATAAATACAGCAAAGAGAATGATATAAACCGTAAAAAAGCAATATAAAGTAATATTTCGAAAGAAAAACAGAGAATATTAATTTTAAAATGCCTGAAATCTTATAAAACATTACATTGTGATAATATCATACAAGATATTACGATAGAAATATAATGTATAAATTTTTCATTACTAAAAATATAAAAACAATTAAGAATAAATATTTTATAAAATAATATTATCGATAAAAATTTTTGCAACAATAAAATAAAATAAAATTCTGTATAATCTTCAAATATGAAATCTGATCTCTATGGTAATTCATCTTGTAATTATTGTACTAATATAAGAATAAAAGAAGAATAAATAATCGTATAAATTTTTTTATCAGCCATAATAAGAAGCAATGAATATAAATTTATAGCTCTTACTTATTTATATTAAAAAAAATTTGAAAAACATTATTCTCTATAAACTATATAGTACACTATTTTACAATGAAAAACTAAAAAATTACAATTGTAATTGAAAACTATATAAAAAAATATTCTATATATAAGAAAATTATTAAGTTCCATTTTTCAACTTATTTTATTTTTTCATCAAAAAAATATTACTACGGAAAAATTATAATTTTCTTTCATTTAAAAAGTCATATAATTTTAATATAAATTTTTTAATTTCTTTTCATAAAACATTACTTATTTATATATATTTCATAAAAAATTTTTACGCAAAATTAATGTTTGTAAAAAAAAATTTTCTAATGAATGAATTTTTTGATTATTTTATTGAATTGATGTATGTTCCAATAAAATTTAAACTTGCTCCAAAAAAAATACGTTATTATTTTTCCTTAAAATTTACGATTAAAAATTTTTATTAATAAATTATCAATAAAATGTTGAACATGTAAGTAAATAACGATGACGTAATTATATGGAAATAAATTTTAATTAAACATTAAGTAGGAAAATAAACAGAAGGAAAAAGTTATATCACATTTACTAACACTTGAGATTTCAAGACTAACCAAGCCTATATATTTTAAAAAATATAATTAGAACCTCAAAAAACTCCCTGCTCTTATAAGATATTTTGATATATCGTATTTTCTTTGCCTAGCTAATAATGTTTCAATAAATAGTTAAAGAATTTTAAAATTTGAAGTAAATTCGCTAAACTGTTAGCGAATTTATGTATTGATTATAACTTTTGATAGAAATATAATGCAAGTATAGAATGATTGAGTTACTATTTTTATTTATATATTTTATATACTAGATATAATTATTTCTAATTTTTAAGTTAAATAGATAAATAATTATATCTAAAAATAAGAATGCATATTAATAGAATCTTTCATATATAGTACTAAGTAAAATTCGATAAATTTCTTTTATTTTTTAATAAAAATATCATTATATTTTTTAACTATTATATTTTACAAATCTTACAATAATTTGGTAAATAAATATGTATAAATACAACATAATTTATACAATTTTGATGTTTTTTTTAAATAAATTTTTTAGAGTAATTATTTTAAGAATTGTACATTTTAATTTTATAATTTATAAGGTTTTATTACAATTTTATACCAGTATAATATTTAATTACAAAATTAATGAATTCTCTATTTGTAACTGTAACTCACAGAATCCCAGAAAAAGTTTATATTATATATTTAGTGTATGTGTATATATATAAGAAAGTATAAGATGAAAGTATAAGATGATTAGAAAGAATGCAATACAATTTCTAAATATGTTAAAGAATTTGAGTTTTTATAGCTGATATATATAAACGTCATTTGACTCATTACGAATTACGTATCGAATTTTATAAATGAAATTGATTAACATATTGAATAGATTTATTAAATACTTACATTCATTGTCTTATATTCTTTTTTTAAATCTGTAAAATAACTATGATTAATGACATAGTAATTTCATACCGATACACCCTTTCAATATTACACAAGTGAAAAATTTGTTCGCTACACTCAATTGACATAATAATATGTTATATTAATGGTACTTCTCTTATACAGTGTAATCATCCATCCTTAACTTATAGACGGTCTAGGTATATACTCTCTCTATATATATTCTATACTTAAAAGACAATTCACAATAAAATGTAAATTTAAAATATATTAAAAATAATGTCAAGACAAAGTAATGAGAAATTTTTCAATTATTTTTATTAATTATAATTCTGTGCATATCAAATAGCCCTGCACAATTACTGACGTTTATTAAATATTGTCAATATGCATTACTGGTTAAAATAAAAACAAGTGCTCAAGAGACTCTCTTTTTAATAGGGTACGCTGAATCTCATTTGATCGCTTTTAGGAGTGTATAAGCGCTAACGTAGCCATTAATTACCAATACAAGATCACTGCAGTCTCTATCGAATGCTTCCTCTTACTAAAACGTAGTATTTGGCGTTAAAAGGGAAGGGGGTAGCGAATGAAAGACAGAAGCGCATTTTGCACTGATCCAATCTACATTGGGTAATTCAATCCTGAGCTCGTCGGAAGCCGAGTCAACTGATAGCTTAGATGTACAAAATTATGGGAAGTTTGTTACAGCGCAGTTTGTAATTTAGAGAAATTTAGGTGATCGACTTTCATGAGAATAAAATATCTTGTTTAACAGCAATGTAAGTTTTAATTTGATAAACGAAAATTTATTTCTTTGGTCGTTAACTTCAAAAACTGAATCAAGATTTTTTCGAATGAAAATATTTATTTCAAATTCTCTGGAATTTCTCGTTTGAATATGGAAAATTAATGTAAAATTAATTAGTGAACTGTCTCTGCAAGCCTAAATAATATAAATCGATTATCTGAATTAGTAGTTTTACTAGAAACAATTAAAATTTCGAATGAAATTCCATGCTGAGCATTCGCTCACCCTTGAATAGTATTGGCCTAACGTTTTTTACACGATCACTCCAATCCGAATTGTTCATTTTTTCTTTTGGATTCTATGCATCTGGATTTAAAATCAGTAATTCAACCAGTAGTTGAATAAAAAGTCCTCTAACTAAATAGAGTTCTCTTCGGATAACAACTAGCTTAGTTTCTATTAAAAGCTCGAAAAATATCCATCTCTATCATACACTTTGAACGTTTCCTACATTCAATCTGAATTTTCTCTTATTTTGCGCGAAAACTGCAAAAGCTAAATCGATATATATACATATATAATTGGAAATATATTTTTTTAAAGTTATTTCTATAAATCAGTTATTGAAAAATAGCCATTTAAGTATCTATATTTATTATAAACAATTGAATAAAAATATCGAAGGCACTCACAGATATTTTAAAAAATAGAAAAAATTAGAAACCTTTTCTAAATATATCTTTCACATACAAATAATAATGAATAACAATAATAATACTTTATGATATTATTATCAATTTGGCTTTGAGAAAAAATAATTCTTATTAAAGCAAAAAATTTGATACATTATTTATAAACGTATTCTTGAAAAAAATAATTAATAAAAAATTTATTATCATTTTTCCATATACAATTTTATCCGATAAATACATTCGTAATTAATTTTATTGGTATTCAATAAAATTGCAACAATCAGTAACATCAATAAAAGAAATAGCCTTAATAATTAATTATTTTGATTGTCTCAAGATTTATAGTATTATGAAATGAACGATCCAAAAAAGTATGACTATTAATTTATTTAAAAACTGCAAATTGATCGATTAATTACGTTACTTATTATTCTTTATTCGTAATTTTAAAAATATGTATAAAAGAAATAATGATATAAAATAATACAAATAAACTTAATTATAAAATTTATAAATTTTTAAATACTTGGCCATGATTTTTATAATTGTTTGAAATTTTTGTCTCTCCAGATTTGTTTTGTCAAAGATTTCCCAACATATTTAGTGACTGAAATAAACGGTCTTTTAAAGTTTAAAGATTCTCTCGCTCGAAGCTAGACTTGACAGATTTTACTTGCGATTGCAGGTAATGATCTTGCGTTAGTTCGACCTTCAGTTTTTGACCACAGGTGCCGAAAATAGGTCGAGTAGAACGGCTTTCTCAGACGAATACGACATCCAGCACTTGTGCATTTGAAAAACTTATCAAATTTATTGCGCGCAACACGAGATTAGACTCAAGTCGTGCATACTATGCATTGATTTTCTTTCAGAAATATGTGTTATCATCAATGGATGGCTGGACATCTCCTTGATCGCTCACTAGCTGAAAGCACAAAGAGACTTCTTATGCGTTTTTTCTAGCAGTGAAATTTTACGCGTGAGCGATCCTTTTTTATCTCCGTTGACTGAACAACATCAATGGACAAAGATACATAGGCGCTGCCGTTAACAGGCCATACCATCAATGTGCACGTAACAGTATCCCACGAATAAACGGTAGTTACAATTGTTCTGTCCCCTTGCCTATAGCGCTTTTCCAGCATTTTCGACTGAAATTCCTGTGGCAAATATCAGATTAACGATTTCGAAGCTTTGCCATTACTTTAATGTACATTCAAGATATTTCTTCGATAAAGAACAGATTCAATTTCGGAAACATAAATAATAGTTATGATGTAATTCATTGTAATGTCACAAATTGATTCCAATATCTATTATAAGAATATGTGTATTTGGAAATACAGTGATATTGTTTTTATCGAGAAATTCATTTCGTGCTTTAGGTCTTCATAATAAAATAGATTTTTATTTTAATGGAAAAATGTAAATATATTTATGATTTTAATAAAATCGTAATAAGATACTTTTAACCTAAATATCACTTTATTGCTATAATTAATTTATTACCTTAATGAATTTAATTTTTTAATATTTATTTACAATATTTCCATTATTGTGTAAATGAGGATTCCATTAATATTCTATTTATAAGATATTATACTTTAGTACCATACCTGCCTTTCGGTCTATTATTTTATATTTCTCATTTAAAAATCCGTTCATTTTTTAGTAAATTTCATTTCATTTCTCACAATATTCTATAATTAATAAGTTTAAATATTTTTATATAATTTAATTCACAAAGGATGTGAAATAAATTGATATTATTGATATTATTGAATTAATTGAAATAAATTAGAACTACATTGATATTGAAGATTATGTGAATTTATTGATTTATTAATGTTCTGCTAAGATTATGTTTCATGGCTGATTTCTTTTAATTAATTCTAAGAAGGTATAAATTTTATTGTATTTAAAATATTATTATTTAAAAATAATAGTAGCCTAAATATTTATAAGAAATTAATAATTACTTAATTGAAGAATAATGCAAATAAGAAACAAACTTAAAATATCATGCTCGAACAGTATTGAACTATATATAATACATGTATTTTAGTATTTTGAATCAGGTCATGAAGTTTATATTTTTTAGGAAATTTATAAATACTACAAAACTTTAAATAAAAAAAGCAGTAATGGAAAAAACATTCGTATTTATTAATAAGTAAAAAACGTAAGAAAGTTAATGGAATAAATTATTGAAATTTAAATAAATTATGAGCTTAAGTTGCAATTACTAAAACAAATAAATACTACTTCAATCCATAGTTCAATTTTAACTGAGATAAAACAGACTTGAATAATATAAAAATAATTAATTATTAAATTTCATATTTTATTATTTTTATCTGTTTTATTCAACTTTATTAGTAAGTTGTATTAAGAAAAAAATAAAATGTAGCAATTTCAATCAATTAGCGATTAAATAATCATAGCTAAACTGCTTTTATACTTATGAAAAAGGTTTATGAAATGATGTATCAATTAATTGTTAATTTTTTAAAGTTCTATAAATCAAAAAATAATCAGTAATTAACGTGAGTGATTTTATAAATATATTTAAAATATTAAATTCTTATATATATTGCCATACCGGATCAATTAATCATAAATAAAGTATACAGAAATTAAATTTAATCTAAAGAAAAATTTGGATGAATGTAAATACAGATGAAATTCAAATTTTTCATTTAGTTTTCAAATGCTTGAGTTCAACTTGTGTAAAATCATTAAAAATGATGTAGCAGCAATGCATCATTATTCCCTTGTAGTTTTCTCAGAACATATATTGCAATTGTCCTTTCACACGCCCGTAAAATCATCTGAGGTCACTTTCTGTACTCATCGAAAGAACATCGGTGAATGATTTTGATTTGCTCTTACCACAATCGGATGAAACGTGGGAATTTCTATTCGAAACTTTAAATTATTGTTTAAGTTATTAACCAGCTACATAATAACGAGTATACGATTTACAACATTCGAGCTTTGTATCAAAACCTTAAAAAAATTATAATAAAGCAATATTCTGCCAATTTTCTTATTATTTTACACTCTTATTTAATTTTTTAATATTATAAGAATGGTATTTCTGTTGAACAATAAAAATAAAGAAATCAGAAATTTTACTAAAAATAATAAAATACGTAAATTTAGATATGAACCAATCAAAACTAAATACATAATTAATTTATTATTATTTTTATGTTATTTGCGAATTATTATAATTAATAAGTTAAATTATATTATTTTTCTAAATAAATCATATAGAAAAATTATTGTTACACTTTAAAAAGTCTAAAGATATAAAAAAATAAAGTATAAAAAATATTATACCTAAGAGCTTTGGTACTTTACTTTATGAATCATTAGTTAATAATTCGTAAGTTATAAAAATAATTAAAATAATTAAAATATATTCCTTTCCTTATAACAAATATAAAAGTGAAAAGTACTGAAAATTTTATGTACTTTTAATAAAACAACAAATCAATTTCAGTTATAAACTATGAAATATGATTAATTTAGCTTCATTATTAATATGAAAGAAATAAGTAATGTGTAGATTTTAATTAGAAAAATCTATGAACAAAAGATTTTAATGAATCATTAGAAGCTTCTTGTATCGAAGATTAGAAGATAATATTAGATTAAATTCAAGAATCGATCTGCGCGATCAGGAATTGTGAATAGATATGAGTACAGTGATGTTTTTATCTTGATGAGGTGATGAACTTTCGAGTTTCTATCAGAAAATAATAAAAATTATAGCATTAAAATATCCAAATATATTTCGCGTCTTAAGAAATCTATTAGTTTTACTATTATTATTATTTAATATTGCGTTTAATACATAATTAATACATTTTTCAAATTATAATTATAATAAATTTTACATTGGATAAAATTTTACTTAATTATTTATGTTTATTTAATACAGTAAATAGATTTAAGAAACACATGAAATACTTTTCTAATTTGAAATATCATGATATAAATTTTGAATTGATTATTGAATTGCAAACATTAATTACAGTATATTTTAATTTAAACCATGTATCTTGGTTTTTGTGAATTATTGCATGCATTTTTTAATTATTATATGTTATGACTTGCTCTATTATTGCATATAATTTATCCATAATCCATTTAAATGTTTATTATACTATTAAATAGTTTTTCCCTATCTTCAATAGAATTCTTATAGATCTAAAGTCTCTCCCTTTATCTTTGGAAATCAAAACGAGTACCTATTCTTCTGTTCATTCATCCTGTGGAGGCATCAATGGATCTTATCATTACTTTCTAATCGATTTTAACTATTAACAATCTTTTTTATTTTATTACATATTTACTCACCTGTTGCTGTAAATTATTGCTAAAAATAAAAAAAACTTAATATTTTTTGTTTGTCTTTTATTTAATTATATGATTTTCATATTTAATTTTAATATACATTATTTTAATTTATGATTTTCTTTACTAAATAATTAGAGTAAGTAAATAAATAAATTTTTTCTTTATTGTAAAAAACAAACCAATGATTGCAAAACAGCGAAATCGGTATTTTAAATTGGCTATAGTTGACAAGGTAAATTAATTTATATACTAAAAGTAAATGTTTTTGTTTCTACAACCTTTCAAAATAAAAATTGAAGCTACTCTACAAATAAATTATTTATAAAATAAAGTACCAAATAAAGTTTAAGAAATTAATGAATCTGGAATTAAATGTCGCTTACATTTCAGTTTCCTTAACATCCGTATTAGATACATGTAATTGGGTTCCGTTGTTTGAACAAATTTCGAATCTATCAGAAATAAAAATTTAAATTTAATCACCTACTTTATCAAATACTTAAAACTATAATAGTTAGTAATAACGATAAAAGTACGAACAATAACGATTATTGTGTTTTTAATGAATATAAGTTCTTTATATATTTCCTAAGTTATCTATGATGATTATACTACTAATTTTCTTACACAAGATAATAAAGTCTTATCAAGAAATCTTGAAATTCCGCCGTTTACGTACGTATAAATTTACTTTTATTAATTTTATTTTTTCTCTTATATTTAATTTTTCTTCGTTCTTTTGCTCTTAATTCTGTAGGAATTAAGAATACCTACCACGAACAATTAGTTCTAAATTATGTTGAATTATATTATACAGGTCTATCAATTGAAGTACTTCTAATATAAAGTAGTTTAGGATAATGTCTAAATTATGTAAATGTTTTTTAAAGTATGTTTTAATAATCTTTATTTATGTTATTTTGATAAAATAGTTTTAATCGATCATATTTTGGAAAAAATATACAAAATTAAATCGTACAGAATTATAATCTTGAATTACTTTATGATTAATAATTAAAAATTGAAACAGTTAAAATTAAATCGAGGTTTTCATTTAATTTAAAATTAATAAAAGTATAATTGTTTGGAAATAAAATTTTCAAACTACTAATTGTATGATTATTGCAAATAGTAAATGCTTTATTTAATAAATTACAAAAAACTATCTCAATTTGCAAAAAGAAAAATATAATTTTCTTTTTTTTTAAATTAAATTAATAAACTTTCAAATAATAAATAGAAAATAAATATATAAGTATATTTATATCAATTAATACATTTCGAAATATTTAACGAATGAAAATAATCTGTATATTTTCATCGTACGGTTTACACCTTTTCGGATTAATATCAAGTTTAATATAATATTTGTCAATTTAAAATTTAGAAAATCGTGATAAATGTTAGCCATTTAAATTAAAAAACCTAGTAGTGTAAACCACTAGTACAAAATAAGGTACCGGGACTCAAGTATAGCGACGATGGTTGATCCATTGCAGAAAGGAAAGCCGCCAGAAGATCGTCCAGCGATTGTCGTTTAGTTTAATCACCTAGTATTCGTATATTTCCAACTGTTACACGATGAGATCAAGCGGTTTCTCAGTTGATAGTCAGGCGACAATTTAATACTATGTACGAAAGTTCTCACAAGTGGTGTTTTTCTTTTAAATTTTATTATTCCTCAAAAGATGAGTTGTTTTATTTTTTATTTTTGTCTTATTTATTAATTACATAAATTATAATATTTAAAAATGATTTATTAATATTCCGAGACTATTATAAATAAAGCTCTTTCTTTTTATTCACGAATTATTAATAATAATTTTCACCTTCATAATGAGGTCATCAGATTAGACTAAAATCAAGAACGCAATTAGTAGTTTATGAATCATTAAGTATTTTTTCTATAATGTATATGAATATAAATTATACACTTAAAAAGAACCAAGATTTTTTATACATCAATGTCGCAACTATTTTGCTGAAATTTCACATTAGTTTTCATGCTAAATTAATTTTACTTGCACAAATCTACGAGCTCGTCTCCATACTTACAAATAGATAAGAATTTTATAATAATATTACGGTGTTTTTATTAAAATGTACAAGAGAAATATACATTTAGATCAAATTCCATTGAAGTAAATCATATATTCGATTTAGGCTCTGTAAATGTAATTGTATTCTATAAGCTATTTCAACGCTAATTGATGAATTATCTAATTTAATTTAAATAATAGAATTAAAATGTGATTTAAGTTTATAACTCAATAGCATAACGTAATATAACACTATATTCTTATAAATGAAACATAAGTACGGTAAAAAGATTTTAGATGATCTAATAAATTTTATTTATCTAATATCGTCTGAATAATAAAAGAGCTTGTGTTAATGTTAAATAATGAAAAAGATTTTATGCGATGTATTGCGTTACTCCTTTCAACTCTTACTTAACATAGGTTTCTGTTAATATTGTAAAGAACAAAGAAGAAACATCTGACACACCATACGCAATAAGCTATAGCTATAAAATATCTCAGTTTTTTAAAAGTTATATTTAAAAGCAAAACAAATTTCATGGAATTATCTATAGCAAAAACACACCATCAAAGAAGATACCCTATTGTAAAGTACAAAGCACTTAATGCTTTAAAACAAATTATACTAACGTAGTTTAAAAAAATTTTGAACACTACCTATTATTATACAATATCACATATATTATTATAAATACGTATTAATAACTCAATGTAACTACAATGACTGTTTAATTATACTTTTCAAATATAACACATAATATATGTATCTTCATTTTTTACAATTGTTTTTTTATAGATCTATAAAAATCGGACGTTAAATGCCAATATTGCAAACTCTTTATTCATCGTTTACTTAAATGATATTAACACGTAAAACGTGTGACGTACTTACGTGGTGTACTTTAGAATGACATTATTGCGTAGTTATGCATAGTAGAGCATGACAGGACGAGTAGAAGAAACAGAGTATCCGACATGGCCATGGGCCGAATATAGTTGCTGAAGTACTTATCTGGGCCAGATATGGAAATTTTGTATTACGTGTACGTAGAAGTTTATTCGGGCCAAATACAAATGCCGAAGGTATGGTGCTTTATAACTAGGGCATACCTTGTCCTCAGCTGCCATCTCCTTGAATATTGTTTATCAAGTATAATTAGATAAAAACTATCAAATCATAGGTGAAACATCTCTCGGGTATTTTTATCTACTTACATCCAAATAGTACATTAAATTTCCAACACACTTAAGAAAATACGGATACCCACAGCTTATTATTTAAGCAGAGGTAAAATTCGCTAAAATAATATATATAAAATGTAAACTATAGTACTTTTCTAATTTATTAAATTTATTGTAAAATTTAATACGCATACACATTTGTGAGATTCAATATCTAATATCATTAAAGAATCCACCGAGTCTGAGTTTTTTTACGAAATGTCACATATTAACAATTTATATTGAACGTTTATGCTTAAATATTTATAGATTTATAACTAAAATGCAAAAAAAAAAGTTACTTTTTGATTTAAGTCTAAAAAATTCATTATAGATATATATACACACATTTATATATATGTACAATTCTACAGACATAGTGAAATAATAAAAATATTTCAAACTAATGCCAAATTGAATTAATTTTAATAGATTAACAATTAAAAAATTAAAACTTAAAAAGAAATATTTATAAAAATTTGAGAATATGTGAAAAAATGATATTTCAAAACATACAAAATAATTTCAAAAGATCGTTAAGAAAATACACAATTTTTATAATAAAAAACTAAAGTATATAAATTTTTTTTACAAATTTTTTTAATTCCTTTTTACGCGAATTAAGTAAATATTGTATTTATAAAATTATTAAATTATTGCATTAAAATAATAAACTATGCATAAAAACGCATGTTAAAAAAATGAAGAAATAAAAATATATTTAAATATCGAATACATTTAAACATCAAATAAATCAATTAAAAAATAAATTGTTTATGAAATTGAAAAATTGTAATGGAGGAAAAAGCATTTAATGTTACGTAATGCATAACGTTGTGTTTAAAATCTTTTTAATACTTGATTATTAAGAAATAGGCAAACATTGAATTTAACTAATTCTTCCGATGTATTATTATTTCAGAGCACGAAGATTAATTCGAAGAATGTACGTTGAAATTCGTGTCGAGCTCATCTTTACTTTCGTTCAATCGACGAGGAACAAATAACTATAAAATCCTTCACGAATTTTTCATGACATGCGTATTACCTTAGATAGCAAATCGTCTTGAGGGAAAATTCCTCGCATCAGCTGGTTTCAAAATTTGAATCGAAAAACTAAGACAGATGCCCTTGTCGCGGATAAACAAGTCTTGAAGATCAAGAAAAAAGATGTTTTAAACGAGCAAATTCTGAACTTTTTTTAATGCATCATTATGCTTATTTTGAATTACAATGCACCATTTACTTTACACATTCAACATTTATATGGATAATCATTTATATTTGTGATTATACTTGTGCGTTTGTTCAAACAAGTCATAATTCATGTTGGTCTACAAACTCGTCTCTTGACGAATTAAAATTTTTCTTGCTGATTGTAAATGGAATATTAATTAATTCTTCGTGTAAATCTGGATAATGTTTCGACATCGAAAACTTGTTACTACTGAGCATCTTACTAGTCCAGAATTCTATAACAGAATTGGAAATATCTATCATCGAGCAAAAAATTTTTATTGATCGTTGAAATAGTATTATCACAAATTACTGAAAATGGAATTTGTATGTATTATAATTGTAGATACCATAGTATTGCATTACATTTTTACGAAAGCAAAAACGATCTTGTATTCACGTTCTTCAGTATTCGATTACAAAACAATAATGTATCCACAATCTTTAAAAAATTTTCAAAATGCTCAATAAATTATTGTAGCAGTTTCAATCTCATTCAGCTTAAGTAATATACCTGTTACTGAAGACAGAATTGGCGACCACTCAAGAGGTACAATTACGGCGACGAACCTTTCGACTATGGACACATAAGTAAACCTGCAATATACACGGACTACGTCGAAACACTCGATAGCAATTAAATAAACGAATGCTGTGGGTGAAATCATGGGGAAAGAATAGATCAAAGAAACAAAAGCTTGGATGAATTAAAATGAAGATCTTTTAATCATTGTTTTTATGCTCATTTTTATGCATTACTTATTAGATGTGAAAATCAACTCCATAACGTAATGATACAATTATAATATCATAAAAATTTATTCTTACGATAATAAAAAATATATTTAAAAAGGTATTATTATTAATAAACTTAAAATGATGGGCTTTTTATGAAATACAATTTTATTTTAAACATTATCCATATATTCTAATAATTCCCAATTAAGCTGTCACTGGCTTTTTTAATCGATTTGAATTATTATTTTGAAATTGCGTTATGATCTTATCAATTCTACACATACAAAAAAATATTCGAAGCTTTTTATTTATCGCAACTATATTTTAGATTTAGTTCATGAATACTTTGCGTCAAAAAATGCATCTACTGAGCAATAATAAAATTTAATTTTATCAAAATTTCTCCATTTAATTCCTCATTACCTCGCGTAATAATTGCATTCTTAATTTATTCGTTATATATAATCAAAATTAAAACTACACTGCTGTGATAAAAAATTATATAAATGTTTCAAAATCACAGTGAAATACATGGGAATCGTGGATTGTACATCATACACATGCTGCAAGGCTTAACACACTTTATACCACATTAACAATAATCTAATACTTCGAAATTACTTTTCTTTCTCTGAGTTTCACATAGATCTGATTACGCATATCGTAATTTCGTAATGATGTGTACCTGTAATAAACAAAATTCCAGAGAAGATATTCTTTTATAATAAAAAATAAATAAGTAAAAACAGATAAAAATTTGTGGTGGTAACAAAATTTTGTATTTCATTTCCTATTTTGCATATATTTTATGCAAATACTTAATTGCTTATTCTTATACTTGAACGATGTTAAGGAAATTATAAAATAATAAAAAATTCAAGATTTAAATAATCAGTAACCTTGGCTTGATGAAACTATTGGTATTCGTGATAATTTATGCAGATGCATAAATTATAATTTAGAAGGTAAACGCAGTGCTAGTAAAGGTGTACTTTAATCATCTTTATTAGAGTTAGATTATTATCATTTTCATTCATACTTTAATATCATTATATTTGAAATCATTATTAAATTTAAATATAAATTCATATATTACAAATATTTAAAATTTTTTTTTACAAAAGATTTAAAAAAATTTTATGTTGATAAAATAAGTTACTCGTCCTTGAATAAACTATTTTAAAATTCTTGTTTAAGTCTTAATATATAAGATACATAAGAAATAAGGATATAATTATTAAAATTATATAAAAGAAATGATATATCACTTTATTATAATAGATTCACTTTGGTTTAATTATATTAACTTTGACGGAAATTAATAAAAAAAAACTTATAAAACGGTAAATTATAAAAGAAATATTAAAGCACGTACACTAAAATGAAACTACATTTTACAAACTTATGTAAAGTTAATAAATATTAAGAGAAGGGAGTATCAGTGAAAGCTTGCACATCTTTCAAAACTTCTTTATTTCTTATTGTAATATATATCATGAGAATCTTATAGACTACATCGCATTAATGTATTTATATAACATAATTAAGAATATTTTTTATGGTTTCCATGTTTACGTACAATATTATCTTATATACGAAAATATCAATGTTAAATCTCTGAATGTTTTCAAGCTTTAAAAACTTTATAATTTTTTTAATATTAGTTATGCTTATATGTATTACTAATATGTGTTTAACTACTACATATGTAGATGAAAGATCTAATTTTTCATATTTTTATTAACTGTGAATTTCATGTAAGATTTTTTAAATCTAAATAATTATCAATAATAAATAAATACTTATTGAACTTCAAGAAAGTCTTATTACATTTTCTATTATACTTAAATAAAAATTTTGGTCAAAAATAGATTAAAATTAAAAAAAAATTGTCAATACTCGATAAAACAAATTACTAATTAAATAATAATTATATATAGAAATAAAATACAATATTGTAAATTGAACACATTTTTACATTTATTAATCAATAATTGATTTTTATAACTTATTGTAAAGTAAAATAAACGTTTATTTTATATTGAATTAATTATAATTAAATTTTTTAATACGAATTTACGAATTAAATTTTATAAACAACTAGCGAATTTAAATTCTCAAAATAATATAGTAACTTCGATTAAATCATAAGCTACTTTTTTATATTTCTTTGAATGTATTATTGACAAAAATTTAATAGATATATCAATAAACATTTTATATTTCTATTAAAAATTGAAATGGATAATCATGGAAGAACGTGCAAAATACACTAACCAGAGTCAATACGTTTTATTATCTTATTTTTCAAATTTGAAACTTTCTCACGATTCAACAGCCGAAACATTAATAAGATATATTAATAAACAATAGACATATTACCCAAAAAATAACAAATTTAAAGTTTCTTCGACAACAAAAATGTATACAACTAATTATAACTGTCAATCGACTTTACTTCGTCGTTAGTCAATTTACGCAATCCTTGAATTTCATTTACATAAGCCAGTATTCCATATAAGCTGTCGCCCACTATACAGAAACAACAAAGATATCGTGCATTCACGGAGGCATATGCGGCATCTTTCACTCGGTTGCCGTTCGTCAATCATCTCACATTTTACCGTATGTTTCTAAAACCATCTGCATTTGTCGCGCCTTACTATGTACAGAAGCGCATGTATGTTATATACTGGTTTCTTCCTCTTTTCTGTCTTGTTGTTTTGAGGTATACCGCGCCTAACTCCCTATCACCGACCTACACTC